>BQMF02000096.1:0-600000 GCA_027922465.2 Turritopsis dohrnii | reverse complement strand
TTGATGATTGCGAATCTGCGGTACACTGACAAGCATGCAAGCTTTCCGGTAGACCGGGCGTTAACCAAGATTTAAAAAGTTAATTACATCTTTTATCATTTTTTAAGTAATGATAATGAATTGCAATTGTAATAACTGGAATTTTACAAATTTTTTCAAGATAGCTGTATATTATTATAGTTGTCGATGCCAAAATATATAAACATATGTATATATATATATAGGTGATTGCTGTTTTTTTAAGACGCTATGTCATATTTTGTACTTTAGAATTATAAAAGCATTTTCTCAAAATTCTTCACAAGGTGGTATCAAGATCTTGTTCCTGAATAATCTTTTTTCACCTGCTGGTACGATCAATAAAAGAAAAACACAAATTGAATGTTTTAGCAGAAGCATATGGCTCTAAATGGAGCTATCAATCTTTTCATGAGAAGGGTAAGTATTATCTTGGAAAGGATAGTCATCACCCCTTGCTGCATGTGTTCAGTTTTGTGTCCATTACTTTTGATGTGGTTATTTTATCATCAATAAAGTATGCATTTTTGAAAACCTTATAAAATGTCCTATCTGTCCTATAATTTTCTTTTCAATATAATTTAGTTTTAAAAAGTTATTGCGGATAAGGACACTTTGAAAAGGCTTAATTTCTAGGAGCTTCACGGACCCTTTGAAAAATACTTTCTGCAATATTTTTATGTTATTGCGTTGTTTGCTAATTTAAAAAACGTAACTACAGTTTTTCTAAACAAGTCCTAGTTAAATAAAAGATTTGCGAAAAACACTTGTTAAAATGGCCTTTCCTTGACTTTCTCCCTTCATCACAGAGCGATTATTTGCTTATAGAAAAAATGTAGTGACGTTTTCTTCTTATTCTTTCAATTGCAAAAAACTATGTCACGATACCTCCATCATAGGGATTCCTGGAGGTATTTAAAGACAGATAAGTAGCGCAGAAATACTTATCGAGAAAATGTCTTCCAAAAAATTTCATTTTGCAATCGTTTAAATAAACAACATTATAAAAGAAACATTAGCTCGTATTTGCTTTACATGAATAATTAAGTCTACTATAAAAACAGATCACAGTTCTTGTAAATTTGCTTGTAAACAAATTGCAATAAACATGAAATGAAATACCACTAAATTTAAAATATTGCACCCAATAATTAATTTTTATAGCATCATATGCATACTTTTTCAACAAGCTCTCTGAAAGCTTTATCTTTTAATGAAATAAAAAAAATTAGATTTTTTTTTTATTGTAGGGGTGATGACTATCCTTAACCGGCCATACAAAAGAAACCTTCCTTTTCTAAATTTCATATCACTTACCAAAGAGTTGTTGGATGTTAACAGCTTTGAATGACTTTTTTAATACTATCATGAAATCTAAGGATGAAGTTTAAAAAAATCTGAGCAGCGATTTTGAATTTTGAGTTCACTAAATTCCAAAAGCATCCATTTATATTTTCCTAAATTTCTAACTTAAGTTAAATTTTTCGTGATGTTAGATTGGCACTTATGATAAAGCAAATTGGGAAGTAACAGTAGAAAAACAAAAAATTAAACAGGTATGTCATAGTTATTTTTCTAATGTGTTTTGATGTGACCTACTCTACTTTTTTATGTTAAAATTGTAAACTAACTTATGGTATCTTCTATAGATCTTCTTGGAAGACAACAAAAATGTTGCAAAGTTACCGACTGACTTACTGGACATTGATCTAATTCGAGGTATCTGCAAAAATTGCCACTTTAATGTTACTATTTAATGTTACTATCAGGGTCTAGGCCGAAAGAACCTCCGTTGATCGGACACTGCCCTCTATGATTTTGTTTTATTAAATTTATTTCGCTTTAAAAACTTCGAAAATCACTTTTGTATAGGATATGTATATTGATTCTTAAAGTTGTAAAAAAAGAATGGATAATAGTGCATGTCCAATTTTTTGGAAAAAATATCTTTATGCATAATGTGCCAGGGTGCAACAAATCATATATTTACCAAGTACGATAGGGTACGCAATGTTTTAAGATACTGTACATGAACTTTTCATAAAAACTTATTAGCTTGCCGTACGCAGATGCCTAGTAAAGGTCGTTCGGCCGAAAGTAAGATGTATGTAACTTAGAAGAAAAAAGTCAAGATATTTTCAATTGTGTACTTTTTATAATGCTTGTACAAAGTCAACCTGTCTTTCCTGGCTAATACACCGACTCCTGGCCAAGTATGATACCATGTTGAGCAGAATGTCACACCCAGTTGCCTTCGTAGTTGGTCGACTGGTGTTACCAAGAGATATCTGCAATATCACACTTGTGCGGAGATGTACGCGGACAGAGCACGGAAAAACAAGTCTGCACTTGTGCGCACTTACAGACGGAACAAGCATTATCAATGCTGAGAGAATGAATAATCACTGTAGTATTTTTGCATCCATATTATATCAGAGAAACCTAGACTAAAGAAAAGAGAAAAAGTTGACGAGACATTTTTTGCGTTTTCTTTCGACCTTTAAGCAATGCAATGACCTAAAGTCGTACTTTAACACTCCTCCACAATGCACAAAATATACTGATAACCTAAAAAAATCAGCACAACAAGTCAAATATGAAAGATGGTAGCCATTAATAGTGTGCTTTTTCGAAATGAAACTGGAACTTTTTTTGTTAAGATAGTGAATCTACTTTGCTCAACTAACAAATACTTCATCATTATACAACTTGCGTACGCTATATAAGAATTATGTGCGTACGATAATGTACGTTGGTGAAAATATCTGTGTACGACTGTACGACTGTTTTTAAAAGTAATGGTCATTCGTTATTTAAATAAATAATAAATTCCATCTTCCAACTGTTACCAGTACGAGAAGTCTCAAACATGCTTTTTGACCTGAAGTTACATAAAAAGTAATTGTAACAGAATTATATTTATTAGTTATAAGAAACACTTGGCTTCAGAAATATTTTGATTGTTCCTGTGTTCCCATGTTATATGTCCCACTATCTCATTGTTACACAAAAAATAAATGTCCCGACTAGGCAAGTGAGATCCTGTTTAACCATGATAATATTCGGATTTCTGTGTATCATGCCATCAGATTATCCTCCTCACTGTCCAAGTCAATTGTGATCACTGAAATATCCACATTCCTTATCATGAATGAAAATGGTGTAATTATCAAAACTCACAATTATACATACTTTACTTGTAAAATTGTTTTTCATGTAATATGTTTTAGAATATTTTCAATTATTTTGCAGTATGTTTTGAAGAAGTTTTTAACAGCTTTGTATGTAATAATAATGAAACACTGAATGACATATTTTTAATGCTTTAATAAGTTTCAAACTAATTACTACTCTGTAACTGTATAACAAAGAATTTTTCCCTTGCATAAATTATCTAGAAAACCATTCGTTTCATTTTCATTGAGTTAAGAAATTGCAAAATCTTATGCTTTCCATCTATGGTACTTAATTGGTTTGTGACTTTCGATAATTTTGGAATGATCTATAAATGTAAGAGATTAGTGATGGCCGTGCAGTTAACGAAGCATGTTCAAAAGAGCAGATGTACTGATTCAAGTCTTTCCCGTGACTTTCTCTTCAAAGTAATATACAAAGGTTTGAATGCAGCAGCTTTCATTTCGACATTTTCTTCAAAATAAGATGTAGGAATTTGTTGGATATTATGGTTAAATAGATTAGTGAGATTGTGAGACTTTCAAACATTTTACACCTTATGAATATGCTTGCGATTGGTCTATTTGAAGTTTTCATTATAGGTATTACCTGTTTTCTATGGTGGTAGGGGTGGTGGTAGGGGTGGGGGGCAAAGTGCGACAAGGGTGGGTTACAAATTGTGATGGATGTTAGGATAAAGTTTTGCAACAAAATAGATTGCAAAGGGCAGCATGGATGAAGAAAGTGCAATGGGATTACAAAGTGTGGCATTACAACGTCCATATAAAATGCGATGAAAGAAAATGGCAGAGATGTCATTTCATGTTTTCATAAGAATTACTTCCATGAATGCTTTAGAATATTTTCAGTGATAAACGAGTCATAATACAACGAAAGTATTTACAAGTATTGTATGCATTAATGTGCTATATTTTTTAAGTTTGTTTACTGTCCATTAAAAGCTTTCCAAAGTGCTGGAAATCTGGTTTACCACAATAAAAGGATGAATGACGTTCAAAGTAAAGACTTTCAAATTCAGAATGAAACTAAATCACACAGTCAAATTTTTCTCCATGATATTAGTTACTCTTTGTAATGGAAAATAATTATTTTAGGATAGTGATTATCCAGTCAATAATCCAAGTGAAAATCTAATGTCATTTTATAACAAACCTTACTCTAAAGTAGTTATTTGAGGATCAGTCATAATACTGTGTAAAATTGAGGTCTTTATGAAGGATAGTTTTTTTTCTTTTTTTCTTTTTTTCTTATTTTTTTTTGCTAATTGATAAATGATTAGAAGATGGATTTCGTAGATATCCTTATGCCTGTTAGGGCATTTCATTTATCATGTAACCCAAATCTGATGTACAATACGAGCACAGTTAGCAAGATCATGTGAAAAATGTCCCATCCCCAGTAAACATGACCAATTCTTGCATGTAGTCAAACAATAAGATCATCTTAACATGAATGATAACAAATTCAAAAATCAGATGATCTTATTTTGGTATTATAAGCTGCTATATCAAAGTACATGATCATCTATCATGACTCTATAAAAGGTGGTGTAACACATTACAAAGTAAACACGATGTTGAATATTTGATGTCAAGGTATATGAGAATGGTACCAATTCACTGTTACGTTTTCTTTCAGGTTCAACGTTTACGAAAGCGAAGCCTGGTTATCACTGGACCCAAGTTACTGCAAGTGGATTTTTAAAAGTGGTTTTCTTTCCAATCTATTACAAATGGTAAGTTTCTCAAAATTTCTAGTAATTTATTTTAATGTATTTGAATTAGCTATATTTCTGAATTTCTTGGAAAAATTTGTAACACTACGAATACATCTAAATGAAACTATGAAAATGAGACATACCGCCATTGTATTTTTGTTGGAATGAAAAATGTAGTCTCAGTATAAAGACAATTTCCTATCTATTTTTGGATTTCTGCGAAAGCAAGAAATACTTTAAAACCGGCTTTGTTTTTCTTTTTTTTTTTTCTGCTGTCCAAACCTAGCGGTTTTTTGAAATTTCGTGATTACATTTACATGAAAACTACCAAAACATTTTTTATAAAGTATTTTAGTATTTTGCCACTTTTTCACGAAAAAACAGACATTTCTCCCACTAAAAATACAATGGAGAACTTCAGTTCCACCAAATTCGAAGCATCGCTTGTAATAAACTTATAATTTTCGTTGTTGGTAACATCTTGTGGTTCGAAGCTCTCTTGCCGTTAGGAAAAATTTATGGAAGTCGTTCATAGTTAAACTTTTTAAAAACTATATTTTTGAATGCTTAGTAGCTAGATTAGGTAGACACGTAGTTAGTTTTAAACAAAGTATTTCTGATGAGTTTTTCACTTTTACTTAAGGTAAATTTCCATCATTCCTGGGAACAAAAGTTGACAAACTTTCTGGCGGGATTAACTGTATAGTTCTATTTTTGTTTTATTTATTTTTGATCTATATATAGATATCAGTTATACTTTCATGGATTCCTCCTAGGGAGTGTGTGATCAAAAATGTGATGTTGTATTGTAGACGTCATTCAATCTTTGAATTTTCAAGAATGTCACTAGTCTTTCATTTTTTATGCTTCAGCTGGTTTCGCAGAAATCCTTATGCCTGTGAGGGCATCTTGTTACTCTTCTTTTAAAGAGAAATGTATAGATGAATGGATGAATAAATCAGCTGAATTAAGTTATCGTCTACAATACTTTTGATTTTCAATTTTCCAAAAAAAACAAAAACCTTGTGAGTTTCCTACTACATTGAATGACTGTTATTTTTTTCAAAGGTGGCAACAACAGATTTCGATTGTGGTGTGGCTCTTCTTTGTGGTGCTTTATTTTCTGCAACTAGTGTCTCTAGCAATTTACATGTCACATCAAAATCATGTGGATTTCAATGTGAGTATTAACTATAAGAATGATCTCATTTTTATGATTATTCCATTATTTTGATGATTGTCAAACGTTCTGGTGATTGTCGAATGTCCTCTCGTATTTTTAGTGTCATTCCAGATTTTTTTAGAACTTTTTAAAATGGTCATCACTTATATTCCCTTTAGCATATATTAAAGTAATGAAGGATTCTTATTTTTTCTGTGACCAGATTTGAATTACTGCCCCTATAAATTTCATTTTATGTGTATTTAAGTAGAGTTAAAGCTTGTTTTGATTAAACAAAATCTGAAATGTAATATATATCCATTGTTTTCGTTATAGAATATATCATGGCCGGAAGCTATTGTTCCTCTCTTGGTAAGTTTTCTGCTTTTTTCTGTATCGGTTTCTTTTTGTTGTTATTAACAGTGAACGGGAAAAAATGGGTGGGTAAAATCTTCATAAAGTCACTGCAATGAAGAGCATTTTTATTGAAATAGTGTGTATAGTTCTATAGAAATGTACTCCTTCACAGTGGTTTTTTCAACCAATTTGCCCACTGGATTGTGGTTATTATCCATCTCTTGTCTCTGTAGGCTATTATATTATTGGGAGAGATGTACATTCATGTTGTATCAACAAATTTTACAAGACCAATAGGGCATAAAATGAAGAAGAAACATAGAAGGTATTCAGTTGTTTTTCGAAATGTTTTTGAGGGGATTTCCTCGAAAAGAGACGGGAAAATTTGAGCAATCATAAATGAGATGGATATTAACTGGCTTACAACTTTATCTAACTTTTAAGTGAGTCTTCCAAGCAATCTAAACGTACCCGTAAAAAGCTTCGTAATGAAAGACACAGATCTCGAAGTGAACGTGGTAGACCAACATACAAGCAACATTTGGAGAAGCGTATCAATGATACCAGTGTTGAAAGAGCCAGTCGAGAGGGCAGTGCAGAGCGGTTCGAACGTGTTCTTCACAGTAATGATGACGATCGAATTATCAAGAGCACTGAATCTGAAACAGAGGCTGACAGTAGTTATGGGTTACGTAATCGCCTAAACAAGAGTGGTATGAAGTTTTTGGGTTTTTTTCGGCTTATTATTTACAATACAATACAAATTGTCTATTTGATTTTCTTTCTTAGAAAAAAGAAAAGCCTCTCCTTCTCCTCGAGAATCTGATGGCACCACCAATCACAACAGTCGAAAAACGTCTTGCCAGCAATCAAGTGGTAGTGTCGAGGAAGTAACCTCATCGGACGAAAATGATGCTGATTCAGCATCAACCTCATCTCTCAGTGATAAAGAAGTGAAGTACATAACTGATGCTGAAACAGCTGACGTGTTATTTCCGAATACTCTGGGAGTGATGAATGTGACGTACAGCAATGCTTTGTTTAAAATGCGAGAAGACAATGACTTGAGTAAAGATCAGCTATTATTCTCCTTTGGCTTTCAGTAACAAAAACTGGAGTTTTAATTTTTTTGTTACTTTTATCTTTTAGTTAATGTTTCCATTTTTAATGGGCATTCTTTTATGAAGGCCAAAATGACTTTCTTTGAAATTGGCTTATCTGTGGTGAATCAAGTAGTAAGCTTGGATTTCTCCTTGATAATCTTGTTATCTTTTCATTGAAAAACTGTAATCTTATGAATGCTTTCTCAATATTTCTACCAGGAATCGCATAGTGATATTGCTTCTGATTACATCACCTTTGCATGTGTGTCCGCCTTCCTGATTGGAATCCTACCTCTCACTTTTCGTATCTACGCTATCCATCTTGTAAGTATTTTATTAACTGCGATGAAGAGCATTTTTATTAAAATAGTGTGAATGTTTCTATAGAAATGCACTCCTTTGCAGTGATTTTTCAGCAAATTTGACCACTGGGCAGTGTCAGTCAACAGCTTGTTCAACTTTTTGTCTCCTTTGTTTTCATTCCGTGTTTGTAGACTAAAATACATTGTTGGGAACTTTGAATTCAGAATGAGCTCAAACTTATTTATTATATGGTGTTGAATTTGAAAGCCACCTTTCGAAAGTGCGTGTAGAGCTCATATACAGTCACACTGTTAATTGGCAGGTTAAGGGGGGAAAAACTTTCAAAGTCTAAAACAGTATACGTTAGAAATAGTTATGGAAAAAAAATAATAAACTTTCAAAGTCTACAATAGTATGTTTGTTTGTTTGTTTGTTTCCAGGCTAACACAGACAGGACATTGTTTGAAGCAGCTTCTCAGGTACATATACCACAAATATATCTTCTCTCGAAATTTATCTCTTATATAAAGCAAAAACTGAGTTAACCAATGATATCCTTTCCTTTGATTTGTAGTTGGGTGATCAACTCAAAACACTTGACGGGTTGTATGGTATCTTCAAACAAATATTCGGGCCGTCCTGGAGGTCTGTACATTATACCAATGTTTTTTAAACTGATGTTTTGTTGATTGTTGATTCCATCATGGCGGCCACGGCCAACTTTTTATTTCAGTGTAGGAACAGTCACTTTTGTTCAGATTTTCCAGTTGACTTCTTACATTTATTTAATCTTTCTACTTCATATGGGCATGCGTAGTAAGCTTCTTTTGGTTCGATTTCATTTTAGAACACAAGTGGTTGTTTTGATCGCCATCGTATCGAGAATCGCACTCTCCTTCACTATGTTCTTTTTGCTTTGTGTTGCTGAAGGAGCCTACAAGATGGTACGATTATTTCAACAACGGGGGAGTTCTATTCAATAACGTAAAAAACACAAACACCATACTTGCACTTCGACGTTAATATTAGTAATATATCGTATTCCAAACGTCTGAAAATGTCGGCATCCCAGTGGGTAAATTTATTGAAAATCACTGCGAAGGAGTGCATTTCTATAGAATTATATGTACTGTTTCAATAAAAATGCTCTTCATCGCAGTGATTCGTGACGATTTTGCCCACTGGCATTTTTTGTGTATCAAGTTTGAGGCGGTAATAGTTCGGATCAGACTTTCTTACAGACACATTTTTATGACCTGGAAGTGCTATACTATCAACTAGCCATCAATATGATTCAGTTATTGAAATCACTGTCTCTTTAAAAGAACGTACATTTCGATAGACGCCCAAATGATACCCTAACCTTGTGTAACGCCCTTACCTCATTTAACGCCCTTTTTTCTCTGGATGTTCAAACGAAGCATTGATTTTGTTTAGCGTTACATGTATGCCAAATACTTTGGTGCATTAACTTCTACACGAAGAGCTCGACGAAACGGTCTTCCGCACTTCCGCTTACATAAAGTAAAAAACATTAAAGCCTGGCTGTCACTGCGTTCCTTTTTGAAGGTACTGTTTACATCTTCAGTTTCAAGATCAGCATATTTTCTGATCTGTTTTACTGATCTTTTTCTGTGTTTTTTTTGGTGGTGAGAATATCAGTTTTGTTTTGACAACTGTTTTTGTTATTCCGTTGAGAGATTTTTAAGTCGCATTGCATTATGGTAGTTGTAGTATGTTTTCGGGAGAGAACTGAATTATGGGAACGGTCAAGTGGCAAAGGAAAATTATTATTTTAATCATTTAGAAACGTGGTCCTCAAAGATCAGTCGATACCATCATCTCGCTGTCCTTTATGCTAGCGGTTCTTTTACTTGTTGTTGCGTGTGTCCAAGTAAGACATCGAGAACATTTTCATTTGTCATTGTATTCGACGTAAAATAATGTTTCTCGAACTTTCACTCGAACTCGCCACTTGTCTACTTTGTTTTTCACTCGAATGGACTTTCTCGTTTCTTCCATAGTTTTTGTCAATAAGTGGTAAAGACGAGCATTTTCTGAAATATTTTTTCAGCTGGGAAGTAAGTGCATGGTAAGTCTGCCTATGGAAAATGATTTGAGAGTTTGTTTTTTTGGTGGTCGCACTTTCTGTTAATTACATAAATAGTGGCTATGGGTTTTTCGTCTTCGCACGTGTGTATAAGATGCTATTATTGTTATTTTTTTGTAGGAGTCTGGTTCTTGGCGTGTTTCTCATTCGTTTTATTAGCCTGGGTTCAGATATCAATCGAAAATATAAGAATACCTCTATACTTCTCACTGAGCAGGTAATTCAAGGTGTTTTATATGAAGCTCCCACGATCTACGGATTTATTTTGGTCAAATGTTACGAAGTTAGGAGTCTACCGCGTAAAGCATCTTACGTCAGTTTTACTGCGTGATGAGGCTGCAGGGTTAAGGTGCTGGATATGCAGGGTTTGGTGCGGGATGATCTGACGAAGGGTGGCCAGCGATCTGGAAAACCTGGAAAAGTCAGGGAAAATGAAAATCAGCCCAAAAAGTCAGGGAAAAGTCAGGGAAAAACAAGAAAATTGGGAAAGTCAGGGAAAAGTCAGGGAAATTTTGAGGCTTGTGTTACCTATTAGAAGAATCTTTCTTAGCTATTATGATGTTAACAGGAAAACCAGTGGCCTGACAATTGAAAATGACTGAAAATGACTCAGGGTTGGTCAGGGAAATTTGCTGAGAGTCAGGGAAAATGGTAAGGCAAAAAAAGTGGCCACCCTGTGACGTTGTTTTCGCACATGTCTTTTAGATTAATCTTTACTTGCAAATGGAGAAGAATGTTAAGAAGAAAGAAGAACTGCTGATAGCTAACAATGTTTTGAAACTTGCTTCAAAGTTACTCAAGGTAAGGAGAAACACGTTGACCCCAGTGGGCAAAAATTTGTTGAAAAATCTCTGAGAAGGAGTGAATTTCTATAGAAATCTTCACACTATTTCAATGAAGATGCTCTTCATCGCAGTAACATTTTGAAGATTTTCTCCACTGGGATAGCTTTATACTTTCTATTTCTCCGAAGTGTGTAGCACAAAGCGCTGTGTTTATTTTCAGTTAACTTTAATGGTTAGGAGAATTTATGAAACGATACTATATGATCAATTGTGTCATGCATCAGTTTCTCACAACCATTCTCAAGAATATTAGTCTCCATGTCGGTTCCTGTATCTCAAAAGTTAAAATTAATTGTATAGAACGAAAAACTTTGCTAACTCACGCCCCTCCACGCTCCTTAGAAATGTTAAACACGCCCAATGTATTGGTCACAGTTGCTAAACCATTTTTTAAAGAAATTGGTGTACTTTGGCAATGGTATAACTGGTCGAGTTTTCTTTCAGGATTTAGAAGTCCCTTTCAAGATGTCCGGCTTCATCATGAATCCGTTGTTATCCAATATATTTCGTGTTGTCGTGTTGTCGTTGTTTTCTGGCGTCATGTCAGATATATTGGGATTCCGATTAAGGGTAAGTTAGCATTGAAGACGTATCTAAGTTTGTGTTTGGTTCTAAAGTCTTATTAACCTATTACTCAGCAAATAAAACCTATGGTGATTTTTTACGATTTTGAAATTTGTATTTTGAAAAGCGCTTCCGTATGTAGGCCTATTAATTTTTTCCCGGAAAAACCAGCGATTGTGATTAACAAATAAACATTCACCAAGATGAACAGGCCATTAAAATCTTGAACATTCACCACCAAGATGAACAGGCCATTAAAATCTTGAACATTCACCACCAAGATGAACAGGCCATTAAAATCTTGAACATTCACCACCAAGATGAACAGGCCATTAAAATCTTGAACAATCACCAAGATGAACAGGCCATTAAAATCTTGAACAATCACCAAGATGAACAGGCCATTAAAATCTTGAACAATCACCAAGATGAACAGGCCATTAAAATCTTGAACAATCAAAGCATTGTTTCCGAGGGTAGTTTCGCATTAGGGATTATTGTTTTTGTTAACAAAGCGCTCAAACAAAATAAATAAAATGATTGGCTCTCTCGTGAAGATTATCTCACAAGACACACTTTTTCCTCGACCCGTTCAATATCTTTAAGCTCGTGAGAAAAAAACACAAAGCTTACGTATGTAGTCGATGAGAAAGCAAGAGAGAAAATGGTTCAGAAGTACAATGTAAATCCGTTCTTGAAGGAGCATATTTTTAAGTAAGCGCCTTTAAACAGGGCTGTATATAAATACGTGGTAACAGGGAATACCTATTGAGAATACATATTCCCAATTGCGATGTCATGCCAATAATTAGAAGCAGTTTGAATATTAAAAGCGAGATTAGAAATGCTAACTCGGCCACAATGCGGCGTTTAAACAGAGATTCGGGAAAGGTCTATTGCCCCATTAGTGTTTTGTAGCTAATAGCTTGTAACAGCACATCGCGTAGAATGGAGGTGGGCCTGGATAGTTTAAATAGAAATTCGAGATTCATGTATTTTTCCAAAGCAATTTATCCAAAGATCCTTTTTCGTCGCTTGGTAAATAAATACGAGATAATTTTAGTTTGTTTATCACAGACTGCTTGTTTATTGTTCTGTCCGGCTTTTTGAGGTCCGGTCAGTTTGTCATGGTTCCTATGGAAACCTGACATGCACTCGGTTTTCTTCCTATCTGTTATGTTCTTCTTATTTTTTAGCTTTGGAAGATCAAGGCTTAAAGTTGATGCCATGTCAGCTAGCTAAATTATTTATTTATTTTTATTTATTTGACATTGGAATTCCGTTATTTTTATCTACTAATACGAATTTAAGTGTATGTCTACGTGCCCTCCATTTGTTGTTAATAGTTGCCCATGGTAACATATGTTTTGTTTAAAAAATGTATCATATTATATTATAGAGAACTATGTTGTTTTGTACAGGAAATGCGAAAATATAATTGGTTCGTTAGGAAATGGGAGAATATAATTGGTTCGTTTGGCCTCCCATTCTTGGTGGTCCAATAGGATTTCATTTGCGTTTTTTAAGGTAATAAATAGCAGATCTGTTCTGACATTTGCGTTTTGGAATATTCCATAATTTACGGAAATACCATCAAATTGATCATCTGAAAATTTAAAAATACTGGAAATGAATTTGTCGAAATTCAACGAAACAATGAAATGTGCATAAAGGCAGTGCAGAGTATTCAAGATAATTATTGTTTTTCCTCTGTGACATGTCATGATGTAGATGCCATATTCAAGTTGTATTGATGTCTATGTGCATTTCATGACGTTATTTAAACATGTACAAAAATATTTTTTTTATTTATATAAGTTCTCAAATCTGTTGTTTCGCTGGTTTTTTTTATTCTATGACGTCATATAGCTCATGTAAGATAATGATTTCTTAAAAGGAGTTTGTTTGTTTTATCTGCCGTTGTTATTTTGGTGGTTCAAGTTTATTCATTTGCAGAAATTAAGGGCAGAAAGGCAACCTCGAACCCAGGGTCTCTTGCGTTTTCTACGCCGCTATCTGAATATCGAAAAGGCAAGAGACCCTGGGTTCGAGGTTGGGCAGAAAGGAACAACAAGTTACCGAAGTTTGTATTGCGAACACGGCAATACTTATTTTTGTATAGTTGTTCCAACCAATGTTGGGCATATGTGCAATGTTGGGCAGAAATACCTGTCATACAATGTTGGCCTGAAATGAACAATGTTGGCCTAGCTCCAGCCTTAAACCATAACCATAACCCAAGATTTCCCGCCTCCCCTCGCTTACTGATAATATGTGCGAAACCGAGATTGCAAAGTTGGATTAAAAATATGCAATGTTGACCGAGGCTATAACTTCCTCTTATATGGGCAACACTGTATGGATCACAACATTGGAATTGATGCTTTCTGTCAAAAGACCAACGATAACTGGATTTGTCAGACGAACATAACGCTGCATTTATAGGATTATACCAAGCACAAGGCGCCTTGGAGCTAGATACGTATGTCATTTCAGATTGGGATGTAGCTAGACATTTTAAGTAATCCTTTTCATTTTCAAGAATATCTGTGACAATATACTCCGCTTTTATAAGATCTGTTTGTTTCAGGAGTAGTTAACATGCATTGAAACTAAAAAAAGTGGCTGACAAAATATTAGCGTCTGAACCGGATTCCGCGTGTAGCTATTTTCCGATTTTACCGAAAAGCATCACGAAATAATCTTCAAAATTCTCCGAAATCTTCTAAAACACGTAAACAAAAAAATTAGCGGGAACCTTGATAACCGTACAATACAACAGTAGTTGTGATTTCATTCATGATCACGTGAATCACATTCTGAGAACGCGAAAGGATAAACGTTTTCTCCAATAACCCAGTCACTGCGAAGGAGTGCATTTCTATAGAAATATATATATACCATTTTAATATAAATGCTCTTTATTGCAGTGACTTGTTGACGGTTTTTCTGGCTAGTAAAAGGTCGTTCAGACTTTTTTCGCAACATGATCGTCTGACAAATCAATCGTCACTTTCAAACTTTGTGGAATGTGTTTGGGTTAGTGAGGGTAAGGCACAGAGTTTGCCTCATTTGTTCAAATATTTTTATAAGATATTTTGACATGTGATGGTAACGATTAGTCAGATAAACATGCACAGAGTGCGTCATGCAGGGTAAGAAAGGAAAACATTCTGCAAACCGCTGAGATTTTTATGATATTGGGGAGTACTACAAATGAATACAACAGGAAGAAAAACAACTAACGCCATCTCTTGACAGATGCGAAACATCAAAACATTTTCCATGCACCATCGTAAAACCATGTTAAAACAAAAATATGATCAAAAAAATGAATACGAAAAATAACAACATTAATAGCAGAATTTCATTTCAGGCAACCAGAAGATTTATAACACCTTCGATAGTTAAAATTGATGCGAAAAAAACTGTCCGAATTTTAAAAGCAGAAACTTGGAAATGAACGAGGTGAAGAACGCGCATGCGTTTCGAACACACTTCAAACTAGCATAAAATGACTTCACTTCATGTGTCAATGAGATCACCACAACCCCAGAGGGCAAAATTGTTGAAAAATCTCTGCGAAGAACTGCATTTCTGAAAAAATATCCACACTATTTCAATAAAAATGCTCTTCGTCGCAGTGACTTTTTGACGATTTTGCCCACTAGGACGGCCCAGGATATCATTCGTTGACGGTTATAGTATAAAATGAACGAGGTTCGTTAAAGAAGATAAAGCTTTCTCAAGCCGAAATGGTTACTAATGTAAAATCGTTCAGAAATCCAATTTGCAAGATCATCATTGTAGTATCTGACCAATATCATTGTCATAGTAACAACGCCATATAATATTGTCACAAAAAAACAATTATAAGTTATATATTAGTATATTATATATGCGAAAAAAACTATAAAAAACAATAAAAATTGAGTATTGCATGAGTATACAGAGCTGACATACTCAAATATTCAAAAACACATTGACTATAATCATTTCTAAAATTCAAAAACTTTTTTGTTGTATTGTAAATTGCAACCTCGAAGAGGCGGCAGAAAATTCTTTCTCAGACAACTACATATTCTTGACAATGTTTTTCTTCATTCGGTATTTGGTAAAGTTTAGCAAAGGTCACACCTAAGTTTCATTAAAACAAAACATGAAAATGCTGGATAAAAACCAGTTTCTACGGCTGTGGATGTGCGAATGAGGGAACTGATTTTGTTTGGCCATTCACCTGATAGTTCAGATGATTTGGACTTCAGTGAATGAAAAAGTTTTGCTCAGTCGCACGACCACACCGAATAAAGTGGAAACTGGCCTTAACAGTTGCAACAGCTGGTGTAGAAATGGAATCATCTCTGCACAAGTTTTTGGCGGTTATACAACCGTTTCTTGTTTGCTGCCAATCAACAACTTCGTTTTATTGGGAATCAGGCTTATGTCCACATGCTCGATCACTGTACAGACTAGAGTTTTAGGGCCATTTAGTGTCCAAAGTATATAGATATCATATTATATGGTTAGACTTTCAAGCAAATTTTCTTAGCCAAACACAGAAGATGAAACACTCACATTTTCTAGTCACCAAAACATGACATTATGAAGTACTTCCATCCCGTCACCAGTTTGTAGCCGTTCTCAACCAGCATTTTTCCTTCGCATCCTCATATGAACAATCGCTGGTACAGTCTGAACAACGACTTGCGGAGTCACCGATCAACCAGTTACAGATCCAATGATCCGGTTTCTTCTCCACTTGACGAAGATATGTTTCTTTAGGCTGTGTTAATATAAAATTCATATGGTGAAGTATTTTGTTCGATATTTTATTGGACTTCTCGAACAAGGGATTCGAATTTGATTGCAGGTAATTGGTTTCAGGGGATTGCAATATGTCATCCATATGATCCAAGTTACTTGAACTGTTACACAAGTATTTCTGTGTCGTTTTGTCTTTGCCATGGGAGTCGCTTGACAGGAAATCAATATCACCATCATCCGAAACATTACATTTGTACATATATTGAAACAGTGGAAGATCCAGATGACTACCCGGAGCCGATGACTGATGGTGTTTCTCCAAAGTATTTGATGAAGTTTCCACATTACTGTTAAGAAGCCACTCACAGTCATCTGAATACACATGTTTTTCTGTTTTGTCTGGATAAACAGAGCGAAGCCACATGTAATGGTCATCGGAAAAACACTCCTTTTCACTTTGATCATTGATGGTCGATGTTGAGATCAACCATGGATTGTTTTCATCGATTGATTGTCTGTTTAAATCTTGAAGTTCAATTTCCAACTTATCAATAAGCCGGTCTTGCTCAACGCAGGCTGACTTTGATGTCAGATGTCTCATTTCGATAGATTTAACCTCCATTTCAATACTCTTTCGTTGTGTCTTAGCATTCCAAGCGAACAGCTGCTCGTCCTCATCGGAACAGGATTCAAGGTCATCTTCTATCGTAGATTTGACGTCAATGCCACCAAAGTTAACAATCATATTCTCCAACTGTTCGTTATCAGCATGGAAAAACAGAGATGCTAAAAAATTAAAATAAAAATCTTCAACTAATTCTTGGTGTAAAAAGCATAATGTTTCTATGAATTTATTATAGATAAATTGATAAATGCAATGCAGATATAACTTACAGCATTCTAGGATAAGCATGGGTGTGTCGTGGACTAGTTTTAAAGTGTTTTTTACACTTTCACGCATGTCATTAGCATTGCCTTCAGATAGAATTAGACATTTCCTCAATTTCCCAGATAAACATTCCAAATCGTTGATTTGTTTTGATAAAGCATCTTCTTTCAAATGGAATATACTTTCGGCATGGCAATTTAGCCTGGAAAATGAGAATTATTTTGATAATATGGCAGCGTTTCAGATCTTTCTTCAATACAGACTGTTTATCACCTCAAGAAAAATAACTTGTAGTCATGACAATAGCCACGACAAGCTCCTACTTTCACAAGAAGTACTGCCAGCTTTTTCTCTGTTCAATCTTATTTCTACACAACATTTTCCGATCAAAACAAAAGTGCAGAATAAAACTATCGAAAATAATTTTAATTAGTCAAAAATGAAAACAAAAACAAGGCATTAGTAGGAGACACAAAATAATAGAAACAAGACCTTCAGTTCTGGAAATGTTTTTAAAACCCAGCACTATAGCTTCAAAGAAAAACACAGAGACAAACTGAATGCACAGAATTTGCACTTGTAACATGAACTTATTACCAATGTTGACAAACAAATGTTAAAACAAGGTCAATAGTGTATTTTCTTACCATTTGAGACGACACTGCAACGTTTCTAAATGACGATTCAAGGATTCATTGATATCTTGAATGGCCAAAGTAAAATTCTCTTCGAGTTTTTCTCTTTCTTTGTAACATCTTTCCAATGCACCTTCAGTAAACTGTAGTTTATGCTGAGCCTCTTTCAGTAGATAATCCATTGAATGCATAATGATTTTTTAAATATATATAACAATTCTATATTCTCTATATAATTTTTCTCAAATATTTTCTATAAATAAATAAATAAATTAACACCTGTGTCTGAAATAAGTGAAATCGATTTGTACATAATACAAGTAAATTTTAACTGTCAGTACTTATTCAGAAGCAAGAATGAATATAATGAAAAGTTACTATCAGTTGCTAAAATGGTTCAATTCAATTCTTTCCATGAACACAAAAAAGTATTTCTGGAAAAAAGTATTCAATGACAAAGTGGCCTTATCAAGATGCTCTTGACTTCGACTACTCACCACAGAAACCACAGGGCAATATAAATGAAATTTGACACGTAATGGAATGCGGAATTCCATCACGTGTCTTTTAGAAACCAAAACAGATAATAAAATATATACTTTGGAAAGAGGAAAAAAACTACACTCAAAATCACAACGATCTCATGACCATTATTAATCCAAATCAAATTTTTAAAATATAATATCTCTTGATTAATTCCACAGCAGGTTACAAAAGGTCAATAAAGTCCTTGTTTTACTTCCCTGCAGATATGAAGAAAAGATCACTGCATTGGACATGTAACCAGCTACTTCAAGACTGATTTTTTGTGATAAGAAAAAGAACTTGTCATTCAAAAAGCAGTCTTTATTTAAACATTTTGATTTTGCAATATGATGAAAAATGATACGGCTACAAGATTACATTTCTAATCAGAATGAAATTTGAAATCTAAAAGTATCTAAAAGCCTTGTAATATCTTACTGCAGAGTTGACTGATTTTTCTGATTATTTCCAAATCACCCTAGATCTTACTAAACAAATTTTTAAGTGCTTTGATTAGTTAAAGACATTATGATCAAGCCACAGCACCATTTATTATTTTGTAATACTAATTACGATGATACTAACGTCATTAAAAACAATTAAAAAAAAGTATTACACATTTAAATCCAATATGAAAATAAATCATACATTTCTGTGCTGAGTAATGTATTAATGTAAAACCTTTTCCAAATTTATCCACCCTCTTTTCATTTTTATCAGTTTTAGAATTGGAAAAAAGTCATTGCACACTTTTTTTATGGTAGTATACTTTGTTTTATATAGTTTTATAGTAGTTATAGTTATAGTAACCCCTGTGGTAGAGTGCTCGCTTCCTGTTCGGGAGGTCACAGGTTCAATCTCTGACCGAGTCATGCCAGCAACTTTAACAGTGTGAATCACTCCTCTCTGCTTAGCACTCAGCAAGAGAGTAGGAATGATGTCTAGGATGGTTGTCTAGTTGAGCGATTCCTGTCATTATAGCTTCCATAGCTTTAAATGCTCTAGGACCTCCTTCACAGGGCCCTCATTGATAACAGTACCTTAAGGAACTGGTCCTGGGTAAGCACAAATAAAAAATAATAAAGAACCAGTATGTATACTTCCTTTTCTTTGAAGTACCATGATACCATCGGTAACATTACATACACACTTTTTCGCATACACACAAATTCAATCCTTCCTTAGTCTCAGTTAGGACAAAAAACAAGAACAAAAGAAAAGCAATCTTCTGAGGCTTAATTGTTATAATGAAAAACAGCCAAAACTGCAAAATGAAAAAATTTCAGGATGTGTATTGCCTTTAAAAGTTGTCCAACTTTTAAACATTATATTAAATATTCAATTTTAAACAATCCATCATTGTCCTTGCTACTTTTAGGCATAAAAACAAACAAACACCCTATACCTGGAGATGCAATTAGTATATATTACAACAAGCTACATCAAAGGAACAAACGATAGTGATATATACACAACATTAAAAAAGAACGAAGTTTTTTAGTATGATTCTTCTATAACATTTTAACACAGTAAGCACACTCAGGGTTTGTAGCACTTTTCCCATAATATTTTCCTTGACTTTAGTAAAAAAGGTATCATTTTCCCTGACTTTTCTCTAAAAACATCCTGTTTTCCCTGACTTTATTGCCTACTTAAACTGCAACAAAGCCAAGATTATACACATTCAGAAGTATCAGTTTAGAGGCTAGGGAAAGGATAAAACATTTCAAATTAAGATTGAAGATATTACAATACTAAGTTAACTCAGAAACAAAAAAGAAAATATTGATACCGTCAATCGTCCTAACTTCAGACATCCTTCCAAACTTCGGACACGCTAAATAAGCAGACCTGTCTGGTTAACGAAATGTACATAATCAATCAAACCAAGTCACAATAAATACTAAAATATTAGATAAAGCTGATAAAATAATGTATTCAAATGCAATAAAGTCAGCGTGAAGCGTAAATAAGTGTGTAGAAAATAAGCGATTTGAAAATAACGATAAACGTCATCCTCAAGGGATTGCAATAGCAATCCTGTCGAACAACTTAAAATAGTATTATAGCAGACGGTTTCTACTTGTATTAACTTTTGAAATAACTATAATTGAATCTTTTATATGTAACTGAATGAGAACCAGGTAACCAGAGAACCATGAAGCATTGAATATCATTTAGCGAAATGTTTTGTTTACATTTTTTTTCCACTTTTTTCTTTGATACTAATCAATTGCGTATGATGATTTTATAATACTCTTCTCTACGTAATGAGCACCTGCGTATGTTTGTATTTATGTCCGTGGACAATTATCCATACGCGCAGTGTAATTATAAATCACGTTCGTCTCAAGGGTACAGTCAACTAATTTAAGTGTTTCATTTTTGTTAAGTTTAGTTGTGACAAGTTTTAGATTTATAGTTTAATTCACAGTGCAGTATGGACTTTTACTGATATGGTTTGTATTTTGCGGATATGTTTTTTTTATGTCCGAAGTTTGGAAGGATGTCCGAAGTTAGGACGATAGACGGTAGATGACTGGGTAAATGAAATTAACATAAACAAAGTCAGTAATAGACACTGTTATAAAGAATCTTATGAAATTTTTCCCTGACTTTCCCTGACCTAAAGGGTAAAAAAACTTTATTTCCCTGACATTCCCTGAACTTTCCAGAAACTTCCTGTCATTACTTTTTCTCCTGATTTTCCAGAGGCAATGAACCCTGGACACCTCTCCTCCTGCAAATTCCGTTTCATGATAAAGTTACCATGAACAATCTGTCATAGAGTTGACCAGTTTTTTTGGAGTCAAAATAAATATACAATAAAAATACAATAAAAATGTAAAACATTTACAATAATAATCAAATCTGATGATGTTGACACACACATAAGAATAAAATATTTGGCTCAAAAGGGTCAAAAGATAAGAATAATCACCCCTCGCATCAGATTTTACTGGTTCTTCTTTTATTAAACAATTTCTTTCTTCATTCTTCAATTTAACAAAACCGCGTCGGCATATTTCACCACAGAGTGGGGTCTTCTGGGTGGTCAGGGTAGTAGTCAATGGTTTCCAAACAAACAAACACAACTGAACATGTTGTTGAATGTGATGAAGTCAAGAAAGAATTGGGAACAACAGCGAATATCGAATGGATTGAAAGAGAGAATAAGGAACTACTGCTCCAAGTTACAAAACATCTGAAGGGATATGTGGAGAGAAAGAAAATAATCTTTAATCTTTAGAAAAGAAAGAAATCCTCGCAATAATAAGCATTGCTTACTGGAAACGGTAAAGTGGGAATCGTGAGATTCAAGATTCAAGATTCAACTGAGAAATGAAAAATTAAAATACAAGACTAATACGAAACATATTATACAAAACAACTATGCAACATTAAAACATCAATAAACACAAGCATTAAACATTATAGGGGAAAATGAACAACAGCTATATTCAAGAAAAATGTGATGAAGGACACGTTCTGTCCAATTTCCTGTCTGATTATTATTTCTACCGAGTTCGCTACCGGCAAATCCTCACTAGATAAAATGTTTTTGTCACGTGATTATTTCACAACCCTGGGTTTTACATTTGTGAAAAAATAAAAGCCCGCCATTTTTAGAATTTGCTGGTGAAGTGAACCGAACAGAAAAGTTTTCTTCTCACATCACAGGTAGCTATAACGTTTTTATTAAAAAGGAACCCTTTCAATTTCAAGAAAGCTAAGTGCTTAAATTGTTTACTGTTTTTTCTTCTTTGAAGCTTCTAAAGGAGGTTCACAATGATAATCTAGTCAAAAGATTGTGGCAGTCAAAAGAACAATAATTGAAAGCAACATTGAAAATTTCCTTGAATTCGAACGGCCTTCCTAATTTCTAACGCTATAATATGGTCTTTCCTGGTTACCAAAATATGTAAAACACATATATACATAACAACAAGTTTAAGTGTTAAAGGTTACGTCTCTGAGATAAAAACAAATCATATTTTTTAACTTCAATTAGGGGCCAGCGACAAATAACTTTTGTCACGCTTAGCGGAAAAAATCCGTCAAGGTCTTACCCCTCCCCTCCCCCCCTTCTTAGCGGATTTTTTTTATTGACAGAACCCCTCCCAACACGCGATGGCAATGTTGAATGGGTCTGCTGCGATGGCTGCCACATTTGGTATCACTCGCCTTGTGCTTTGAAGAAATGGTCTAAAAACAAGCCACAGCGAAGGTGACGATGGTTTTGCTGTTGAGCTTTTTTGTTTATAACTAGTCTTTGTTTGCGCTTTTAGATTCTTTCGATAGTGACTTTTTCAAATCGCGCGCACCCTTCATGTTTTGATTTGCTTTGCATTCCAAGGTTCATAACGCTGTCTTTTGATTTTGATTTTGATTTTTTGATTTCTCATAAGAAGATGCGTATGATCGACCCCTTATACATAAGAAAATATAATTTCTATCTCATTTTATGCATAAAAAGCTTAAACGATGACAATACACAAAAATGTTTTTAAAATTTTCACTTCGAAACTTCTTCTTCCTTCCCGGCTCTTGAAAATGTAATCAAAATCATAATGGCCACCATTTACGTCACAAAATGTAAGACCAGATCAGCGAATGTGAGTTAGCGGTTGAAAAAATACATATTTGTGAAAGAAAGAACACCCTGATTAAGTTGTGATGAATCTTTTAGAAAACAAAAGTTTGCATTAATTTTGTGTGTTGTTAATGCAATAAGAACAGCATATCCAGCGCCTGATAATAAATACTGTGGTTACATGAATGGTAAAATTGTTGATGAGAACCAGTTTCCCTGGATGTACTGCAACGACGGAAAAAAAAACAAAATTGGATTATCGTTTCATCCTCGAATATTTTATTATTTTTTTCTATTATTTCCTTCCTTTCTGGTCTTTCGCTTGGAGTGACGTACAATCTCTTCCTTGACACTCTTCTATGCATTTCCCTGTCAACCGCTCTATAATAGGATCCAAGAGCTATCTCTCAAAGAAAACAAGACTTTTTCTCCATTGCTCGTTTGGCAACAAATCGCTTAGAGTACCAATGATATTTAAGTGGAATTCTGCGGCCTTCTTTTGATTTAGGATTACCTTTCAGCTAAGGGGAATAAAGGTATCGTTATTGCTATCGTTCAATACTTAAATTCATTAACAAGTGAATAGTAATGAAGTGTAGCTATTTTACCTGTCTCCGACCAATATTGAGATTATGATCAAGAGCTGCATGTTCAACACAAGCTATCATTTTCTCATGTTCGAAAAAAAAATCTGCTTCGGTAGGTAGCGGATTTTTAGAGTGAAACACTTCCAAAGTGCGTTGTAAAAATGTTTTCTGTTAGTTTTTGCAAGTCCTACACAAGTTGTTTATCGTGGAAGATTACAGATTTTAACGCCCTGTGTGATGGTGAATCTGGTCTAAGCCACCTAATTTCATGTTCTCCATCCTTATCATATTTATCATGGGAACATTTTCTATAAAAAGTTTTCCCTGGAAACGTGTGACAATTTACACAGTGATGGATCAATGACAGGAATAATGAATGAATGAAGAAATATGAAGAATATTACGTACCTGATAGTAAGCAATTTTGCATATCCACGGACATATCGAAATATTTATCTTCGAAAGGTTTTTTCGCAGGGAAAAATTGATCCAGATATTTGGGAAGGTCTTGTCGTTTAATTTTCGTTTTCCAAACAGTGGCGCGTTTTTCATCATTTGGTAATTTAAAAAAGTAAGGTTTTTATTTTTCCTCTTATAATTTGTGCATCCAACTGCTGCACACCAGGCCATCGTGAAACGTAAAAAAAGATGTTTAAAAGCAGAAAGATCGAATAAAATGTTGTGTACACTATTTATTAAAGATTAGTTGAAGTAAATAAATTATTAATTTTAATAAAGGTCTTGAAAATATTTGTTTCACTATGTTTTTCCTCTTTCGTCGGTCTTCGTCTTACACTTTGTGATGTAATGAGGTATCCGAGAGAGTAATCCTGGCGCTTTCACTATTTTCATGATACTCAAAAAATGGCTGCCGAAGAAAGTGTTTTCAGCAAAGATTATGAAAATAAATAATTGAATTATAACTTCTGTGATCAAGTCTTTCAATATCGATGTGATTTTCTGATTTAGTGAGTTATTTAGCATCGATATACAAGTACTTTGTTTTTTATCAGACATAACCTTTAAAAATAACTAAAATCACTAAAATTCTAGCGAAAAAAGTCTGTTCAAACGTAACCTCTTTCCACAAAAACGTGATATAAAGAAACTTAAATCGATAACAAAAGTGTAAAAAAATGTAAAGAAGTTTCCATGAGGTCGAGGCTACTTTGTTCAACCTCTTGGGTAACAGGTTTAAAAAATGTTTCAAGTGTCTTATTAGAGGAACTTTTTTTTTCTTCGTTGGAACTCAGAATTTCTAATTGATGTATATGTACTAGAGCGCTTGTTTTCCAGACGTGGTGGGTCTACCATGACGAACAGACACGTCTATAAACAAACATTAAAAATATGTATAATTGCTTAGTGAAAGTACATTAGTGAGCGGTAGAGGTAGAGCAAATGAATGTTGAAAGAAGAGTGCTGTAAACGCTGCACCACCCTGGATGTAATCGCATACGACAGTAGCTTGGACAACAACTAGATCCCAGTCCAAGAAAATTTGGACCTAATTTCAGGGAAGGGTTTTTTTCAGTGACGCCAGCTTGGTGTCTAGTATAATTAGCTTTCATTTTTCTATTGCATTTATAAATACAAGCAAGATCTACTTGAAGTGAACTGACTCAACTGGTGTTATTTAAGTAATTTAACATAAGCACTCCCTTAATAATGTTGTTTTATCTTAGATTGATTAA
This sequence comes from Turritopsis dohrnii, assembly GCA_027922465.2. NCBI lineage: Eukaryota > Metazoa > Cnidaria > Hydrozoa > Anthoathecata > Oceaniidae > Turritopsis > Turritopsis dohrnii. The sequence goes on along the minus strand of BQMF02000096.1, from coordinate 574,938 downwards.
TTGATTGATAAAGGCAACACCATGTTTTACGCCAACTTTGTTTTGGCGAAGAAAGGTCCGCTGGCTCGCGTATGGCTTGCTGCGCACTGGGAGAAGAAACTGAGTAAAGCTCATGTATTCGAAACAGACCTGCAAACATCAGTTGACACGATCATTTCACCGAAAGTAAAGATTGCTCTCAGAACATCTGGCCATCTGTTGTTGGGTGTTGTTCGGATATATTCTCGCAAAGCAAAGTATCTTTTAGCCGACTGCACAGAAGCTTTGATTAAAATCAAAATGGCTTTTCGGCCGGATGTTGTTGATTTGCCTTTGGACAATCAGCAAGCTGCTGTATCTGCTATAACTTTGCCAGAATTTCAAGAATGGGATATGATGATGAACAACCTAGGGTAGGTTTAGAGATTTTAAATCGTCTACCTTGAGCTGCTCTATGTTTGTTTCCTCTTTGTTATGAGCAATGTAGGTTAATCGTAAAATTACGAACTGCCCCACAAGATTGAAAAACTTTTTTTCCCATAATAATTTTTCTTTCTTTCCTTCACCTGATGAGCGACTTAAATATCAAACAATTACTCTATCCGATTTTAGAAATTTCGATATAACGGCGACATTGAATAACAATCAATGTCGTGTTGAAGAAATCACGATGAAGGAAGATTTGATCAATTCCAGGTATGAAGTAGTTTGCAGCCAAAATTTTGTTATTTTTATTGAGTTAACAAGAACATTCTTGCATGTTGCCTCACTTGCCTTATTTTAAACAAAGTACAAGAAGCATTCTCCAGAAACATTTTGTCACGAAATAGCCTCTTAGTGCAACAAAGTCCAAGGTTCATTTTCTGTGTACCTGTATAGATAAGTTTTAAGTCTGAAAACTTATTTCTAAGTGCTTTGGTTTTAGACATGTTTGTTTGCAATTTTTTGTTTTTGAGTAAATAAAAGACATACAGGAAATAACCTGATTATAGGCTTACTTCATGTTGGTCGGTATTCCTGTTGTAATGCTTGTTTATATATTTCTCACAATGCTTTAAAAGGCTGTTCTTCCTTACAGATTGTATATTTCGGAAGATAACTTCTTTGGTGACACACCGTTCGGTGAGACAAGTCATGAGCTGCAACGTGATGGTGAAAGTTTTCTAAATAACTCGAAAGACATAGAGATGGACCGGTCCAACATCAACGAAGAGAGTATGACCAAAAAGGGGTGGTCTATTAACCAAAGCAACCTTGGTGAGTTTCGTTTTTTGTGGTGGAGGTCACTTCTAATGCCTAGTATGTTTTTTAATGAGGTTCTCTAAAGTATACTTCTTTCGATATTTTCATTCTAAATGACCAAGTAACTGTTTGATGTGACCCCTGATTATAGGGCAGTACTTTGATACTTTCTGACCAATCCTGACGAAATAATTGATCAATTTGATTTATACTGATAGGATTTTTATGTATATTGTTATTTCTAGAATCAGCTATGGATGATCCGATGATGGGAGATGGCGGTTTCGGAGCTGGCGAAGGTCTCGATTTTCTTGAAGGTTTTGAAGTGGATGAGCCAGAAGACCCAAAAATTGGTGATTTAGATAAAGAGGTATCATTACCCGACATCACGATCACCAAGGAAACGATTGAAAATGACCAGATCACAGACAAGGAAGAAGAAACAGTTGTGGATTTTGCACAGACCACTGGTAAGTAACTCACAATTTAATTTTGGTCTTCAACAATTACAAATGAATAGTGTTGTTATAGGGTCAAAACTCTATCTGGGCAAAAAAGGCCTTTTTTTTTTTATTGATCGTGGGGTGTCTGTCCACTTCAAATATCCTCGAATCTTTTGTTGCTTATTAGAAGCTCCCACTGGCGTGGAAACCACGTTGTTTTCACGTGATACTGAAGCGTTTGCATTGGAACCTGTTGAAGTAACTGTTGGCAAGGAGAAACGTCGAAAACGAAAGCGAAAGCTGATCGTTGATCCTGAGAAAATCATATCCAATGAGCAGATGAAGGAACAAATCAACAATCAAGACGATCTAGTCAAAGCTGCCATTGTTGCACCTCCGTCTAGAAGAAGGTTAGTACCCAGTGGCGGGCAAGTTTGTTGAAAAAATCACTGCGAAAGAGTACAATGCTATAGAAATGAAAATGCTCTTTGTTGCAGTGACTTTTTGAGGATTTTGCTTCTTGACAATGTGGTTTCCTCTGCAGCTCTGTCGAAAGTCAATCTTTATTTGTGAAACTCTGGGGATTTTCGTAACAAATCATAAAATGTTATGTAAATAATACGTTATAAAAAGAACAAAATGAATGACAATAAAAATTGTTATAGTGACGTTATCTAAGAAAGAATAGCGTTATATAACTATCTACCCAGCCGGCACATTTATTAAAAAAATCTCTGCAGAGGAGTGTATTTCTATAGAAATTTACACGAATTTGATAACAGATGCTCTCCGTCACAGTGATGTTTTGACGATTTTGCCCACTGGGTAGCGTTTTACGGTTTGTTACCAAAACCCCCTGGAGTGTCACATACATTGATCCCACCCATGTTAATTGTTGTTTATTAAAACCGACATCTCCCAACTTTCATCATGTCGGACTCATTTCTCGTTTTACAGCGATTTTGGGATTGTTCTCAAAGGGCTTCGTATACTTATGCATTGATCATAATGCAACTCTTCTAAACCTTCGTCTAGTTTTGACTGTCATGGACATTTTAACTAGCTGTGGTAGGAGTAAGCCTTGGTGATTATTCTATTGTTTGATCACATTGCTGCATTGCTGCAAGTAGCTATGGTAAACCTTGGTATTTGTACACTGTGTTTTAGCAGGTGTAAATTTTGTTATATTTAGGATGTGTAATTCTGATAGTTCTGTAAAGACCCTCTATTCGCAACTTTGTGAATTCCAGTCAAAGCGAAGGTGCATGATGGAGACGTTCACGTCAAATCTTACTTCCAAAATTCCAGAAGACTTGATATTACCATCCTCTCAAGAAGACGAGGTCGAACTTGAAGAACCCAGCGACATTTTACGCGGAGCGGAAAACCTGACCGAATTACCGGAAGTCTCTCGAAACATCACCGAGACAGACAAACTGGCGGACTTGGAGCCGTTAGAGGAATTGGTACAACCACCTGTTGATTTGGAAATTGACGACATGAGACCAATCGAAGAAGTGGCTAACGAAGAAGAACTTCAGATCCCTCCACCGTTCGAATTTGAGTCGAATAAATCTATTGAAAACGTAAGCGCTTTCATGAAGGAGGTAGAAACGGAGGAGGAGGGTGATGGCAAAGACGAAATCAACGACAAGCGATGGACGAAACGCACTCAACACACATTGAATTTACTTGAGAAAGGACTGAAGAAAAGGGAGTCTCTTACTTTTAAAGAACTGTCGAAAAGATGCAACCGCAAACAAGCGGCGTTCAGGTTTTACACGCTACTACTGTTACGCAAAGAAAAAGCTATCGATATAGAACAGGCAGGCATATTTGACGATATACACATCAGTAAAGGAGAAAGGTTCGTCTCTCATACCTAAATTCGTGCTATTGATGGTTGGATAGCCCATTAAAAATTTCCGGCTTAGTGACCAGCCGATATATATCTCGACTTCGAGATTGCAATCTCTCCTCAATGCCAACTTGATTATATTTAGGGAAATGGTCCTTTTTGTAGACTACATCAATCGTCGCAATATCTTATTCCACGGTTCCGCATGCCCTCTAAGTTCCTATATTTTGAATGTTAATAAGTCTGTTGGTTTTTTGGGTTTTTTTAAGGTCTCTCTTGTTAAAAGAATCTGTTCTTAACTTGTGATTCTTAACTTGTGATTCCAAGAAAAATTGAAAGTCAAAAACTGATCTGTGGTGTGAAACTCACAGCGATGAAGAGCATTTTTATTGAAATAGCGTGTGTATGTCTTAGAGAAATGCACTCCTTCACTGATTTTTCCACAATTTTGTCCATTGGGTAGAATCTCGACGTTCCGTTACATCGAGTTTCTGCTGTACTTCTGTTTTTCACCTATTTTTGACAATTGTTAATATTCGGACATAATGTTAGGAATTGAAGTTTGAATTTTCGAACAAACGAATGGAATATAGATCCTTCTTATGCACTTCTCATCTCACACATTACGCAAAAAAAACCTCGTTACCAGGATACGGATATTGGTCTTGAACTGTTTCCAATTAAACCTGGTTCAGACCTGCCAATTACGGCGATTAAAATAAAAATGAATCGTCGTCATCGCCAATCGCTAGGTGTGAACACTCTCAAGTATTTCTAAACGCTTGATATTTTGTCGTCGTAAACGTCAGGCGTTTGCAACGATTACGACGATAACAAAAGTGTTGACATTAGACGATTACGACGGTAACACTAAATTTTAATCGTCAAGTCTGAACCAGGCTTTAATAGTTCATCTAACAATTCCGAACTATCAAATATACATGGTGCAAATCTTGTAAAATTTGTTTGGGTAAATGAGTTTTTTTAAGCAACCTTTGCCTTGTTGTTTCAAACATAAAGATTTTCACCGACAACTGATGGTGAGATTAACAAGCGACTTTTCTGTTGGAAGGACTAGTTGAATATAATTTTTACTTGATGTAATATAGGTTCTACTCATTATTCTTTTCATTTTTTTTTTTTTTTTTTTTTTTTTTTTTTTTTTTTTTATTTCCTACTAAGTATATTATTAGTACTATGCCCTTTGCTCTCAGCTAGCCTCGTTATCATGCTGAACGTAGGAGTAATTATGGTGAATCGCTTTAGCGTATTTTACATTGTACAGACTGTAATTTAGAGATTTTAACCTGAACGTTGTGTTGTTTTTTCTTTTACAGAAAGTCTACCCAATCCCCTATCTCATTGGTTGAAAGAAAATGTATTGCGCCATTGCCCCTCTGCAGAAAAGTTTACCCTATCCCCTGACCTATCTCATTGGTTGAAAGAAAATGTATTGCGCCATTGCCCCTCTGCAGAAAAGTCTACCCTATCCCCTGACCTATCTCTATTGTTGAAAGAAAATGTATTGCGCCATTGCCCCTTCTCATTGGTACTATTGTAAATTTTACCGACGTTAAATAAAGAACATACATACATACATACATACATTGGTTGAAAGAAAATGTATTGCGCCATTGCCCCTCTGCAGATAAGGATTGGCAGATAAAGATGATCTTTTCTTTCACGTGACCAAAAACTGAGATATTTGATTGGTCTGTTCCCGTCTGTTTAAAGTTACATCGGCCATTCTTAATTTTGCTTTTTTGGTTTCTCAACAATATACAACATCCAATCGCCAGTCCAATATTCGCCCAGCGCGTTTATAATTATGGCTTCGATGTATGTTAGGTAAGACTTTACGGTGTAAACCTTGTGAAATGTGTCTGGGTTAGTGAGGGTAAGGGTCGGACTTAGCCTTATTTGTTCGAATACTTTTACAAGAGACAGATGGCGCAAAACGGTAGCAGCAATTGTACTTATAAGTTATGAAAAGTTACTACAAAGCTCTTTGAGGCTTGTTTTTTCTTTATATCTCACTGGTGGAAAACAGGCATAACGATGATATGTTAAAATGATAAGTTAGTGTAAAAAGGGTCTAATCATAAGCCACCAGAAATTAATTTATTAAAAACAAAATAGACAGGCAGCTGATGACATGAAAACACTGGAAAACGTGCGGGCAATGTAAAAACGCTTTCAATCGGTCGAATAGACCCAACTTAAGATAAAAAAACTTACCGGACATAGAAATAACCTTTACCGGGTTTTTTATCCGCATTTTTTTAATCTATGACGTCACATGGTTGAAAAAAAATTAACAGCGTCAAATTTGGTTTTTTTTTCAAGTCATTCAAAAGATCTTTTAGTTCTGAACATCTTTTACACAGGATACTATATATTAAAAAGTCAATGATTAAAAGTTACAAAACCTTATTGGTTAAACTATAAATGATGACGTCATACCCAAACGTCATAAAATCAAGTTTTTTTTCTTATAGGTGAGAATATTATTATAAAAATGAAGCTCTTGATCAGACTTAATTCACTTCAAATATGATCAAGTTGTCACGAACGGTGATAAATGGATTAAATATGTACACGGATTATATACACGAACAACTATAGAAAATATATGCAGCGTTTCCTCATCAATCATCGTCATAATCATCTACGTCATCTTCCGAGTCATCGTCGGAGGAGTTGTCGTCTGAGGATTCGTCATCTGAAACATCAGGTTGATTCTCACAGCTATTGCAAGAACACACCCGTACAGACGAGGCCGTGGGACTTGCAAATACAATTATTTGTTTGACATCCGGACTTCCAACATCCGCAGCTTACCAATTGTAAGACCTCTTCAGGTGCCGGTGGTAGCAACATCCATTCAATCTTCAGCTTGTTGCCAGTCAGAATCCAACCATGTTTGTGTGGACTCGGGATTTTGGGATGGTTTTCAAGAGAGCGCTTAACGACGGCCGTGACATAGGCGGCTCTCTTGCAATGACATAACAAAGCATCCTTCGTGGGTGGTAACTTCTGAGGCGGTGTCGATTTCGGACTAGCACAAAATTTAGTTTACCTTGCTTCATTGACATCTGAACACTTCGACCCGTATAGTTTACAGACAAACTTTTCGATTGCGGGAAATGAACCGGAAGTGAAGTAGAATGATTTGCCCATCTCCTTGAAAGCCGCGACGTACTCTTCAGATGACCTCATGACTCTAAGAGCTTTGGCTTTTCCTATACTGTGGAAGGCGCTCGTATAGTCATTTCCGCTGAAAGCATGCAGAGCAGGCAATGCTTTGCAGCAGTCATAACCAAGAGCTTGCGCGATGTTGTTGATGTTGATGAATCTTTTCCTAGTACCAGTGCCAGTCTGAACGAAGATTTTGTTATCTTTGAAATCGTGCTGGAAACATAACGCATAAATGCACTTCGTCAGGGTCTCATAACCACCTTCCCGTTTTGACTTCTTACGGCGGCAGATGCAGCACTCGACGTCTGCCAGTACATTGCCTAAACGAAAAATAGAATACCAAGTCTAAAAAGGCTGAAAATCAAAAGTTTTCCGGACCCTCGGCCAAACCACCGTGACGAGAAAGCTAGAGGTAATGACAATCTGTTTTTGTTTACAGGAGAAAAGACTTACCATGTCGGTCTCTTTTTCGATCTGAAGTTCTTTTCGAGTTACAATCATTTCCTTCTTCTTCTTCTTCTTCATCAACATCATCATCATCATCTCTATTTTCTTTCGCAATTCTTCTTAGCGTCCCGCTATGGGTGTACTGGTCGTAACATGCTTGTGGTGGAATTTCAGCGAGCTGATTACATAAAGATCCTCAAGCAGCTCCGTTATAGTGTCGTCGTTCCTCATTTTTGCTGTAAAAAAAAACAAAATTTTCAATTGTATTGTTTTTATATCTCATCCAAGCTAGGATTGTCGAAGTAATTTGTTTGTGGATGATCGTTTTGAAAAATTTTTAATATGCAATTAGATTGTCGCAATTTGTTAAATTTAACATTAAATCTTTTATCTAACAAGGCACCCAGAAGGGAAAATACATGAAAATCTAATTTTGGTGCGGATCCAGGCTAGAGTCTTAGCTGATACAACTTTGTCCAAAAATTGTATATAAAACGAGAAAATATCGAAAATATTTGAAAATAGTATTCTTCAACACTCTTATAAAATTACAATATATATATTAGCTGACTATTGAGTATGCAAAATAAAGAGCAAAAAAATAACAAAACAGCAGTAATACTACTTGATGGCTGAATCCCTTTTATGCAAAATAAAAACAAACATTGAAAAACATACCTTGCATCTTTAACTCTCTTCAAAGACTTTTCTGTAGAAAAACCTCGAAGCTTACTGAGCTGATCAGAGCAGTGAATAATACACTCTTCTTTCTTTTTCTTTTTCACAGGAGAGTGAGAAATGCGACGAGAAGACATTTTGTTCCATCTCGCTTTAAGTTTTTTTTCACGTGGTGATGTTTTTCCCGGATTTTTTTTTTCAAATGTAAACAAATATATGTCAAATGGGGGTCAAAATTTTAACCAATTTAAGATTGTCCCAGTTTTTTTTTTGAATTCCATTTTCGAATGCGATGTTATCATAGTATTCTAAGATGGCGGAAAAGTGGTGGCAGGAGCTTGAAATGTATGGGAGATGTTTTTACTAATATTATTCGATCAATAAAGAAGATAATTGGGTCCGGTAAACATTTTTAGCTTTTATTTGATATGATTTGACTGAAACATTCACTTTTAAAATGCCCGCAGACTTTGCACTGTTTCCACTTTTTCCATGTCATCAGCTGCCTGTCTAAAAGAATTATACATGCGTGAGCTGTATATTTTTTTATAAGAAAACTTTTTGTAAGAAAATGTGTAGAAAAAAACCACGCGCTTCAAAAAAAAAATATGTTTTTAATTATAATTTCATGAAACCAAAAATGAATTCCAACAAATAACTGCCTTTTTGAACAAGATCTTCGAAAGTCTTCTTAATACACAAAACAGTGTTGTACCTAACAAACGAGGTAATAAGAAGTTTTGAACTGATAGGCTTTACTAACAAGAAAAACTATATAAACAAATTTTAAGTATCAATGTATTTTCAGTTAGCATAAATAGCTAAAACTTCCATTTTTATGCAGATCTATTTGATTAATATTCATTCTTTCATGAATTATTTCATATAACATCAAAGAAAACGTCCTTTTAAATGTTGATATGTGAAACCTTTCGAAGGCTGCGTTCCTTCATTAGAATTTACATTGCGTTATTAGCAGAGTCTTGCAGACTCTAAATCGCAGACTAATTGCCATTTCGGCCGGAGTAGGAGGAGGAGTAGTAGGAGGAGTAGGAGTCCACGGGTGTTTTAATACGGTATTCGCTTTCGCTGCTACCGTAATAAGTGTTTTCACTGTAAGTAAGTAACGGGAGTTTTTAGTCCTTGGGCTTCCATCCGTAATGTTGGTTCTTCCGCCCACCGTCTTGCAACTAGTAGTCGACTTACCGCCAGAGATACGTATAGCATTGCTCTAACTAGCCCGAAGGCCAGTGTGTATGTAATAATGCAATGCTTGAATCCCGTAACTTAAACATACTCTTCAGTCAGAATAGCTAACTCAAAACCTCATCTCTGTCATGTCATCGAATATGGGACATGAAGTGCCATCAATCAGTGTGTGCTCTCTATCGGACCATCAAACAGTGTATGCATGCTCTCCATCTGATGAGTAGAATGTTTTACACACCTCCACTTACAGTCAGTCATTGAAACCCAGGGCAGTCTTGCTGGCTTTTAACGCAGTTGAGTCTCACTCAACCTCGTCCCCAGGGCTTCTTGCCTTTTCGATTATACTGATATAATTGAAAAGGCAAGAAGCCCTTGGGACGAGGTTGAGTCCCACTAGAACTTTCAATGGACTGGATAAAAAATTCGAGCGCGATTTCAAGATTACGAAATTTATAGCGGGCTGTAAATGCTGACGTGATCAAGATTTTTGTTCGTGAAGTTCGAGCGCATGTTAGAGATGACGAAGGTCACCTTGTAGATTTGTAAAACCAGGGATATGTTAAAGCGATCCCTGGTCAAACATAAATTTGTCGGGATGAACCTGTGTTAATCATGCTTGTTATATGGTGACCGACAAAACATAACAAAAAAAGTTAATAAACCAGTTGGAATGTGTTAATTGTATGTTGTCAATTTTATTTCGAATAGTACAAGTAAATATTTGTTTTGTTTCTTTTTTTCTTTAAGGAAATCAATCTTTACTTTATGAATCGTGTTTATGAAAACATGAAGAAATAGGAAAAACAAGCAATCATTTAAAAACAAAATCAACTTAAGGACTAAGAGAAAATGTTTAGTAGTGAAATCAACATCGATTGATACAAGGACTAAAGCTTCGTTTTTAAATTGGTATAAGTTTCATCTTTGTATTATGTAAGTATCAACAAGATCGTGTTGCTTGTTTTTATCTTGGTTACGGCGGTATTTTAAAGACCAGCGTATTTCGTTTCTTCCAAAGGAGTAAGAAATCGTTCTTTTCTGTCGCTAGTAATCTAAAAAAAGTGATATAAACAAAAACAAAAAAGATTTCAAATCATTGGAAGAGACCAGTCGTTAAATTTTTCTAATCAATTATATGAATCGTATCTCTAAAAACTTTCTCACTCTCTGGCATTTTGATTTTAGAGCCCATAAGAGAAATGGAAGCATGGTTGATTGCTGTCATTGCAGTGGGATCTGCAATTTTTCTTGGACTTACAATATTCTTTATGTGGAGGGTAAGTTGCTCACGCAGTCACTAAAATCTTTATTTTGTTTGTATGAGGATGGTGAGATTTTTCGATTTTTTCTCTGAAGATTGTTATCTACTTGGCGAATTTTCTGGTGACCACGTGACTAAAATAGTTAGCATTCATTGCTTGAAAATATCGATCCACTCTTTTCTCAGAGAAAGATTAAAAAACAAAATTTCTAAAAATCCGTTTTTGATTGGTTAAAATTGAAAAATTGTTGCTACTGCGCAAGCGCAGATTGATATCCGATCCAATGCGGATCTGATGCAAAACTAAGTGGATAGACAAAATATCATTTAAACAAAATGATAACCTAGTTGTGGAGTGTTCGCCACATGATCGAGTTATGCCAGTTGACTAAACTGTGTGAAGAGATCAACTCAGCTAAGCATCCCCTGACCGTATCTGACATTGGATAACGTTTAAGTACCCATCTTCAACGTTTAGAACGTTTAAAATGCGTTTAAAATGCGATAGATGAAAGTCTTCCTCCAATTAGCTTTATTGGTTTACTAAGGCAAAAGTTACTTTGCCTACCCTCAGGCAAATTCGTTGAAAAATCACTGCGGTAGAGAGCATTTCTATAGAAAAGCTCATACATGTGTCTACGCCATTTCAATGAAAATGCACTTCACCGCAGTAACCTTTTGATGAATCCGTGCATAGACAACAACAATAAGAGATTTTTCTTTTGTGTTTAGTGCTGTTCGAGTAGACGACGAAAAGAAACATTTAAGTGGATTGAGCGTTTAGGAATACCATTCGCTAAAGAAGGAACACCGGACAAAAGCGCTTTCCCACCTCCGAAGCACTATCGTGTTCAATTGCACGTCAAACAAGAAATCGTCGGTGTTGAGAATGGAGGATTGCAATTGAATGATGATAAATCAAGCTCGCTGAAGAGGGATAACAACGTAAGTGAAATACTCTCCAATTATTTTCAAGCATGTTACTTTTGGAGGAATCTAAAGGGAATGTTCATCTGACAAATCGTTACCCTTAGTAACGGTGAAGAATTCTTTGAATGAGCCTGACTCTTAGCCTCGCTAACTCAGACATGTTTCACAAGGTTTACACCGTATTTGATGATAAGGATTTGTCAAACGAAGACCAATAATACTCATTTTTTCCCCAAAAATGGTACCGGTAGTTACGAGTTACAAATCCTTTCTGTTTCAGAACATATTTTATTCAGAAGATGACAATGAAGCGGATAGCCACGACCCCTTCAAGCGACTAGATACATTAGGCATACCAAGAGCAAGAAGAGAACAAAGTCCGGACACAGTTCGACCACCTAGTCGTCCCTTACCAAGCCCTGTACCTGATTATGAAAGTTCCAGTGGAGATGAAGAACAAAAATAATAATTTTTGGTTTATTAAAATGGCGGCTGAAGTAGTGATATGACAAACAATGAAGGACTTTACTTAGAGTACATAACAAAACAGTTTGGTAAAACTCATTTTCACATGTTAGGTTTTTATACGAATGTAAATATAATTTTTGTTCACGCTTTCAGTATTTTATCTATGGTGGAGATATTAAAATGATGGAGATATAAAATCACTGTGGAGGAGTGCATTTCTATAGAAATATTTACACTGTTTCAATAAAAATACTCTTTCTCACAGTGACTTTATGAAGATTTTGTCCACTGGGAAGACATACAATACCTTCGTCTTGCAAAATCATTACCAGCTGATTTTTATAGTGTAAATAAATCTTGTGAAATGTGTTTTGAGTTAGGTGAGGGTCAACCTCGTACCAAGGGTTTCCTGTCTTTTCGATGGACGGACATATATCGATAAGGCAAGGAACCCGGGGTACGAGGTTGAGTTGAGGGTTGCCTTGGGTTTTTACAAGTGTTTTTACCGTATTAATGTGATGGCAACGATTTTGTCCGATGAAGATACTCCATCGTTTGACTAGGAAATAGTTTATATTACTCCAGCACGATGATGAAACCTCCATCGTTGTTGTTCGAATTATTCAGAGCTTCTCTCGATGAAATTCTCTCACTATCTGTTGAATTTTCTTTCAAATCAAATCATCTTCCCTTTACGGCATCTGACATTGAATAACCTTTAAAAAGTTTATAAACGTTTAAAATGTGGTTGATGCAAGCTTTTAAATTCAGTTATTTCTTACGCTGGTTGAATTGCAACCTCGAACCCAGGGTCTCTTGCCTTTTCGATATACGGATAGCGGCAAATCCGTATATCGAAAGGGCAAGAGACCTTGGGTTAAATTGCATTGCGAGAATTTCCAACATTTTAATAATCAAAAAAATGTCAGACTTTTCGGATATATCCTCCTATTTTTCCTTGATGTTAAACAGTTGATACGCCCCTCTCCAGTAAGCGCCCCTCTCTAATAAGCACCCTTCTCTAGTCAAAAATATTTTTATAAGCGTCCCTCACCAATAAGCGCCTGGGCGCTTATTAGAGTGACTTAGCAATAACTCAGAATCTAATAAGCGCCCGGGCGGTTATTAGAACTTTGAACAAAAAGCGAAAATTCTGTAGAAATAGAAACGGAAGATTATATTTTTGTGATGTCTAAATGTAAGTTATAAGTACAAAATCTTATTTTGTTTCCATGAAACATACAGTTGTTTTTATTCTTTCATGATAAAAAGCAATGCTTCGTTCACAGTTTGCATCACCATTTAAAATGTTTTTATAAGCACCCCTCTCCAATTAGCGCCCCTCCCTAATAAGCGGCCCCCTAACTTCAAAAAAAAATTATAAGAGCCCAGGCGCTTATAAGAGAGAATACGGTATACCTAAACTCGTCAAAATATCACTGTGTTATTCAACTAATTGCATGCATTTCCATAGAAACATACTCCATCACAGTGGATTTTCAACAAACTTCCCAACTGGACAATTCATGAAAATACTAATGACAAGAGAAGAAAGGTGTGACAGTAATAATAATCAAAGAACGTAGTGCTGACGAAGTAATTGAACCATCTTGGACGTGATAAAATGTTCGATGACATGTCTGAGTAAGTGTGTAAAACATCTACCATTGAACCAACAAGAACGGCCGAAACAGCGGATTCCGAAATATCGCTCCATTCATTAAAAAGAATCATGGTAAAAACGACAAAATGTTGCAGATCTGAGATGATTGCAGGAAAACAAACTCATGTATACAGTTATCATTCCCGCCATTTATGAACGGCCATTATGGAGTTTCGTCATTAAAATTTGACGTCATATTTAACAGAGTATAAAATATATCAACTGACTCAAAATTTTGTCTTTCGTTTCAAACATACTCGAAACAAACATACACTCAGCACAGCAAACTATGGGTGGAAAAAGGAAAAACAAACGTCGAAATCACACTCGAAGAAGTGAAACAAAGGACTCCCTACATAACAATCGAGCTACATCAGTTAATCATTCAAGTAACTATGAAAGCAAATGCGAATATCTGGAAGTAAGTTCCAATGTATTCGAAAATTTGTTCAATAGTTTAAAACCTTTTCCTGATGGCTTTTATTTTGAATGTTTGCATTTCAGGTTGTTGATGAAGATTGTACCGTGTTACAAGTAGAAAACGACAGATTGAAACAAATTGTATTTGACCAGCAACAGAAAGTAAAGAATACGAACGAGAAGATGGTTGCATTGAAAGAACAAATGACAAACTTTTCACGACAAAATACTAAAACGGTGGATCGTTTGCGTTCATCTGTCAACAACTGCAGACAAGAAAACGCAGTGTTATTAAAACAGATTGAAGATATTGAATTCAAAATAGCTTCTTTGATTAAAGAGAGCTCGATTAAAGATGACATCATCTACAAGCAGCAAAATGATTACCTTAAGCAAGAAAATGTTATCGAAGAACTCTCTGCAAATATAGAAATAGCTAAAGAAGAAATAGAAGAGAAAGAAGAGGAAATCCGGAAGGAGACATCATGTTTTCTGACTTCAGTATGGCTAAAGGATGGTTTGGAAGTCGTTGCCAAGGAACAAGAGATTGAAAAAATTGAGAAAGAAAACAAAGAGTTGGAAGAACAACTATTAAAAGAAAAAAATATATCTTCTATCTTAGAAGACAATCTCCTCAAAGATGAAGAACAGTTTATTGATCTTCTTCAGAAAGCAAATGATCAGGAAGAAATATCCAAAAATGAGCTGGCACGACTTGAGGACGAAAATAAAGCTCTTCATGCATCCATTGATCATCTCGAAGAAGAGAAATCTCGGTTGATCACCGAACAACATGATAGTAGCACCTCTCACGCGGAGGAAATGAATTCAATATCTCGAATTCATGAATTACAAGTTTACGAGATGAAGTTAGAGCAGGAAAGGAAATTAAATTTTTCTGCATTTCAATTGGATAAAACAATACAAGAATTAAAAAGTGATCATGACAAAGCAATGTCATTGAAGCATCACGTTCAACAAGTATTCTTGCAGAATATGAAGTTTTTGCACAATGAAATAATCGATGGATTGCTAAAAGGAAAGAAGAAGTTCTTACCTAAAAAGACAGTCAAGGCAAAAACAGTTATTGCTGAAATTGAAAACATTTGTTTATGCCTTGATGGGGAAATTTCCCTTATATAAACAATTTTTATTTATTTTTATTTTTTTTATTTTGTATATTTGTAAATAATTTCAAAACTTGGGACGTATTCACACACACATTTAATTAAATGTATTTTCATTGCGCATACTCCTTTCAAATGACCTGCAAATTTTAAAAATATCTTGTACGTCGTCGTCCACGTTGCCGTCGTACTTTCGTAAGTTCCCTAACATTCATAACGGCGCGGTCATTGCAGCGATGTTGATTTTTGCAACAGATGTTTTTCTTCGCGCACGTGAGTGAAGGAAAACCTTTTTGTTGTCTTGTCAATTTTTTTTCACAATCGTAACTAGGCCATTAATAAAGCTGCCTAAGAATTTCAGCAATAATATATAATTTTCTGATATGTTGTTTTCCTCCTCTTAGATGGAAATTAGAGGTATAGATATACTTGTGGAAAGATTTCAGACTGTTTGAAGGCCATTTTTTTAGTCAGAATCATAACAGTCTCATGTTTATATTTTCTTTTAAGCCACTTTTACACCACAAAATTTAATTCATTTCGTTTTGAATTCATATTGAAGGAGAATTTAATGTCAAAATTATGTGACGGTTTTTGTTAAATAAATTGATTCTAAATTGCTCAAGGTACAAAGTTTCATTCATTTTATGCAATCCTTTGTCTGAACATTTTTTAAAAATATTATCCTGGTTTCTAAATTTCTAATAAAGCAGTGGGAATTACGATTACGATTATATATGTCTATTGAAATTATAGTATAGACAACTTGAGTTAAGTTTGTTTTCGCGTTCATCACTTTCTCACTTCATTATTGTTATATTCTGACTCTTCTGCATAAACACACATTACATTACTATTCAAACTTATTTGAACTTTTCCAAGAGTAATCTTGAGAAGAAGTGGAAGAAACGGTATGTAGCCTATCTGTCTTTGAAGAAGACATGTTGGCCCATGATTTTCATTTAAAATGAAAGAGTCTGACATTTCGTATGAAGAAGTTCTAATGCAACTGTGACGTCACTGAATTTTTACGTGACGTTATACTGTTTTGATCTCAATCATTTATAATTAAATACCTTATGTACAGTCGACTCGATATCTCGAATACTCGATATCTCAAACTTTTCGGTATATAACTCGAACGATATTTCCAATCCCTGGCTAATTTCCTCTCGTTATCTCGAACTTTCCTCAAAATTTTCAGAAAGTTCCGGGTGTGATTTTCGCATTTTTTAATGTTTTGATAGTATTCAATTTTTCTACATTCAATTTTCGAAAAGTATTATATAACATGAATCTTGTTTTTTTGAAAGATTAATTGATTGTCTACTAAAGGCGAAAACATGAAGCTCGTTAAGCAAAGGCTTACAAACAAATCTGTGGTAGAAAAGGATGTCTAAAAAAGAGTTAGTCCGAAGGTATGGCGTCCCAAAGAACAATATCAACCAGGGTTAAGAATAAAAACAAATTATTGACTCGCTGGAAAAAAATGGCACAAAATCTAAGCGACAGCCGGTAGGAAACCCCTTTTTCGATATCTCAAACTTTTTTCCCGGTCCCCTGAGAGTTTGACATATGGAAAGTCGACTGTATATATAATATATATATATAATAATAACACTTTTATTAATCTTTTATGGAGGCCAATTTGCCTGCTAACATAATAAATACACTATTCTCTGATTGGTTATGATTAAATTCAATGGAAACTCCACCACAGTTTCCTTTTTTGACTGATTGGTTTTTACAGGGTTAGGTTAAAAGTTAATTTTTAAAAATAAGTCCTGTTGCTGTACTTTGTTTTTGGTAAAAGCACAATTAATAATTCAGATCTAGTGTAGACAGTTTTATAAGGTACTCATGAATTTCTATAACGATGAAAATTTAAATAAATGAAAAGATCTTTGCTTAAAAAAAGTTTAGTAAATTTTACAAATGGTCATCTGATTGACATAGTGATTTACAAAAATAGATTCTCAAAAAAAATGTTCATTTTTAAGTATGTAGGAGCTTAAATGCACACTTCAGATAGTTATGTAATTTTTTTTTAACTAGAAATGATCTTTTTGTTATCTGTTTCCTAATTTCTGTTAACTTTTGGAAAATTTGTTATATTTATTCTTTTCTATATAAATCTTAGTTTTTATCAAACAAACAACAGATTTAGGAGAAAGTCATTCTCATAAACACCATTGACATATCTTTCTTAGAACGTTTGAGAGATGCACAAGAATAGTAGTAATCCTGGTTCTTCAAGTGGTGCGATTAATGTGACACAGTCTTTAAAGGAATTGCATCAAATGATTTTTCATATTCAAGAGGAGAGAAACCGTAGTGCTGATAACTTGAGTAACATTAATAAAACACACGAGAAGATGCGACATGAAACACGTGTGTCAGCATACTTCAAAAGTAAACTCAAAGGTTTATATAAAACAGCTATAGCGGATGCTAAAACGGAGACTGAACTTATTCAAAAAGCAATGGAAAAAATCCTAGAAATAAAACGTGCTCGAAATGAGAAACGTGGTGGGAACCCTGATACTAATGTATTTTTAAAACAAGGTTACCAAGAAGAGCCACGAAAAGGCATGCGGAGAGGAGTACTTATGTCAATGCTTGCACAAAATGCCTTGCACTTGCCGGTGTGGAGCGGGAGATCAGATGAAAGTCCTCCTCCATTGTGTGGAGCCATCCCAGCAGATTCCAATTACATATGTCGACCAGGTGATCATGTTGCAGCTCGTGTCAAATATCCAGACGAGGAGGAACAGTATATTTTGGCTGAAGTGGTTGCTTACAATGCTAGTTTAGGCAAGTATGAAGTTGAAGATATCGACTATTCCGAAGAGGAAGGAAAAAATGAAAAAGAACGTCATCATTTAAGTCGGAGGAGAATTATTCCATTGCCGTTATATAAAGCTGATCCTTTGCAAAACAATGAGGCATTATTCTCTTTAAAACAGCTTGTGTTAGCGTTGTATCCTCAAACGACTTGCTTTTATAAAGCTGTTGTTCATAGTGTTCCCAAAACAAAAGACAATGAGTATGTGGTGCTGTTCGAAGATACATCATATGCAGATGGATATTCCCCTCCGTTGAATGTTCCTCAACGATATGTCGTAGCTGCTAAGAAACGCTGACATATGGCATTGTTTAACATTTCTGTACTTAATGCAAACACTTTATTCTGATAGGAGAATTCATTTACAGGGGGATATATATTTTGTGTTTTCCTTACCCAAAATGTCTTTCAGAGTTTCTCTCAGGATAAATTTTCTGTTCAATGTTGAAATTGAAATTTCTTGATTCACTCCATATAAATAGTATTGTGTTTTTTTGTGATTAATCCATTTAACCAATTTGTACAGTATGTTTTTCTGAAATTGGATTTCTAGGCTCTGGATATGTTTTACAGAAAATTTTTAACAGTCTTATGGAGAGTAATCTGAACCATAATAAATAAAAAAGAAATAATGTGCAAATTATTCAGAAACATTGTTTTCCGATACTGTTGATGATATATAGTATAATATAGCTGGTAGATTGAAGTGATGACTGGAGGTAATGGGTACCAAAGGCAAGTGGATGAATTTCGTCAAGAGGTAAATTGATATTGATCTACAAACTTTTTTTCAGTTTATTGTTTGTGGTGTTTGAGATTCGTCATACTTCAGGGGATTTTGATAACAAGCAATCTAATGAGACATGTTTTGTTTACAACTAACAGTGAAAATGGAGGAATCTCATTTATTTTGCCTTTTTATGTCCAAAGATAAAGAGTAAGTTATTTGTAAACCTTTTGCTATCGTAGACGGAGCAGGTCAAAGTGATAACTGCAGAACGTGAAACTGAAAGAAATACGAAATGGTTTGGAGACACTTTCAAAGTTATTGTGCTGGGTATAATTGTTTTTTCTTGTGCCATCGTTATTGGATTAATTGCAGATATCTACAGTCAAAGATTGCGAGATACCAACATTGAAGTTGTTGTAACTGACGCAGTGCAGTGTACAGAAATTGCTACAGATGTTATGAAGAAAAAGAACGGCAATGCTGTGGATGCACTTGTAGCTGCTACTTTATGCTTGGCTGTTGTCAAACCAGATCAGTTTAGTTTGGCTGGGTGAGTTGCATTTCCAAAATTTCTGTTTACCAATACTGATGTGACTTATTGTTTACTGTCAATTTTTCTTTTTGAGCATGTTTCTCCCTTCAGTTGTGTTAATGTTATGATGTGGAATTTTAGAGGTGGAATGATGCTGCTTGGGAACCGTCAAGAAAATGTTGCCATTGACATGCTCTACACTTTGCCGTCATCATCAAGTTTTAAACATCTGGTAACAGGAATTAATAGAGTTGATTTTTTTAGTCCCTAAATCTGTTGATGAGGATAAAGAGCTAGCCAACTGTAGAGAGTGAAAAATCTTGCTAGTACTTAAGATCAGTGTATGTAGTGACAGATTCAACTTCTTAAATAGAATTCTACCCATGCCGCAGTTCCAAATCTTTTACGTGGTTTGATGTATGCACATAAAAAATATGGAAGGTACGATACATTTATTTGCATACCCACTCTTAATATCTGATACCTTCTCTTAGCTATGTTATCTATTTTTTTATTTTGTTTATTCTTTATTGTTTAATTAAGTATTAAATCCCAATTCTACAAGATCTTACAGGATGTTGGCAAGATTTTAACTGGAACTGGACCAAAAAAAACTACTGGGAAGTGACCCTGTCACCATTCTTCTCCTTTTGACCAGTATGATCGCACACGCACATGCTGTCACAAGCGTCAAAAGTCCTAGCCGTACATTTAATTGCACGCGTCCATTTGTCATAATTGTGTGAAAAAATACTTTGTTTGTGCGCGTAACGTATGATTATTATGCAGTAGTATTACTTATTTCGTAAAATATCAGATCGCACATGTAAATTTCGAATGATTTGTGATCACACTGGTGAGGTATGATGATGTGTGTGATTTTAATTGCACGTGTAGGAAACTTTAGGAGTGCATTTTACCACATGCGTGCTATTTTTAAAAGGAGAAGACTGCCTGTCCCCTATAGAAATCTGACTCTAGTTCCCATTTTGTTTGAAACTCATGAAAGGCTTTTTATGTATTTAAATATTTTTTTATTGATTGTTCTCCACCTTATTGTAGATGGACAGATACTTTACTAATCTTGCGGATTACTTCTACTTACGTTATTTCGGCCTTTTTCTTTCAGAATTTCATGGGCCAAAGTACTTTCTCCATCAATATCACTAGCAAATATGGGCTTCGTAGTGTCAAATTCTACAGGTTTAGTGAACATAGTCGTTTCTGTTTACCACTTTTGACGCGAGGTTTATAGTGAACAGAACTTGACTTAAAGTCATCATTTTGACATGACAACAGTAACATCTATATTTCTATGTTTCAGGTGAAAATATTAACAAGTTCTTTCCGGTCCTTTCAAAAGAATTTCAGCGATTATTCACTGCCAATGGTTCCATAATTAAGGTTTGTGATTATTATGAACAACTTCGAAAGCAAGGATTGAAAATGCATTGAAGATTACATCATTGCATCAGATGTAATTTTACAAAAAAGAAAATGTATTGTTTTCATTACTTACACTTGTATAAAAATTACTTTTGACTTTCTTTACGTTCAGTCTGGAGATCGACTGAAACAAGGAAGATTGGCAATGTTACTTTCGGATTTAACGAACAGTAGTGAGAAGCTGGAAAATGATATTATCGAAACTGTATGTGTTTATGCACAACATATCGTTTATTATGCATGTTCTATTTAGCTTCTGCATTGGTTGAAATCCACCTTCAAAAACGGTTTGCTCCAATGCTGTGTCAAAAATAGGTGACAGTGCAAAGTGTGGTCTACAGCATTGTAGAGCTCAAAAAACTGACCAAAAGTTGTATGGGATTATCTACAACCAACCGTTACAGAGATAACGTCAATCAAATAGTAACAGTGACATCCTCGAAAATTCAACTTTTCATAAAAATTTTCAGTAAAATTAGTTTATTCCCTATTTTCTATAAAATATTACAACTTTGATATAAAAAAATAAATTATCACTTATATCATAAAAATATTCATTGAATATTTTTTGAAAAACTTTGTGTCATTTGATTTCAAAATCCCATCTATGCAATATTGTGGTCTCTGGTCTCAAGTAGAATGTTTCTGGTCTTCACTTTAGTTGTAGGTTTGTTTATCTCTATCTATCATCGTTCCAGGTGAAAGTATACGGTGGCATTATGACGAAAAAGGACTTTTCTGCTTACAAGCCAATACCGATGCAATCTATTGTGTCATCATATCAAGGTCTGTTGTTTTCGTATCTGCACTGGTTGGAAACTATCATATATCAACCCACCAATGTCTTTTCAGTTTGTAGAGACTTCTCTTTTAAACTTCTCTTATTCGTTTGTCACCATTTGAACGTCTTTATGCTATGGTTATGTTGTAATATCTAGATGTCCACTGCGCATGCCTATGTCGCTTATGTTTATGTTTATGTCAAAGATGTGAACCAGGCTTAAGAGAATAGCCTTTCAGAACTTTTTTGGGGTTACTATTTTCGGGGTTACTATCCAATTGTGGCTTTGTGATACTGCTGTAATAATGCTGGACATGATAGTGCGAATGAGCTTGAGATCAATTAAGGGACTTTAATGGTTACCAATCAGAGCAATTGGGCAGTATTTTTGAACCAGGGCTTCAATTGCTCTAGAGCATAATAATTATAGTTTTATCAGAGCTGAAGAACCTGTCTTAGATTGTTTACTGAAGTTGACCATGTCGGTTCTGGACAAACAGTCCTGCTGAAGTTATAGAGCAATTTAATACAGAATGCTGGCATTGCTACGGAAGGTAACTCGGGCTCTCGCTCGTCCAGTAAAAACGGTGATAGGTAGTAATAGCTATTAAAATTAATGATAAGTTGTTATTTGTCTTGTTATTTTTCAAATTACTATATCAAAATCAAGTAGTCATGCTAAAATTATTTCTAGGATACCAGGTTGTGTCCTCATCTCCGAAATCAAGTGGCGTATTGGCGCAGTCAGCTCTAAACATACTTGAGCGACTCACTGCTAAAAAGAATTTATCAATTAGTTATGAACACGTTATTGAGGTATGTTTGAACATAGTCATGAAAACATACTGAATATTGCTGAATATCGGAATACACGCTCTGTAATTTGACCTTCTACAACTCGAATATTAGTTTTTATCCTTGCTCAGGTTAATGTTACTTCAACGTGCATCTATTCACAACTGAACTCACATGCCATATGGCGTACATATATACTTGGCTCTCCTTCGTGGGGATAAACACTACACTCAGGTTCATTGACGAAAAAGAAAAATGCAATGAAGGGAACTTAAAATTTGTTCGAATTCCAGAAAGTTGAGATTGGAGAGGTTTGAGTAAGAAGAAGTCCACTGTATATTGTTTTTGTTTTTGTTTTCTTTTTTCAGGTTTTGAAAATTGTCTTTTCTAAAGTGGAACCTCTGGTAATGGCTCGTAATGAAACAGTTTACCAGAGTATTTTAAAGGACATGCTAAGGTATGGTGATAGGAACGAAGAGATATTTTGCCCACCATCCTTAACTTTGCCTTTCCTTTAAATATACAGTGTTGCCTGTTGTCTTTTGAAGTTCTGGTTTTGCTACGGAACAATCAGATCGTATTAAAAACCGAATTCGTGTTAAACTACCAACTGTGAGTTTCCAAGAGCCTTCTCAGGTCTCTGTTGTAAGAGCGATCATTTCAAGCAATGGAGAAATGGCTTCCTTTATCGGGTAAGGGATATCTATCATTACGTCATTCATGTAAACTTTATCTCAATTTCTACTTTAGAATAAACAAAAACTACTCTCCTACAATAACGTTCGATAGAATCGTCTTTTCTCGTGCTTACCCAGGAGGCAAATCTGTTGAAAAATCTCTGCGAAGGAGTTTATTTCTGTAGAAATATACGCATTATTTCAATGTAACTGGAGTGTTATATGACGCGGAAATGGAATGGGTCGTTAATCTAAGTTTACACTTAGTGTGATGTTTTGAAACGGAACGCTAGTTGTTTTGTAATGTTGTAATGTTGTTTACATACTGCGCAATCACTAAAAGTTCGTCTTTTTATAAAGGTCAATGGGTGATGTATTTGGTTCCAAGGTAGTGACCGATCATGGAATCATTTTAAACAACGGCTTGGATTCCTTCCGTTTCAAGCAAAAGGTAGTGTTTTGATTGGAAGAATGTAACTCGAAGTGTTTCGATTGTATGAATGAAATTCGAAGTGTTTTGATTGGATGAATGTAATTCGAAGTGTTCTGATTGGACGAATATGATTTTTATTCCTTGCATACTTGCATACTTGAATGCATATTTCCTGTTTTCATTGTTGCTAGGAAACAGCTATGAAGAAGGCTTTCACTTTCGTGGCACCCATAATGCTTTGCAACAAGGTGAGCTCAATCTTTTGCAACATCGCTTCATCAAATTGATACTTCGTGACTTCGTGATTCAAGGGCGCTTATTGGTGCTTATTTGGGTAATTTTATGCATGGAACCTTTCAGCAAAAAATAATTCCAATTTGCCATTAAGACGTTTGTGTGCTATACCAATTGTCACATAGTCGCCATACTCTTGAAAAATCTTTGAATAAATGCTTAACCGTTTAACTGAATCGTTACAGTGTAGACCTCTTTATAAATTAAGTAACAACAAACAACGTCTCGTTTTCAAACTGAATGCTAATGACGTTTTTTTTTTACATGTTTTTGCATATATTACATTTTTTCTGACATCTTTGCTACTGTTTTACATTGACTTGAATTTTTGAATATAAATAAATAAATAAAAAAATTCAATCGTTGATTTGCTAATGACGTTTGCGCTGTTCAAAGAGAATCGAAACCACAGGGAAAATATTCCACAAAACCTAATTTCTTAATAACAACGTCATCACTGCTCAGGATGAAAGCGAGGCGTTGTTTGTTATGACGTAATTTATGAAAGGTTCATTGTTATTCCGGCATCCGTAGGATTGTTCAGATGTTAGGTACATGCTGTCACCGTCTGTGGATATGCAGGGTGTGGCCGCTGTTACACAAGGTAAACTGGTTGGTTTATTTAATATTATTGTTCGATGAATTTAGTAGCATCTCTTTCCATGATGAACCATGTATTTCGCCTTATGGAAAGAACGGGAATCATTCGTCCACGGTGGGCGAGATCTTAAAAAGTCACTGTGGCGAAGAGCATTAGGGTTGCATTTCCCCAGTGGGCAAAATCTTCATAAAGTAACTGCGAAGAAGAGCATGTTTTTATTGAAACTGTGTGTATATTTCTATAAAAATGCACTCCTCCGCAGTGACTTTTCAACAAATTTGCCTACTGGACAGATTCCCCTTGAAAATTATTATGACTTTGAAGATTTTATCATCCTCTGTTTTAACATCTTTTGATGGCATGCCATTGCACTATTACTCATCACCACTGCTACTCCTTCCGTCTTATGTTTTTTGAGAAACAATAGAAATATTAGTTTGAAATACTGGAAACTGTAGCAATCACCAGTTTTCGTTCAAAGCTTACGTTTCTTATAAAGAAGCACCTGTACGCGATTGATAAGTGATTGGCTACTACCCAGCCGGCACATTCGTTAAAAAAATGTCTACGAAGGAGTGCATTTCTACAGAAATACACACAAATTCAATAAAAGTGCTCTCCGTCGCAGTGATAAATCATTTTTATTACAGTGATCGTGAATTTAGTGAAGAATAACATGGCACCGTCAGAAGCATTGCGCATGCCTCGTGTGTACCCTAATCCTTTCACTGGGAAGCTGCACTTACAAAGTATAGAACTTACTTTGCTCTCGTAATATTTTTACCGGCCTTTCGTTATTGAACGTATTGATTTCGTTTCCTAGGTGATAGGTTTTTGGAGTTTAATTTGCAGAACGTGCACGATTTCTTGGAGTCGACTTACAAAAACGTCAGTAGCTCGACGAACGATATTGGATCTGTTATGTTGGCGTGTGACCGGGCTGGAAACGCATGCGCATTAACAGATGGCAAGTAATAAACTGTTATCCGCGACTAAAGATGCTGTCATATATTTCTTAACCTCGCATCCATGTTAAAATACTTCTATTTTTTTTTTTTTATTTTTTTCATTTAATACACAAATAGATACATAAAAATATTCTTTTCAATCTCCTCAATAATTGACTTTTCTTAAAGAGCGTGAACCATAAGTCTTGGAAGAGAGTTTGAGTTTGTGTGTTTGCACTTAAAGTTTCATGTCCACATACGCAAGCGATCTTTAGCGAAAATAGGAATTTCAAATCGATAGCCCACTGACGTAAAAAACTGGTACGGGCAATTTCGTCGGAAACTGTGCCTATGAAAGTAATCTGCTAATTCAAATAAACGTACCATTTACATGGTAGTAGTAACCATTTTTTTTCAGCAGGACAAAAACATTCAGCTACTTTAACAGCAGCAGGTTCTTTGGCTTATGTCACACTTTTCTCCTCTTTCTTAATACTTGCTTTGCATGAAGCCTTTATGCATTTCAATTTCAAAACACAGACATCGAAATCGCACTCGAAAACGTGAAACGAAAGACTCACTCGATACTAATCGAGCAACATCGGTGAACGATTCCAGTAACTATGACATCAAAGCCGAATGTTCGGTCGTAAGTTTCAATTTAATCGAAAACTTGTTCAATTTTTTTAAGCCTTTTCATCATGGCTAAATTAGACGGGGGCAATTTTGCTGGGAGAATTGTCCTGACACCTCAAAATACAAGCCATGAGGAAAAGAACATTCGGCTTTGATGTCATAGTTACTGGAATCGTTCACCGATGTTGCTCGATTAGTCTCGAGTGAGTCTCTTGTTTCACGTTTTGGAGTATTCGTTTTCCACCCATGGTTTGCTATGCTGAGCATATGTTTGTTTCGAGTATGTTTAAAACGAAAGACAAAATTTTGCGTCAGTTGAGGTATTTTATAGTCTATTTAATATGACGTCAAATTTTAATGACGAAACTCCATAATGGAGGTTCATAAATGGCGGAAATAATAACTGCATACTTAAGTTTGTTTTAGTGCAATCATCTCAGATCTGCAACATTTTTACGTTTTTACCATGAATCTTCTTAATGAATGGAGCGCTATTTCGAAATTCGCTGTTTTGGCCGTTCTTGTTGGTTTGATGGCAGATAGTCTACACGCTGACTTAGATCTTTCAAATTTCAAAACACTGTTCCATGCACTTATTTTGAGATATTTTAAGTCAATATTTAAACAGAAAATCAACAATTCCTTCATTCAAGAGATATAAACAACATAGAATAGGATTGTTACTTTGGTCTCCCGTCAGAAGTTAAGAAGAAGTTGCTAATGGATATTGGAGGTATAACATTAATCATTGTATGAGCACCAAATAAAATGATACATGCATTAACTATGGGTATTCCACCAGTTGCAATTACGGATTTAAGAGCAGCAATTTTAACGAATTACCCATCGTCAAAAACGACCAGGAAACAAACTATAAAGTATTAATTAACTATTAAGCTATCAAAGTAAAAATTACAGGAATTTCCTATGGTATATTTTCTATTTCGGCGAGAAAAATATGACTTTTATAAACGAGAATAGAACATTTCGGAAACGATAAGCTTCGTAACAAGCATCGCCAATCCCATAATCCTCCACCTGCGCATAGAATTTCCTCTGTTATGTACCAAGCCATATTCGGGCTATTAGTCACGTGGGCTATTAGTCACGTGTATATAACATCTAAACAACATCTCTCCGATTTTATTTTGGAAAGTTATTGACCACGCTCGACCGTACGTAAATGGCAATAAATCGTGCAACCTTTGTTTAACAGAGAAATTTCACATTATTACGTCAAAACTGAATCTCTTGAACTCGTTTCTACCTGTCGGCATTTCAACAAGTATCTTTTAAAAAACTTTAAATCGATCCCACCCGACCGAAGTGCTTTAACTTTTTAATTCCTTTTTTAAAATTTTATCATTTTACGGCCTTTTCACACGATGCGGTTTTCTAAACAGTTTTTTATTCTTTTATGTACATCTGGTGAATGCAGCTAGCATGAAACTTTAAGTCATGTACTTTAAATATTTATGTTGAAAATATAACCTTTGTATCTTCGGTTATATTGAGCACACGCTATAACAGATGTTCACCAACTGTTGAATAACATCGAATCTCGATATTTCAAGATATATTTATAACTTCTTCATATAAGAAGAAGTGGATTATTTGCTGAAAGAAATTGAATCGCAGGTCAGACAAGGTAGCCACTCAAGGAATTGAATCAATAAGAACTATGCAAGAAACGAGGTTCCAATAGATTGATGGAGAAAAATACAAAACCTACATGAGCGAATAGTTTACGTGCTACTGTGATGATCATTTCACATAAGTATACCGTATTCTCTCTAATACGCCCGGGCGCTTAATGGGATAATTGGGGAGGGACGCCTGTAAGTAATTTTTGAAATGGTCATGCAAACTGTGAACGAGGTATTGCTTTTTATCATAAAAGAATAAAAACAACTGTATTGTTCATAGGAACGAAATAAGATTTTGTACTTATAACTTATTATAACTTAAGTTTAGACATCACAAAAATATAGTCTTTCGTTTCTATTATAGAATTTTCGGTTGTTAATTTTTGAGTTAATATTAACTCACTCTAATAAGCGCGCCCGACTAGAGCGCTTACTGGAAAGGGGCGCTAATTAAAGACAATACGGTATACCGATTTCGACAACGGTTCTCAATTATCCAATCAATCTTATCAACAATACAAAGCTTTTGTCTGGCTCAGTAAGGAAACAGTAAGGAGCCTCGACAAGGTAAAGTAAAATTCGCAGGTCATTTGAAGGGAGTATGCGCAATGAAAATACATAAATGTGTGCGTGAATACGTCCCAAGTTTTGAAATTATTTACAAATATACAAAATAAAAAAAATAAAAATAAATAAAAATTGTTTATATAAGGGAAATTTCCCCATCAAGGCATAAACAAATGTTTTCAATTTCAGCAGTAACTTTTTCTACCTTGACTGTTTTTTTAGAGAAGAACTTCTTCTTTCCTTTTAGCAATCCATCGATTATTTCATTATGCAAAAATTTCATATTCTGCAAGAATACTTGTTGAACGTGATGCTTCAATGACATTGCTTTGTCATGATCACTTTTTAATTCTTGTATTGTTTTATCCAATTGAAATGCAGAAAAATTTAATTTCCTTTCCTGCTCTAACTTCATCTCGTAAACTTGTAATTCATGAATTCGAGATATTGAATTCATTTCCTCCGCGTGAGAGGTGCTACTATCATGTTGTTCGGTGATCAACCGAGATTTCTCTTCTTCGAGATGATCAATGGATGCATGAAGAGCTTTATTTTCGTCCTCAAGTCGTGCCAGCTGATTTTTGGATATTTCTTCCTGATCATTTGCATTCTGAAGAAGATCAATAAACTGTTCTTCATCTTTGAGGAGATTGTCTTCTAAGATAGAAGATATATTTTTTTCTTTTAATAGTTGTTCTTCCAACTCTTTGTTTTCTTTCTCAATTTTTTCAATCTCTTGTTCCTTGGCAACGACTTCCAAACCATCCTTTAGCCATACTGAAGTCAAAAAACATGATGTCTCCTTCCGAATTTCCTCTTCTTTCTCTTCTATTTCTTCTTTAGCTATTTCTATATTTGCAGAGAGTTCTTCGATGATATTTTCTTGCTTAAGGTAATCATCTTGCTGCTTGTAGATGATGTCATCTTTAATCGAGCTCTCTTTAATCAAAGAAGCTATTTTGAATTCAATATCTTCAATCTGTTTTAATAACACTGCGTTTTCTTGTCTGCAGTTGTTGACAGATGAACGCAAACGATCCACCGTTTTAGTATTTTGTCGTGAAAAGTTTTCCATTTGTTCTTTCAACGCAACCATCTTCTCGTTCGTATTCTTTACTTTCTGTTGCTGGTCAAATACAATTTGTTTCAATCTGTTGTTTTCTACTTGTAACACGGTACAATCTTCATCAACAACCTGAAATGCAAACATTCGAAATAAAAGCCATAAGGAAAAGGTTTTAAACTATTTAACAAATTTTCGAATACATTGGAACTTACTTCCAGATATTCGCATTTGCTTTCATAGTTACTTGAATGATTAACTGATGTAGCTCGATTGTTATCTAGGGAGTCCTTTGTTTCACTTCTTCGAGTGTGATTTCGACGTTTGTTTTTCCTTTTTCCACCCATAGTTTGCTGTGCTGAGTGTATGTTTGTTTCGAGTATGTTTGAAACGAAAGACAAAATTTTGCGATAGTTGAAGTATTTTATACTCTATTTAATATGACGTCAAATTTTTCTGACAAAACTCCATAATGGCCGTTCATAAATAGCGGGAATGATAACTGCATACTTAAGTTTGTTTTACTGCAATCATGTCAGATGATCTGTAAGATTTTGTCGTATTTGATGAATGGAGCGCTATTTCGAAATCCATTCTTTTGGCCTTTCTTGTTGGTTCGATGTCAGACCTTTTACTCGCGTACTCAGATCTTTCAACTTTCAAAAACCTGTTCCGTTAAGCAGTTGTTCATCATTTTTTTTCAGAAGGCTCAAACAAGTCATATGTGAAGTTACTTTCGAACATCCTTCATACTTGAATGCACCATTATAAAACTCTTATAAGAAGTGAAACCATTATGACATACCATTCCACTAACCTCGTACCCAGGGTTTCTTGCCTTTTCGATATACGGATATCGAAAAGGCAAGAAACCCGGGGTACGAGGTTGACCACTCCACGATTCGTCATGAAAAGTACGCGTTTTCCGAATTTCTGAATAATCGGCATGCTTGATTATGAGCACAATTAACCTCGTTTTCGTTCGTTGAAAACCAAAGTAGAAGTAAGACATTAAAATGTACAAAATATACCTAACATATACGTCAAAATAATGTTGGATATACCTAACATATACGTCGAAATAATGGTGGATATACCTAGCATATACGTCGAAATAATGGTGGATATACCTAACATATACGTCGAAATAATAGGGAACTTACGAAAGTACGACGGCAACGTGGACGACGACGTACAAGATATTCATCTTCTATGAATCACAAAAGAGCAGAAACTATACACTTGTGTTAAGAAGTTTATTTATAATGCCTTTGAAGTTTGTTTTTTGAACTTTGAGAGACAGAATCATGAAGGAACCGAGGAAAATTTATCGGAAGTACTGCTATTCTCACGTCTTCGTTTTCGGTACGACTTCAAAATATTACTTTTCACGTTGTGTGTAGAACGTGCAAATCTAATAATGATATTAGTAAAATTAAAAACATTTCCCAATAGTATAGTGTGAAATGACTTCCATTCTAAAGCAAATCTATGGAGTAAAGTGAATCTTTTGTTTGCCTCACGTCGTCGTCCACGTTGCCGTCGTAGTTTCGTAAGCTCCCTAATGGTGGATATACCTAACGTATACGTCGAAATAATGGTGGATATACCTAAAATTTCGGATTTACTGCAGAAATTTTAAACCTCTCGGAAAAAGCAGCCAGGAAATTTAGACAAAAGTATTAAGCATTGAAATAAATATATTCTATTATCAAAGTAAAAATTACAGAAATTTCCTATAGGTGTTTCCTGACAAGGCAATGTCTTTTAGCGGCACTAATTCTTATTTTTTCGAATTCGACACAAAGCATCGCCAATCTCATAGTCCTCCCTGGCTTGAAGAGAAAATACACTCTCCTTCTTCGCAGTATATGGAGATTAACAAAAAAGTTATCACTGTGAAAAAACTGTCCTTTTGTTCTCCATGATTTTCTTAATTGGGAGGAACTCGCTTTCTTCGTAGTCAAGGCTCTCTTAAAATTTGAGTGTGTAAGGTTCTTATAAAAAGTAAGATCGAAGAAAGTTATTGTGAATAAATAAACAAAGATAAAATGATCGCAAAAAATATCCAATAACAATCGGACTATCACTTGTAATGATACAACATTGCAGGTGGAGAGAGCCTTATTTTTCTCCATCGCACCAGATTTGTGTCGATTCAAAAACAAAAAAAAAAAACAACAAAAAACATATTGACAAAGCCGTGCCGAAATACGAACATTGTTAATTTGGAGCTATGGTTATGTAGCCTTTGAAAGAAACACAACCATAATGGCAGACAGTGAAAATGGTGTTTACTGAGCAATACCGCTGTCCGGGGTTGCGCTGTATTTTTCGTCAACCGAATCAATTTCATCGTCATCCTCGTCATCATCCGTCGAATCGTCGTTTATCGTTTCGCCAAGTTCTCGTAACCGAGTCTACGACAGATTAAAAGGCGAGTTTTAAAAGTGATGATGAGCAATGATGAAGAATTGTGGAGAAAGGCAACGAATGACAATGAAGGAGAAATCATATACACTAGACCAGTATAGTTCATAATAAGTGAAAAACGAGTTTCCATCTCATGGACCTGATGATTGACGGGTTACGTATTGCGAGAAATCATCAGGTAATCCACCTCATCCATCCAAGTGGGTAAATTTGCTTTAAAAAATCACTATGGAGGAGTGCATTTCTATAGAAATATACACATTATTTCAATAAAAATGCTCTTCATCGCAGTGACTTTTGACGATTAAACCCACTAGAATGACATGATAAAACTCCTTGCTTAACAAAGGGAACTTTCACGAAGAAAAACATGGAATAAAGCACATCAGCTGATATGACACAACCATTTCAAAGTTGCGCTGTCTTCGAAACCTGTTACCTTAAATTTTTTGATCTTCACATCTTGATCTTCGAGAAGGACTAACAGGTCCTCGTAATCCTGCCGTTGTTGCGTGTATTCGGCTTCTTTTAGCGACAACTCGGACTGCAGTTTCGTGATTAGTTTGCTTTCGTCAGATTTTGAGAGCTGAAAAAAAAACACAGAAAGAGAGTCTCCATCTCCATGAATAACCCTTAGTTCATGTGTTAGGAGCAGCTAGGGGAAGGACATTGTTTGAAATGGCGCAAAGATTTGAGGTGTTAAAACACAGCAAAGAAGGCTGGCTCTCCACCTTTGGTACGACATAGCTTATACAGCTTGTATCGAGGCTCGTAACTGCAGGAAGGACGTAGTAACCTGTGGCTTCACACTGTACAGCCACAGTAAAATCGCGGTTAGTTCAAACTTTCGATATTTTCTCTGCAAGTTTTAGTAACTCGAGATGGCGATTCCCATAATACCTTATCGGGGATGGAAAATTTTTCGTCGGGGAAAATGTCGTCATTTTGCAAAATTTTACTAAAACTTTCTTATAAATTTCACTTTTTCAAAATTCTCGTCGAGGAAAATTTTCGTCACGAAGCAAAAATTTCGTCAGTTTTCGCCGACGCAATTATTCCCGAAATTATCTCCCAAACACATACTACAAATACCACAATTCAACATGGCACATAATATATAAAAATCCATCAATGGATTAATAAAGAACCAATTTCAACGTGTTTTGCGGAATTAAATTTCGCGGTTTTTGATTTTCAAAGAAATACTTAAAAGAAAAAGTACCTCATTTTTTGTTTCGTT
The DNA here is from genome assembly GCA_027922465.2 of Turritopsis dohrnii. Classification (NCBI taxonomy): domain Eukaryota; kingdom Metazoa; phylum Cnidaria; class Hydrozoa; order Anthoathecata; family Oceaniidae; genus Turritopsis; species Turritopsis dohrnii. Next base: position 542,349 of record BQMF02000096.1, on the reverse strand, counting down.
TTGTCCAATGTGCCGGAAAAATGGAGAAAAAAAAATTAATTTTCGCGGAATTTAATTTCGCGTTTGACTAATTATGACGTGTTTCGCGGAATTTAATTTCATCCCTTAAGTTATAGAATTGCATTGTGGGTAATTATACCAAGTAATTATAGCATTGCATTGTGGGAGTTGTAGTGTGAGTTCGTGAGATAACTGAATTATGGGAATGGCCAATTTTCTAACCAATCCCCTTTGAGTTACACACTCTCGATAACCCAAACACTCAGTAATTGTGAACAATGTCCGTTGGTCACTCGGGAGTCAGAACAATAGAGACTTTACATACAATACTAAGTTGTTGCTGATAGCTTTGTTGTTGTTGACGTAACGTGTTATTTTCCTGTTCCAACGTGACAACTTTGATTTTCAAGTCTTCAAACTGTACTAATTCTTCGTGAGTGAGAACCTTCCCGTCTTCTTGTAACGTCCTGTTTGCTGTGATCACCTCCAGTGACGCTTGAGTGACAGACAGACTATTTTTCTGGAAAACAGAACAGAAATAGTAGTGATCCATCGGTAAGCAAAATCGTCAAAAAATAAACACTGCGAGGAAAAGGATTTCTCTAGCAACATTGTATATATGTCCATAGAAATGCACTCCTTCGCAGTGTCTTGCAAATAGCAGTGATTCATCCATACGTAATAAAGTCATGAAATTTCACAGAAGATAATAATGAGTTAGGGGAAGGGTTTACGGAAACATGGGAGTTGTCATGGTGACAAACCAGTTGATGAGTAAACGAAAGATTGGAACGAGAAGACAAAATCTTTCAGCACATTGTTCTGAAAACAGGCAGAACCTGAGAAAGAAGTTTATGCAAATTATCTTAACCAGTGACAGCTGTGGTAATAATCTCAATCCGCAAAAATGTCAAAACGTCACTGCGAAGAAGAGCATTGAGATAGTGTATATACTTCTATAGAGATGTACTCATCCACAGTGATTTTTCAACAAATTTCTTATATTCGCCTGGGAGCTGCTAATATCAGATTCCTACAACATTGTAACAACCCAGTGGACAAAATCGTCAAAAAGTCACTGTGAGGAAGAGCATTTTTATTGAAATAGTGTGGATATTTTTTCAGAAATGCACTCCTTCGCAGAGATTTTTCAACAATTTTGCCCTCTGAGGTTGTGATGATCTCATTGACACATGAAGTGAAGAAATGTACTTCTCCACAGTGATTATTCAACAAAGTTGCGCATTGGATAAAGTTAACTATAAACAATACCAGCCTGGACAAGCAAAAAACTGGAGAAGGAACCTTCAATACAAAATACAACTATCTCACTGTTTTTTCAAGTTCCTTTAAAAGTTCTTCGTTACTTGCTTCCTTCTGGTGAAGTTGTTCGGTTAGACTGGTTACCTTCATTTGCCAGTCACGTGACAAGTTATCCATGTTAATCTGTTGTTGTTGTTGTTGTTGATGTTGATCGTTGATGACTTGCGATGACAAATGTCGTGTGTTCAAATCGTTTTGCTGCATGTGGAAACAACAAGAAACTGACGAACCAGAAATACAAATGGAACCCGTTAACAAAAATATTTCATGCCAGGACTATTTTCGTGATAGCTGGTCTATTCTCATGTATCCGATATGAAGCCGTTTCGGATACTTATAAACAGTAAGGAGTTATTCATGGCCACACTTACCAGACTTTGGATTACTTCATCTTTAACCTTGAGTTGTTCGTTTAGTGCAGTGATTTGTGTTAGTGAGTGTATGTTTTTGTCATTATCTGGACTATAATCTATGGCAGAAAATGAAAAAAACAAAATAAAGATGAATGGAAGATTAAAAAATTAACTCGATGAAAATTTTAATCATTTGAATTTTTTTCAAAAATCCAATCAGAAAATTCTAACTAATCACCCAATGAGAAGACTTGAAGACCATTGAAGTTTGAAAACACAGTCCAAACACTGTTATTTCTGTCAGGATTAAAAGAGCACAGTGGGTAAATTTATTGAAAAACCACTACAAAGGAGTGCATTTCTATAGAAATATACACACTATTTCAATAAAAATGCTCTTCATGACAGTGACTTTTTTTATTTTCATCTTATAAAAGAAGAGACGTTCAACCACAAAGAACACAACTTTCAAGACAAACACATTGGTATGTCTAACAAAATCGTCAAAAAGCCACTGTGAGGAAGAGCATTTTCATTAAATAAGAGCGTATACTTGTATAGAAATGTACTTCTCCACATTCAACAAACTATTCAACAAAGTTTGGATTGGCAAAATCAAACAACATACGCTAGACCATCTAAAAAAACACGAACCTTTCATGATGGCTACTTGATTTCGAAGTTGAACCATATCAATAGCCTGTCTTTCCAGGTCGCGCTGAGACTAGAAAAACAAGTAGGTCATGAAGACAAGGTGACTGAGGCTAGAAAACCAAGCAGGATATGAAGACAGGATGACTAATACAATTCAATTTGATCATCATCAATAAAATATTCAACGTAGATCTAACGCTTCCAGTGGGCGAATTTGTTGAAAATCACTGCGAAAGAGTGCATTTCTATAGAAATATACACACTGTTTTATTAGAAATGCTCTTCATCGCAGTGATTTTTTGAAGACTAATGTAAATAACGTCACCAATCTAAAGCATCGTTTTTTAATCTGGATATAACTAATGTTGGTATGGTTACAAAGAGAATCGGACATCTCACTGGGAATTTCGGACACCTCACTTTTCTTACGTACGTATTTAGTGAATATTGGAAACGAGACCTTTAACATCGTGACGTCATCTACTCAATATTACCTGTGCTAAGTTGCTTTCCAATTCTGAACATCTGTTTCGAAGTTTTACTAATTCTTCATCCTGCACGAAATGCAAAGAACGATAAAACAAATAAAAGAACCGGAAGTCAAATGACTATTTTTACATGTTTATAGTCACAACAATAAACTTCATTTACAGTTACTGGGTGGAGGATCAAACTACGTGTCTACGCAACGACCAATGAGATTGGTGGTTACTACGCCCATCGTTGCGTTTGAAAGTACAAAACACACGTATGTATACCTGTTCGCGTATTAGTTCTTTGTACGAAGAAACAACTGAATCGTTTGCCTGCAAAGCTTTTAATTTGTCGCCATCTTCTTCGTCGTCCAGAAACACTTTGGTTATATTGACTAAAGAATAACAACAACAAGCTCTCCTTAGAACTCTTCATGCAATTGATGAATCAACAAAGATGGCTGTGAAAGTGCCAGACATCAACATAAAGCTCCATCCCTGGTCTAACATAAGACCCGATGCAAGATCTTCGATGATTGGTTACCAAACATATATGCGTGGACTCACCTTCTAGCTTTTTAAATTGCTTTGTGAATTCGTGATCGAATAAAATATTTTCCACTGTACTTTCCAGTATCTAAGCAACAGAGCACGATAATTGAAGTAGATGCAGGTGAAACATTCCTGTGTGAAGGACTTCTTTTTTTTTCAACAGGGTAGTAGAAGTTCTCGTTCAAGTTTATTCTTTAAGTTAGAGCAGACATTTTGTATAAACTTTTCCTTTAGATTAGTTTCCAAAACAACAACAACAACAACAACAATATCTTTTCCACCAACCTGTGTGTGCTTCGCAGCAACAGTGAATGGTTCCGTTTTGGAGACATCGTTTATTTTAGCAAGGAAATGTTCAGGATCCAGTCTAGTGGTGATTAATTTCTTTATGGCATCGCTAAAAGTGACGTCATAATACTAATATCATCAGTTAATCAAACAGAAATAATAAAACAGTATATCTTCTTCATGCCCAGTGAGCAAATTTTTGAAAAATCACTGCGAAGGAGTGCATTTCTATAGAAATATACATACTATTTCAATAAAAATGCTCTTCATCGCAGTGACTTTTTGAAAATTTTGCCCACTGGGTACAAGATGTCATATCAAAGCAGACTTAATATCAGTGACTTCAATTAACTTTAGGATGAAAGCGACCTATACGATAGCCCTATCTATTCTTCTGCACGATGCAATCAAGAATAAAGAGAAATCGCTTGGGGACAGAGGGCCTCAAAGAACTGTTGCCAAGCAAACAACAAATTAGTGAAACACTGCTTTTCTCATTCTTTTAAGATCAAAAATAATTTTCCAGTTAAGAGTAAATTTCCAGGATAAAAGGGCCAGTATTTTTATTGTTTGTAATGTAACAAATGAACGTGATGAAGTTGTTTTTTAAAAAAAGTCAAGATCTTCCTCAACACAATTCCTCCACTAAGATATTCTTCAGCAAAAAGAAAAAAACAACAACGATGGAGTACTTACACAGTAAACGCTTCAATATCATTATTATTGTATACAATACAAACACCGATCAAGATGGCAGATAAGCCTTGAATGATCACTTCATGACTTTCTGAAGGCTGTTCTAAGCACGCTATCAACTACACGTCTTTATTAAGGAAATAACTGATAATAAACTAAAGATTCCATCTTAATAGATCCACCATGATTTTCCCTGTACTTCCAATTTTTCAAAAAGGAAATTTGAAAAAGATACAAATGGTATAATGGCACCATTGGTTAAAAAATGTGCCACAGCCACGGGGCAGCTGGTCAACCAATTGCATAACAGTGACAATACGGCAACTTTTGTTTGTACGGAGGAACCACCCTGCACAATAAAAGGAAAGAAATTTTTGTAAGCGTAGAAAACGATAGCATGACAACCAACAAATCACTACGTTGACAATACAACTTCACAGAAAGTCCACAATACTTACATTTGATAATATATTTGAACATTGCTGAAGTAAAGACACAGGTTGACTGCCTACAAAACAAACAAAGCAAAGAATAGAAATTTGGATGCGAATTTGATCTCATGATTACTTCACCGATAGCCTAAATGACTTACCAACACCTGTGGCAAGTTGTACACGCAAAAGTTGTTCCTTCAGGTCCTTATTTCCAAGTAGTGCGTTTGATAAAGCAGTTGCAGCGCACCAATTGGAAAATGGGTCAGGGCTACAACAATATAGTAAAACAATGTAGACTTGTTTATCAACTCACAACAAACTACATTTTAAATCGATTGAGAGTTTCGCTGACAGAAAACCAGGGGCTTACTACTTGGAAGTAGCAAGATAAGTCAGAATGTAATTTAGAGAACATCGAAAGGGATCAACCTCCCGTTCACGACACCAGCCAGACCACTGACACCAGGCCGATTCGTAAGTAGAAATTGAACCCTCTCGTCTGGAACTAGAGATAAGGGTTGCAACTTTGTCTGATAAGCCTGCTGTTGCCAAGTTTGACCTGAAACCAGCCAAGCCACTAATTGCAGGGACTGGTCCATTATCAGTATCATGTTTTCCTCTTGAAGCTGACATCTGCTATCCCAAATTTTCAATAAGGTCCTTTTGATACTTTTGGCTACCTCAAACAGTTTTAATTCCGACAGTTGAATGTTGAAAGAGAGTCAAAAAATACCCAAATTATTTCTGATTTATTTCTGAAGTTTATCTCATAAATCAGTGGAACTGCAAAGAGAAAATAGGAGGAGATGGAGGCATTATATCAATTGGTCCTTAACATTTTGACTTAGGTAGTACTTAGGTTCAATTGCATTAGATAAATCCCCTTCTGAATCACAGAGTGAAAGTTCTGGTTTTTTAGTTATCTTAATTATTTGCAAAATATTTTCAAACTTGAAAAGTCAAACAAAACAAATGTCAACTGTATCAGAACTTAGGTGACTGGATAGTTAACGAAGTTAAGTGGTGTCTTTCATGGAGAAAAAGCCAGTTGGTCAACTTGATAAGCCCAGCCACCAGTACTCCCTTCAAAATTTAGATAATCCACAAAAAGGATAAAGAAAATAATGCGTTACCTGAAAAGTCCACCACATAAAAGCTGCCCGGCTGTTACATTGCTAGCTATGAGAACAATACATTATTATGAGGTTAGAATATCAAACAAGAACTCAGAGCAAATCATACAAATCATACAACACCACCTGAAGATATTTATATAATCTATACTAAACAAATCATGAGAAATCTTGCAAATATTTATATATGAATGTGTTGCAAGGAATATTGTTGGTTAGATTTTAATGTTAATGTTCCATCACTAGGGAATCTCCTTCTTATTCCAATTTCACAAAATTATTCAGTAAAGCCAAAGTGGCTCATATTGAATAGAGCAGTCAGCAGAAGCAAAACAGATTGATCAGCCAAACATAAAGATGGTGAATGAAAAGCAAAAAAAAAATCATTTTGTTGTATTTTGACTTAACAGAAAATTGTTTGCTATTTTGCATATTTCGATTCCGTGTCAAATTGTTTTTCTTCCATCTTTGTGATTTTGAGGGAACAGTAAATGCTTACAATAACGCTCAAGTGTGAATAGAAACATTATGTGATACGTTTTGATAAATTTGTTCTGTTATTGTAAACAGTTTTTTACACTCGATGGGTGCCATGTTTCAGTTCATTATAAAACAGGAAAATAGGAAATAGTGTTACCTTCAGCAGATGATGGGAGCAAAGTGGATATTATTCGTGACTGACCAGTTGGATTTTTGTAGAGGTAGCACTAAACATCATCAATATAAGAAAGACTGTGCATATACCAAACTTTGACCGTAACAAAAAGTGATTATAATGTGTTTCAACAATAAATAAGTTCATTTTGCTTATTGACGAATCAATTTTCTTGGAAGTCAAATTGCACAAGTTCTGCTAAGGCTTATGTTCAATACTAAATGATGCCTAGTTAAGTTGTTATTTTGAACAAAAACCTGTGTGATATTTCCTATCGCAATTTGGGTCATTAGGACTGTAATTAGGTTGGATCTGTAAAAATAATTATGTTTTAATACAACATAAACATAAAAATGGAACTACTTTAGCTTTATCTATGAGTATGTTCATGTGTCAAATTGCAACCATTACATTTAAATGGTGAAAACACTTACAAATATGTTTGAACAAATGAGGCTAAGCCCGACCCTTACCCTCACTAACCCAGACACATTTCACAAAGTTTACACCGTAAAGTCTAATGGTTGCAATTTGACACACGAACCATATGCTATCATGACTACATAAAAGCAGGGACTCACTTGAAAACAATAAAGCACTGCACAACGAAGAGCAAATGGCTGCTTGTCACTGATCATAGACATCAACAAAACAACAATAGCTGGTCTATAAAGGCAGAAGGAAAATATGTCATTTAAAGTCAAGATTTTTATATTTCATCAATTTGGAGACTAACTTGTTTTAATCTTACTTCGGGGGAGTGTAAGGTGCATCCACTACGGAGAAGAACGACTGATTTGTCTGGTTGCCACGTATTATTTCTGCCACCGTGTTTACAGTCTACGAAAATAGATTGTATAATGAAAGACAAAACTTTTTTAGCGGAACATTTGAGTGAGATTCAAGAAATATGAAGTGTACCTCTGTAAGTATTTCTGCAGGTACACCCGTGGTCATCAACAAGTCGCAGAGAATCTTCAGAAGGTCTACACGGTTGCAGTAAATCGAATTTTAGATCTTTATGATACGGAACAGAAGAAACCAAATTTGAAAAAAAAACCAGAAAATTTTAATAACTTACTGCAACTATTTAGTATCTTTTGTGAACTTTGTGTTGATTGTGGTGGGTTGCTAGGTGAAACTAAACATCTCACCAACTGAAAAAGAAACAAACTATTATATATTCACTGAATCCACTAACTAGATATTCATTTCTATAGCACTTCCTTCTCTTCATACTGTCTGTTACGTCAAGGCAATTATGTCAATCCACACTAACCATCCCAGTTCTTTGTTTTGTTATTACATTGCCTTGCTGGTATGCTTCAATTGATATATAACTTTTCAAAACGTTCTTTTTATTATTATTTTCATTACGAAATTAGAGAAAACTCCCTGCTGCAAATTCAACCTAAAGAGGTCTAGGTATCCATGAAACCTAACACAAAAACAATCCTGCACTATCTTTAATATTGCCATACTTCTGTTTGTAGAATAAACAGCTGCAATGTGTTTCTTCATACCTTCAGCATTTTCAGGACGTTTTTCACTTTCTGCTCATTCCAATTCTGACCGGCTATGAAAACAATACACAACACATGAAATCATATAAGTACACAAATTCATGACATATTATCGCAGAACTTACATGTGGTGTACTCAGTAAAGTCAAAATAAGGAACCAGCCTTTGGATATAACTAAAAAGAGAAAATAATTATCCTACGTGAAAGAACCATATTAGAGTACATTCGGTCAAAGTCCAAAATAGAAATACCTTATTACCTTCCTTCCCGGAAGAAATTTAGATTAGATGGATTGAATAAGTTCGACATTAATAACAAACAATCCTCAACAACAATCCCTAGAACAATAAGAACATACCCAGTGGACAAATTGGTTGAAAAATCATTGCAAAGGAGTGTATTTCTATAGAAATAAACACATTTCAATGAAAATACTCTTTGAAACAGTGATAATTTGACAATTTTGCCCACATGGTACGGGAGACTGGAAAAAGAGAACCCATCATGTTTCAAGTAGTTTTAAATGCAAACAATGTATTAGAAATGAAAACCACTCAGTGAATATTTCAATGCAACAAAGATTCAGAAGTGCATAGTAAAGCCATTTAAACATAAATATGGAATGAATTCCATGCTATTAATACCAAAATAGTAATTTAAAACGTGAGGTTAGCTTAACGATAGCGTGCCACAAAAGTAAATAAGTTGAAAACATTGTGAATATAAAAATTGATGAAAGTAACAGGATGTTTCAATAAGTCCCACCTCCATCACTCATGCCTTCCTCACTAATAACTTCCAGCAATCTATCAAACGCATTTTCAAAAGCCACGATTTTCTAAGCAGAAAGAATGGAAAAGGTAATGACACTGTTTGATAATAATCTAAACTTTATAAAATATTGGCAAGGACAACTAACTGCAGTAAAACATTGGACAAAAGCAAAACATCCAAACTCTATGATTCACCTGTATGGCTGCATTTCCTTTTGTTAAATAAATCAGCAAAAGTAATCCCTAAACAGACACAAAATCAATAGTTAAAATTTCGCCAGGATGAAAATTAGATTCTAAGTTAGAATCAAGATTACATCGTTTCGTATAACTTCGCGACTGTCTGACAACAAATCCATCAGTCTGGAAACACCTAGAGGAGAAATTTTTATCAAAGCAAAATAATATTGGTTTTGCAAGATAGATCAATACATACTTTCTGTTTGAAATTCATTAACATAACGTAACATTAAGCATTATACCTAACGGGCTAACAAGAACATACTGTTGAATTTGGATTGCTCGGTTTTGAAGCAGGGCAGTAAGCAAACGCACAGTAGGCCATCGCACCCTGAAATCATACTCCTGAAAAACACAAATAAAACATTTTAATAACAAACCTTACTTGTGAGAAGTGGCATCATTGCTTAAGTTTTTTATACAAAGAAAGCTATAACCTCTAGTAATGCAAGAAGTGTGGTCACGTTTTCTGCATCTTTTAAAAATATTTCAGTGAATTGAACAGCTAAATCATCATCAGCAACCGTTTCGTTTCCTTCATCGGATGCCATTATATTGACCAAAGCCTCCAACGCAAGGCCACAAATTTCTGCATCAGTTCTAAATTACAATGAAAAACATATACAAATCTTATCATATGCAAAGAGAATATGAAATTACTATGACAACAAAGAATATATTAGTTACCGATCTTTCTGCAACACATTTGTCAAAACGCCCATTCCTGATGTTCCGACTTCAAGTCTAAATTTCTAAACATATTTATAGGAAATTTCTTTGAGATGAAATATGACCATAAGTATGTAACTTAAAAGTAATAATGAAGTAGGCCTTGCTTATTATACTGAAAATGAAATCAGTAAAACATACTTTTGACAAAGACTTGATAGCCCTCACTGCATCTCTACGATCATCTAACAAGGTTGCGAATGATATACGATTACACAAACGTTCCACCTTAAAGAATTGAATTATAACAATAATATGGTAGTAGTATGATCTATAGAACTTAATATGATCAGGCAGATAAATATCAAAACCAAACAAAATATGGAATTTCGATATGAAAAAAGTTGAAATTAGCATTATATACAGCATGAGATACCTACCGTTTCTGCTCCTGTTGGGCCATCAGATGAATCAGCTTTGCCACCAAGAGCTGTAGTGAAGCCTCTCAAATAATCCATTAATTTTCTAGTATTACTATATTAATATCAGTAAAAATGTATCAGAAATATCATCAAAACAGGAACTACTGATACCCAATACCTTAAAACAAAAAGCTACAGAAGGAAAGTTGTTAAATCTTTCAATGAAGAAAAGTTTTATTTGGAAAGTATTATGTGGCTGGCATTATTAAGGGTCCAAGAGTGCATAGTTCAGGCATCAATACCACTACAAAATGTAAGTTGACCAAATGACTTTGGCAGCTATGACAAACCTCTATTTTATCCAGTGTATGAGGGAATGAGTAATCTGGTACGGCAAGCCTTGAGTATCTGCTATATTGAACATTTTGATATCAATTTTTTTGCTTGAGTGCATGTCTCATTTCCAAGTATGTGGATGCAAGACTTAACTTGTTTCACCTATTTTTCCATTTTTTTTAATGTCAGCGTTATTCTTTAGACTCCTTTTCTTTTCAATTTGTCACTGCTCCGATTATCACGTCATGCAGGTACTTCATTGATACCAGTTTTTTTATTTATGTCAAAAATAACTACAGGCGTCAACAGCAGTTAGGACCACTCCACCAGAATCTATCAGCGCCCCCCTTCTTTATTACAAAGAATTGCCTCAATAATACATTGTTTTACATACTCTCCTATTTACTATTGAGAAGTTCTTCTCGAATTTAAGAGTGCTCAATGTATTCAAACAGAGCTTTCATATAATTATTGTATGAGTAAAAAACTACAACATACGTAAAAAGTTCTCTGTTTTCTCCATCATACAATAATTATATGAAAGCTCTGTTTGAATACATTGAGCACTCTTAAATTCGAGAAGAACTTCTCAATAGTATTACGCTCCTGTTAACTTACAGTAGAGCACTCTCATCTTCGTTGAATTTTACACCGGTAGAAAACATCAACAAACACCATGAATCCGAAAGACTTTGGATACTCGTTGAAAAACATACCTACACCACAGAAGAATTCCTACATGAAATCTATGATGGAGAAAACAGAGAACTTTTTACGTATGTTGTAGTTTTTATAACCGACTGGTAGCCTTGTGGTAGAGTGCTCGCTTCCTGTTCGGGAGGTCGTGGGTTCAATCCCCGACCGAGTCATGCCAGCGACTATAACAGTGTGAATCAATCCTCTCTGCTTAGCACTCAGCAAGAGAGTAGGAATGATGTCTAGGGTGGTTGTCTAGTTGAGCGGTTCCTGTCATTACAGCTTCCGTAGCCCAAATGGGGGCTTAAATGCTCTAGGACCTCCTTCGCAGGACCCTCATTGATAACAGTACCTTACGGAACTGAAGAGGCTATCCTGGGTAAACATTCGTAAATAAATAAATAAATAAAATACTCATACAATAATTATATACTCTCCTATTTAAATATATCTGATTGAATGATGAGGATCTAGCATAGCAACTGCATAGAAACATAACTCTAGGGAAAATTTGACACAGTAAATTTTTTTTAATTTTTGGGGTGGTGAAACTTTATGTAAAAACAAAACTTTTACCCTTACACCCTTATTCTTCAGAAAATGAAGAAAGAAGAAAACGAACAATTTTTCCATTTTCAGAGGAGTACTGCTTTTCTAGCAATACATTGGCATCAGTTTTAATAATGGTTGCAAAAATAAAATTGCACTATTGTGTGGCATATCATCAAAATAATATCATTAATAATGCCAAAAATTATAATATATATACTTAATTTTCGGAAGCATTCGGGAATGAATAATTCAAATGAACAAATGGTTAGTACCACACTTGTCTCATTCTTTTCAATTTCACGTGCTGGGATTATGCAGTGAAGAACACTTGTCTTGAGTAGTGCATTTGTCAAAAAATCTTCTACTAATCAAACTCGACGTTAGTTTCGCTATGAGAATGAGGTTCTGCAAAGAACTCGTTATTAAATCAAATTGATAATTACTATTTTCACGATTTTACAATAGAATTCTTGATCTTGTATTCTCAAATTGGAAGAAAATGTTGTGAATGCACTTCCTTGTATGGCTGTCATAAAGTAGTATGAAACACTTTTTGTTGTAAATTTTGGCCGAGTGGTCCTAACTGAACAATGCCATTTTTGGTTAGGTTTCTTAAAGCTTTCTGAAGGTATACATTGTATACAATTAAAAATAACACTTGAATGTTTTTGAAAATGGTTTTCAGCTCTTTTGATGAGCTTGCTGGATCATAAATCTCTAAGCAACAAGGAATTCCTTTAGGTGCTGTCATCACGCAAAGCTTAGCTACACTGGTTTTATAAATAATTATTTTCCTTGTTTAAATACAAATCTAAGGTCTTGTATCAGACTTGTTTGCGAATGTAAATAGAATAGTAACTCAGGCCAGGTAAAAAACTTTTATCATGTGTTACTTCGAAAATGATGTGTGCAAATCATTCACCTTTTACTTAGTAATCAATAATGTACTTCTTGGCTTATAAATAAGTATTAATAAATGTAGGTAGAGTGATATGAACACATCTATGACCATATGGCAAATTTGAGCAAAGGATATGCCTTAATTAAAAATAATGCTTTGCTATAATAACTTTTTTTAGCGGTCAGTCACAAATCGATTTTAGGTTCAAATAACGTCATGAGGTTACGAATAGTACCCCACCCACCCACCACTCATAACGGCTTATGTCAGAAATGGCCAAAAATCAATGTATATAATCAATCTCCCAACAACAGCAACATAGACTCGGAACTAGCCACACCATAAAACTGGAAAATAACCCAAATTACCACAATCGGGAAATCTTGCAAGAAAAAGAACCACATCAGCGGAGAGTGTTCTCGTAAAAAAGTAGCAACTTCTTCCTTCTTCCTAAACCCAGTCACGATGAAGATTTTAGTCACGCAATTGTAAAAAAAAACAAAAAACGAAAGGTATTTTGCACAAAAGCAAACTTGATACAGTTGAGAGTTGGATTGAGAACGCACGAAGCCAATCACGATATGGGACCGAAACAAAAGACTCTATTCGGAGGATTCACGGTGAATGATGACCGATATTACAAACATAAGCCAGAATCTACCTTTGAAAAGTTCATCGAGACGTATTACTTTTTCAACAAAGGAGGTAAATCTAAAAACGCCTTTTATAAAGAAGCCACGCGGAATGGAGCAGAATTAAAAATGATGAAAATGCAGTTTTTTTGTTTACTAGTCTATCAGGATCTAGTCCATGGCTTTTTTCACAATTCACAAGGCTTTGTGATTATTTGCGTGTTGTGTACCAAATTTGAATGTTCGAAGTAGAAGTTTTATTTGTTATTTTTCGTTTCTAGGAGACATTGGATCTTTCTAAAACGAAAAGAAAGTAAAGCATCTTTATGTTTAAATCATTTAAATCACTTTCAGAATCGATGTTTCTCTTATGAATTTTTTAACGTTACTTGAATTAACCCACCCATCCACTAACATCATATGACGTTATCTAAACCTAAAATCGATTTGTGACTGACCCCTTATAGCCAAGTAAGTTTTAGTATGTTCTCTAAATTTGATGTATACTTATTTGCTTAAATAAGCAACAATAATGTGTATATTATTAAGCTTCTACCTTAATCAAGCAAGGGAAAAACCATCATGCAAACAAAAACAGAAATTATGATTTGTCACCCCTAAAAATAAAAACGGCTTTGTTTGCCTTCTCAATTAATTTAATTAGTGCATTAGTGCAACATTCATTGCTCTTCTAACTATAACACATAGCAAGCTAATTTTTTGTTATGCATGAAGCTTTTCGAAAAGGACAATGAATAAAACAAAAAAACATAAAATGAAACATCTTTGTTAGACTTTCATTTCGTAAATTTTCATAAGAACGAGAGACCACATTGTCTGGCCGCCATCATTATCTGGTTTGTTTTGATTTTTGCAGTACGTGGCTGAAATCCGTTTTCCCCGAAAAGAAAATCTAAGACTTGTTTCCATTATCGGAGTCCCCCCTTCTATGAAGATTCTTATATCACGGATACGAAGAGCTACTTTTTTGGATCGTTATCTGTCTTCAACATTGAAGAAAAGGTCTAAATAACATAATTACTAATGGATGGCGTTGTTGAAACCTCTCTACAATATCCACGAAAACTTTTGTAGTTTTGGGATAAATTTCATGAAAAGAAAACTATGTTCAGTTTCTCTTCTTTTCAATGAAAGATGATTACTAATCGTTCGAATAAGCGCCCGGGCGCTTATTTAATTTTTCTGCTTTTAAGGGGGGGCGCTTATTCGAGATGGGCGCTTATTCGAAAGGGGCGCTTATAAATATTTTTCGAAAAATAAGGATTAAAAATTCAAAGATCAACGTTCTTTTTCACATGTTTTACATCTGTCAGGAGAACAAAAGTCGAGCACGTAAATACACGTTGTCGTTTTTATAATTTAAGAATGAATTTAAGGATAGTCCATACCCTCCGAGGTGAATTTTTTTGAAAAAAATTTTTTTTCAATATTTCCTTTCAATTTTTTATTTAAAAACAGATTCTGCAATCAGAATTTTAAAATTCCAAATAATTATGGAGTTATTAGCAAAAACCAAAAGGCAAAAAAATCTTTGTTTACACAAGTAATTAATCTTTCGGTGAAATAAAAGAGATTTCTCTCAATATACGCATATGTATGACGCCATACATACTTTTTCGGCTTTGTTTACTTTTCGTATTCAATATTTTGCTTTATTATCGTTAAAAATAAAACCAGGTGGTTTTCTTTATAATTATACACACTATCATTATTCAATGAGATGGTTTTCTACCTTTTTAACTTTTCATACATTCCAACATCTCACATTCACAATAGAATTTGATCGCTATTCAATTTTGTTTACACAAGCGATGGAAGAAGAAAAAATCTTTAAATGTGATTTTCTCTGAAAGTAATTTTAGCTTGATGACCAACATTTAATGAGTTCCAACTCCCCTTGTGAACGAGATATAACCATGCGGGTTTTTTCATTTTGTTCAGTTGGCCTTTGCGCAAAAAAGTTTGCCACATATTTTGAAAAGAATCAAAATTCGCCCCGTGAGGGAGAGTTGAAGTTAAAGAATCAACGTTTTTATAGGGTCATGAACAAAAAGCTTTATATTTTTGGAAGTAATGAGTTTTAAAAAAAACTGTGGCAAACTTTTTTCGACAAATGATCATGGATTTCAAAAATGCAATTTTTTTGAAAAAAAAGTGTAATGGAGGGGAGTTGGAACTTTTTAATTCAATGCGTTCTAAATTTTACTTTTTTTCTTCTAATTCCTGTCCTTTTCATTTTTAATAAACAAAATATGGATCATTAGACAGATAATTAAATGAAGATTCAGAAAATATATACTTTTGATAAGAAAAAATCAACACATTTCAAGTTATCAGGGAAAAACTGAAATCATGCTTAGGAGGGTATGGACTATCCTTAAGAAGTTTCCTGATAAGAAAAACAAAAAAGAATAAAAATTGTCAAAGAAAAAGTGTTTTCTTTTCCAAGGTGTTCTCTTCCCTCCCTTTCCCTTTTTTTAATCGATTTTCTCCGTAAATTTCGAAAATTCGAATAAGCGCCCACCCTAGAACAAAAAGGGGGCGCTTATTCGAGAGGGGCGCTTATAAAATTATTTTCTTAAAAGGGGGGGGGCGCTTATTTGCGAGGGGCGCTTATTCGAACGATTACGGTATGCAAGTTACTACTCTACTCCATTATTAACATAAAGATTGAGAAAAAAAGTGTGTCTTCAGCAGTTTCTTTTTACTTTGTTTGAGCGCTTTGTGTCCACAGGTTAATTGCTTTCAGAATCAAAGTTTACATTAATAAATCTAACATCAAAATAGACTGCTTGACTAGACCACTAAAACTCTCTCACTATGACGTAAGGTCTGGCTTCATCGCCGTTTACTGGTTAAAGTTTCCGATCAACCTCGACGTCTGCACAGCTTTTGAAAGTTCGTGATAGTTGAAGAAAACAAAAGCACTGCTACTGCGTGCCTGGATTCTTCTTTACTAAAATTGAAAATATACTATATACAGTCAGACATCTTTAAATGGGATAACACAGACCTGCTTTATAATGATGTCGGTGTAATGGAGGGGTGATTACTCTACTGACGAATCAAGATGAGGATTGGCATACTCAAACCTCCTTCTTTCACTGAGAGTTTTGAAAGCCTCTCTGTGATGTCATTATCGTCCCTAGTGTAGTAGCCAACCAGAGTTGCTCATTGACTAACTGGTCTAACGTTCGTTCCAAGGAAATTTTCCATTCCCGGTATGACTCTGATGAAATACACAAACTTATGGACTTTCTCCGTGTGTGTGTAAGCGGCGAACGCAGCTTGCGATTTCAAAATAGCATTTTTGCTTGTATGGCATTGATCTTCTGTAGTATGGCGTTGATCTTCCGTAGTAAATTGTATTAAAGTACCTCCAAACACTGATTTTGCATTTTCTAAATTGTTCTCATTTCTTGATTATTATCCAGGTTTGCTTGCTTGTTGGTATAGTAACCAGCTTTCCCCTCTGTGATGAGTAAAATATCCCACCACACTTTCAAACTATTCAGATCACTTACTCCAACACACTTGTTTTGTAGTATGAATACTGCGTCGTTATTGTTGTAGCAGTATTGTATTGACGGCATAAAAAAACATTGTGTGCACCACGATCTAGTTATGGTAGTCCTGCACTTTTACCAGCAATGAGTCTGGACGGTATTGTTTCAATAAAAATATTCTTCTTCGCAGTGAATTTATGAAGATTTTGCCCAGTCAGCGGGTTAGGATAATTGAAAATTGCAGACACGTAACCACTTTTATCAACAATGAGTCTAGATGGATACTTGTTTATTAGGATAATTAAGAACTGCAAACACCTAAATTGAATATTGTACAAGGCAAACATCCAGTTGAAAGGGTTTAAATGCATTGCTGGCACCATCATGAATGACAGCTTCGCATTCTGGTTCCTCAAAAAAATCCAGCTTGGATTGAATGCATAGTTGCCTCTGTAACACAGAGTTGCAATGGTCTCTTGAGTGTTCATCTCATCACTTTAATTCTGTTTGTCTGGGTTCCTAGTTGAGGGAATGAGATTATGGGTTGTGGCAAGTTGTCCGTTGAAAAATGATATCGCAACCTTGTACCCAGGGTTTCTTGGCTTTTCGATGTACGAAGGACAGCGTCCGTATATCGAAAAGGCAAGAAACCCCTTTTGAAAGGCTTACATAGATTTAAGTCATTATCAATAGTTTTTACAGTTTCTAAAGACAATTTATTCTCATTAACCAAGGTATCAATGAGAGAAGTTGTGAAAGAAAGATCGGTGTTTTTTCTTCATAACGCTTTAGACTTGTTTCATTAAATTTTTAGTTGTTTTGTTAAGCCAGGATTTCCGATTCATTTGAAATCTCACTGTGAGCACTCTTGAATAACCCTTAGATTCTTTTTGTATTGGTGCCATGCTACATTCGTCATGAATTTTTCTTCGGAAGGTGAAATTCCCGTATCCAACTGCAGTTGATTTCCTCTTACTTAACCAAACAAAATTATGTCCATTCTTATTCTATTTTCATATTTCCCCATGGATATCTCATCTGGACTATCGAGTCCCCAAAACAAAAGGACTCGCTAGTTCCAATCAGATCTATTAAAATTTCCAAATCTAAGTGATATGCTATTTATAACGATCAACAAATGTTTGCAGCACGGATCCTCCTGCATAGTGATCGGAAATCTGCATGATTATAAATATTGCATAAATTAAAACAGCTGCACCCTAGTTAATACATTTAGCAGTTATGAATTGGCGAATTTGTTATAGAAAATAGCACTTGATAGAAATATTCAAATTATGTAAAAACAGAAAATTTAATATTAAAGATGAACAGGGGTGCCCACTTTAAAAATTTAAATCTTCCCTATTGAATACTGTTTTATTGTTGCTTGGCTACCAGTTCTTTTTCAAACAAATTAGTTATGAAGTTTGGTTAGCGATATGTTGAGTGTTTGTGAGTTTGTGTGGTGTACGGAGATAATTCTCAAAGTGAACTTCTGTTTCACTTTTCGTGAAGGTATGATTTTTATGGACCCTGCGCGAAAAGAAATACCAAGTATGTGTCGTTTATCGAGTGATACGATATTACGTATTAATTCGGTCTTCATCGCGTTTGGGGTTTTTCTTATCTATGTTTAGTTTCATTTTTCTTGTTGTTGTTGTTGTTGTTGTTGTTGTTGTTGTTGTTGTTGTTGTTGTTGTTGTTGTGATTGCTTTTGTATTGTCCTGATTTTGATTTTGCGATGTTTCAGCTTCATTTTCTGATGTCTCATTTTGTTACATTGTTTCTCTGTGAGATCTTACAAAGCTACACAAAATCATACAAAATCGGTTATTGTCATGGCAATCTGTCAAATGAGAAAGACAACAAGTCACCTTATGAGCTATTTAAAAAATCACGGACACACATACACACACCAAATTACAACGATTCATTAATTCTATTCCATTTTGAATCAATACAAAGAGTTTACCTTATTTCTAACCTTATTTCCTCGGGGAAAATTTTCGTCACGAAGCAAAAATTTCGTCACTTTTCGTCACTTTTCCCCGATCGGATATTTGTGACGTTCCAGGGAATTTTGATAACCTTCTTTTCTTAACAACGTTACTTCAACAATTTTTAGCGTTAATTCTTTTTGTTCTTTTTTTAACGTTATATAACCATAACACGTTTTACGGTTTGTTATCAAAATTCCCTGGAGTGTCACTTTTGTTTTACACGCCATGTCATGCCACCCTTTCATGCTCGTTTTCAAATATTTGGTTTCTCTCGTTATTTGTCTCAGTTATACAGTAATAGATGAAGGACTTTCTCAAGGCATTTTTCTAGATTCCAACATGCTCATTACATATCAAGCTAAAGAAGAGAAATCCTTCGGTTGGTTACTTTAGATTTGCTTGATAACTGCAAAGAACTATGGGATTCTTTGTGAATATTTGCAAATCTATTGTATTACGGCAGCATGTTTGTCTGATAATTCGTTACCATCAGACTTTTACGGTGTAAACCTTGTGAAATGTGTTTGGGTTAGTGAGGCTCAAGGTTAGCACCATTTGTTCATAAGTGTTTTCATCGCGTTAAGATAATGGTAATGATTCGTCAGATGATCATGGCATAAATTGAAATGAACGAAAAACTCAGGTGACACTGAAGTATTAAACAGGTGTCTTCAGATGTTGTGTACTATTCTATATATATTTCAACAGATTGATAAATAAACAGCGAGTAAACAATAAGCTTGGGGGTCTGTCTGATTACACTCGAAAATGTTAACTCGAACGGGGCGAAAAATACTCGATCATAATCTGACGAGTCTGATTCGTATGGATCCTGATACACCCAGGGTCCTGGATGAATTGGTGTTAGATATTCACGAACATCCGCAATTAGTTTGCCATCAAATTGTGACTCACAGATATTTCGAGGAAGTTGTTTATGGAATACTGAGGATAATGGATATTCATACAGCACAATCTCCAAGGTAATTTCGACTTCTATTTACTATTACTTTTCAGTAGCATCCAAGTCTCGTTTCCATTATGTCTTTAGTTTTGTCGTTTGACAACTTAAGAGCGACTTCATACAGTCATATTTCTGTGACTTAGTCATTCGTTTATAACATTTCTTTTCGTGTACGTGGAAGGTTCCATAAAGTCATCCCTATGAAATTACACAACATTAAGTAAACTGCTTCTCATAACCACATAAAAAAGAAGTTGTGGAAACATATCGATAACATACTCGTTCCAGTTCTCAAGAACTTAAAAACGACTCGAGAAATCCGCTTTTTTTTTTGTTTTCTGCAGGATTTCTGGAAACGCAGCCTATTTATTGGGTTCTCTTCTGGAATCTGAAACTGGACGAGAAAAAGTTATCGAGATATTGAAAAATCCTGAGCGTATCGAAGAGACCCAGCACTGCTTGCCAAACTTGGCAAGTCTTATCGAAACGTATGATTTGGAACCCCAAACCAACGCTTCCGGGACCACCGCCCTTATTGTAAGTATTTTGAACACTAGCCGCCAAAAGGCGTTGTTGTTCACCGCCCATGAATAACTGTCAGCATGTGTTTTCTTCCTATTTCAGTTAGAATCAACTTTGAGAAAACTCTTAGAAGGTAGAGTCACTTACCGAACTTTTGAAACACACTGAACAAACCCATTGTGCAAAATCGTCATAAAGGCACTGCAAAGAAGAGCATTTTTTCTGAAATTGCGTTTATATTTCTATAGAAATGCACTCTTTCGCAGAGGTTTTTTAATAAATGTGCCGGCTGGGAAATATCGTTGTGCAAACAGGACTTGACAAGGGAAACACACTTTTAATCAATCTATGTAAAATGGGTTCTTGGAAAAACATCCGGCATACATAGATTATAAGTTCGTTTTAGAACATCCCTCATTTTTAATCATCGTTCAAAGTAATTATGTAATGGAAGGCTTCTCAGGCTCGTCGATGGAGAACCCATCAGATTTTTGAAGATTTTTGAAGGCATTTTCTTATATTCGGGTTTGTTAAATGAAATTTTGAAACAATTTTATTTTTTCAAATAGTTTGAAATTGAAGGAAGCAGAAATTGGGCGTTTGAACAAGCTTCTAGTGATTGGTTGATTTTCATTCTCGCCCGATGTTTGCATGAGACTGATATGTGGGTGGCTGCAAACTGCGCCCTAACTCTAGCAAGGTTTGTATAACAAATATATTTGTCTTCTATAATGGTGCAGAAAGCATCCCTTTTTGTTTTTTCTCTTTCGGAGATAAGAGAGAACACAAATTGAATGTCATGCGCACACTCGTCAAAAGATCACTGCAATGAAGAGCATTTTTCTATAGAAATGTACTCCTTCACAGTGATTTTTCAACACTGTTCGTTATTCTTCAGGGCGTAAAGCTTTATTAAAAAAAGAATGACGAGAAGTTTCATTTTGATTTATAATTTAATTCAATGTTTCGTCCTGCATCCGCAGAACATTGTCAGACGATGAGGGATATTCGATATTAAAATGTCTGCTATTTCTTTAGGATTTGCATGCATGAAGAAGGTCGAAAGAAGATACTGGAGCACAAGGAAAATGAATTCATTTTATCGCAAATGATTCTTGCAGTCGGCGTCGATAACGAAGGCTAGTTTCTTTTTTCTCAAAATCGTCAAATAGGCACTGCAAAAAAGAGCATTTTTTCTGAAATTGTATTTATATTTCTATAGAAATGCACTCTTTCGCATAGGGTTTTTAACAAATGTTACGTGAAAAATAGAGTTCGTTATATGTGAATTCATAAACCTCTTAACCAGAGAGCAAGAAACCCTGGGTACGGGGTTGGTGATTCATTTTTATTAATATCGCTCTCATGTTGATATTTTAGGACGAGGCATGAACTCAGCGTTTGCAATAGCTTATCTCTGCGATACTGAGGAAGGAACAAAAAAAATCGCTTATATGAAGGAGTGCTTGGATCTTGTAAGTATGATGGAGCTTTATCATCATGTTTAAAGGTTAAACGATATCTTATACTGTACGCATCTGGTTGGAAGAGTACACCTTTAATTTTTGTGTAATGAAAAATTCCTTTCACCTAAGTTTGTGATGAAAATCTTATGCCTGTTCTTTCCAACCTTTGATCATACATTTTCATTTTGATTTGATATACGGAAAAATGTTCGGTGGAATATATTCTGGTGTTCAACCACACGTGGTAAACACCTGTTCGGCAGAACATACTATGGTGTTCAACTAAAACCTCTTGAGAGAGCGATATATATATATATATATATATATATATATATATATATATATATTTTAAACGTGTATTCTTTAGATTCTTGGGTTGATAAAGATGCTTCGAAGCGTGGATGATGGCTGCCGAAAGAATGCGGTCTTCTCATTGAAAACACTCTCACAATGGGAAGATGGACAGGATCGAATCAACGACGATCCGGATATCGAGCTTCTTCTTAAGTTGCTCTGCAATCTTCTTACTTGTGGTGATGAAGATCTTTCCAAATTATCTTCCGTGTAAGATGAATTTTGTTTTCTTTTGAATGAAAAGAAAAAGAAAAAGAAAAAGTAAAATTATATTTAGATCCGAGACTACGTCATTGAATCTAGCGCTTCTTTCACTTGGAAAAGCATGTTAATTTTATTGTGTTTTGATTTTAAAGATAATGAACTATCATAAGGTCAAGCGAAAACTGTGTCAGCAGTTTTCTTGTGAGATAATCTATACGAGAGAACCAATCATTTATTTACTTTGTTTGAGCGCTTTGTTATAACAATAAACGGCTATTCGTTCCCAGACCACTTCTCAATTGTTCTATTTCTACTGACATCAGCATAGTGCAACCCTCAGTTCCGCTTATAATAGTTTGTTATCAACTTGAATATTAGGCTAAGAAAAAAATATTGTAGCTTCCAAACGAAGGGCGATATCTTTCCTATTATCAAATTGAGTTTGAGTGAAATTGTTTGAGTTCCCTTTGCGAGAGAATGTTGGATTTGTTGTAACGGTCCAAGTTACTAAAAGTTTGAGTTACTAGAGACTCGGGAAATCGGATGCTGTAGGATTTTGTTTCTATGGCGTCAAATGACGTTGATTGTGTGGTAAGCCGGGAAATTTATATCGAAACGGTTATCAATCAAACTGATAACCTAGCCGGTACATCTGTTAAAAAATCTCTGCGAAGGAGTGCATTTCTATAGAAGCATACATACAATTTCAATAAAAGTGCTCTCCTTGGGAGTGATTTGTTGACGATTTTGCCAAATCTTTCATTTTCAATGCCTTTTAATTTCGCTAATTCCTGTTTATTTCAGTACATTAAAGAACTTGTCAATCAAAAGAGAAGGTTACTTGCTACAAAGAGATTTGGCTCCGACTAAGACAACCTTAGAGGTATGTATGCGAGCAACCTCGAACCCAGGGTTTTTTGCCATCCTCCATATATCGAAAAAGGCAAGAAACTCTAGGTTTGAGGTATACATACATGTGTTATGAAGTTTTCAGAATGGTGCTGCACACGTGTTACGTAAAACACATGAATTAGAAAACCGGAACCCCCACACCCGAACGAATCCCGTTTAATTTAATACCTTATCGGGGATGATTTCGTCGGGGACAATTTTTCGTCGGGGAAAATTTACGTCGGGGAAAATTTCATCATTTTGCAAAATTTTATTAATACTTTCTTATAAATTTCACTTTTTCAAAATTTTCGTCGGGGAAAATTTTCGTCACGAAGCAAAAATTTCGTCACTTTCCCCCGACGAAATTATCCCCGATAAGTTAGAATGTTAAAGAAAAAATAATCAATTCTTGTTCTTTTACGTTTTCAGCACGTGTTGAAACAAATGAACATCAGCGAGAACTATCGCAAAGACGCCTTTGAAGCATTGAAAGCGCTTATGCTACCTAAGCCAGAAAGGCCTCAACTGAATGGTAAGAACTAACACAATTTAACACCCCATCTTGAATGAGTAACACTCTTGGCGCAAAAACTAAGCTTCAACTGAAAGGTAAGAGCCTCCACAATTTAGCGCCCTGCCTCGAATTAATGTCACCAACTACGCCTCAACTGCTGAAAGGTAAGTAGCTTCATGAAAAGGTTCTATGATCTTCATTCGCCATCAGTTAGTACCTGAATTATTCAATTAAATTATTTGGCGTATGGATGTATGCGTCAATTGATTCATCGAATCGGTATTTTCATGTGACAATTTCAGGGGATACTTTAATTCCCGAAAAACTTAAGAAACTTTCCTCATCTTTCAACCCAGTGGGCAAAATCGTCACTGCGACAAAGAGCATTTTTATTGAAACAGTATACATATTTCTTTAGAAATGCACTCCTTCGCAGAGATTTTTCAACAAATGCTTCCATTGGGAAGAACTATTAGAGCATATAAGTGGGTAATTTTATCGTAGTACACTATACTTTTCAAAGCAAGTCGACGAATTAGTTTTGCCTCGATTATTCAGTCGCAAAATTGCTGCTTACAAATCTGTCCAAAATTGACTAAATTCAAATTCATTGGAGATTTGATGGTTTTGAGATTTCATGAAATTTCCTAAAAATGCATTTGTGAACTCATTCTACGCATTAGGCTGTCACGGACACTCCCGCCCCCATCACCACCCACCCACCCAACCCACCTATGTCATCACTAGGACCTTTTTTAGCTTTCTTAGACCACTTTATTTACCCATGAAATCTCAAAAATTCTTATTTCGATCATGACTCGTTCAATCAATAAAAATCATAAGAATTGTTATTTTTCAAATTTTCATTTTTATCGCTCATTTCCCAAACAACAGAATAAAACTTTTAGGGACAAAAAACAATGGACATATTAATACGATAGAATTTGTGTCTTTTGAATAAAAAATAATAATAAAGTTTTTTTTGGAAGAATTATTTCCAGCTCGGTCCATCCCATCCGGATATCCTTTCAACCGAATCGGTTTTTGACTTATTATTCATGGATTGTAGCATGCTCGAAATAACCTCTTTCTCCGAAACAGATAAGTGTTCCATCAATTTTGATAAATCGACTGTTCCACCATTTTCATTGATTTTATCGTCACTAACGGCAAAACTTTCCGTATACGACGTATCATATGACGTCTTTAGTAACGGCGATCCGTGGACAACTGTCGGAACTAAAGTACAGAGACAACTTTTCTTCAACACTTTACGTTTCAATACATGAAGAAAAACGAAGCTCTTTTGAGTTGAAAGTAAACAGAAGATCTCTCTTTCTCTCTTTTGACTCATGTAAACAGATCACAAAGTACAGCACGCTATTTTCACCATTGACAATCTTTAAAGAGAAGTAAATTTGGTTCCTCTTAACAAATTGCTCTAATTTGACTTAAAATCTGCTTTAAAGGGAAAAGGATCTAAAACCGTAATGAAATTTACCACACGACAGAAAGTTAATATTGACTCACTTACCCACACCAACCGCAGGTGGAGCTTGTTTAACATTCGTCCCGTAACGAGTTGTGTTACCATTCAAATTTCCCTTATAATACGGCTGCCGATAATCAACCCTGACTGTTGTATTCAATGTGCGGTTGCCTTTCGACTTTTCGTCTTCCGGTAAATTAGAAGCCAATTTCTTTTTCATTTCTTCATCTGCTAGATGATATTTTCGATAGTCATCCTTTATTAAAGAAACAAAAATTTGGGTACAAGGGTGATAGCTGTCAAAACAAACATTATCAAATCATCAACAAATTCTACACATCAATAGACGTTTCCTGAATTTCCGTTTAAACACCGTGTTAACACCTTGCTATCAAGTTTTGCCTCGTTTCTATACATTCTATTGTTTCACTAATTACATTTCTTGTTACTTAGTAATATGGACTTATTGTTTTCATTTCGTAGTGGGATAATTAAAATCTTTAAAACGAGGCGATGCCTGTTGGATGTTTAAACGGAAATTCGGGAAAAGTCTATTAATTGTTTGCGTCCTATGAATCATTTTTACTTCAAATGTCAACCTTCAGGTTACGAAAAAGAGTCTCGGATCGAGGTTGTTCGATCGCTGTCTTACTTGATAGGTCGATTTGATCTTTTCTCTACACAAATCTCTCATCAATTCTTCTTTCAGTATCTTTAATTCGTCGTCACGTGGTTCCTTCCCAAACCTCCAAACCATGAATGTTTCTTTCGGATGAGGATTGCTGGAAGAAAAAACAATGAATTTAATTGTTCTCGTCTATGACGTAATGTTTGACATATGACATCATAAAATATTTAGTCTCACTTTTTTCGACCTGCGGCGGAGGGTCCACTTATTCCATATTCGGCGTTTTGAAGTTTCCACGCAAACTCTTCTTCGTAGCTGCTATGTCCCGTACTTGTTTCTAGTAAGGAAATTTACCAACAAGAACAATTTACGATTCATGAAAATAATTGAAACTTCTTTGAGAAATATCATCAAGAAATATATGAAGAAGATAGTTACTTTTTTTCTGAAGTGTCGTGGTCATTTCAAGATCTTTTTTTTTTACAAAAAGCTTTCAACCGACATGAAATAAACTACGGTTGTGTTATCTGATATTAGATATCGAATACGAGGAAATGCCAAAAAATACCCACTTAACAAAGAAGATTATTTTATTCATTAAAAATATTCAAAAGAGCGACACAGTTTCGAATAGCGTAATTTCCACTTCACACAAATAAAGATATTTTATTAAAAATAGATTTAAAAGTTTTATAAGAATTAGAAACAGACTGAAAGTTATAAAAGAAAGGAAGAAAATAATTTCGTATGAAAACGTTGTCTCTTTAATGAACTAATAAAAGATTTGATGCCATGAAATAAAAACCTCTGGATCGAGATTGGGCGCTGTTTATTAAAGTCGATGGTATACTGTACTTTATTGAATAAGCGCCTTTGGGTGCAACATTTATTAAAGGGCGGCGTCTATTAAAATATAGTCAATAAAAAACGTCACCAAACGAATAAGACGATTGGTCTGTTTCCTAATAAATGTTGTTTTCTTAAGACTTTTATTGGAAGGCAACGTTTTCTGCGCAGGGCTTGCAAATACGGTTTTTTTCGTAAGTGTATTTGGTCTCGGCAAAAAATAATCAAAAAAGTCGATTTTCATGTTCTGAATAACTTCTTGAAGATTTTATCCAGAGAAACCTCTACGAATAACTATTTCCTAACTTTAATATCATCAAAAATTGTTGGTTTTTTTAAAATTTTTTTTGCTACTTTAAAGAGTCTTAACGTCAAAATTTTCTTAGCACTTGTGACCTAACTACGCCGGGTCTACCTACGACTATCTTAACCTGCTTCTTCACTTTTTATTACTTCTCGTTGGCGCCATGTTAAATTATATTACATAAAACATACTATATCACAAACTGTCAGTTACGCTTTTACCTGAGTAGAAATTTGACGTGGCTGGTCTTGCGCTTTCCGCAGGTTCACCAGGCATTCCTTTAAACTCACGCATGTTGGAGGTTTCGTAAAACTGACTTGCCCCTAAGCAAGCATTTGGATCGAGTAATCTCTCTGGAACGCTATAGAATGCCATGTTGAATCCAAGTTTGCGCTTTCCTCAGTGCAGCAGTAGTTGTCGAATGTGTTATTTTGATATATGACGTCAAATATTTATTTGTCTCGATGACTTTTATGTGAACGTTACGTCACGTCTCTTTTCTCCAGAATTAGATTTACTCATTCAGCATCTTTTAAAGTCGCTATTGATGTAAGAGCTGTTAAATGATACGAGATTAAGTATGGCATAGAAATGCACTATTAAGAAGGTAGTAGACTTCTATGCTGTCGATAAGTTTTTACAAAATCGTCAGTAAGATTTTCTTTATAACATTTCTTTGAGTAATTTTTAATCATCTTAAACAAATCAAACAGGTCAAGTTTGCAACCTGGAACCCA
Organism: Turritopsis dohrnii; assembly: GCA_027922465.2. Taxonomy (NCBI): domain Eukaryota; kingdom Metazoa; phylum Cnidaria; class Hydrozoa; order Anthoathecata; family Oceaniidae; genus Turritopsis; species Turritopsis dohrnii. The sequence continues at coordinate 514,594 of BQMF02000096.1, read as the reverse complement.
AGGTCTCTTGTCTTTTCGATATACGGATAGCGACTATCCGTATATCGAAAAGGCAAGAGACCCTGGGTTCGAGGTTGGTCAATTTTGTTCAAACGAAATCCTGTATTTGGTTTTGTTGAAATAACATCGCATTCTGTGGTTGCCCTATCAAAATGAGAATCTAAAACCACGAGATATTACTTGATCAGATATTTTTCCAACATCTTTCTCGATTTTTCTTCTTCTTTATAATGGTTTGTTTACTTGTTATATTCTCTATAGTATAGACTTGTTTAAACATGGAACTTTATTTTGATGATTTCCAACCCACAGGCAAATGTGTTGAAAAATCATTGTGGTGGAGTACAATTCTAAAGAAGTATATACATTATTTCAATGAAAATGCTCTTCCTCACAGTGACTATTTGAAGAAAGCCTTGTACATTACATAACATGTTGAAACTCGCTTCGCCTTGATTTTCACTTCGGTATAAAACAGAAAGTCACACTCAGAATGCAAGCACAATCATTGAAATAATGTGTATGTAGTCCTCTGTAGTGATTTTTCAACAAATTATGCCCACTGATTATATAAACATCGCCTAACTCTACGTGAGGCAACGTGTGCTATGAAAGTATGGAACTTAATTAGACGTTTTCTTTTCTATAGTTTTAGACGCGTACAGTGTGACTGCCTCCTGGGAAGAAATCAAGTCAAAAAGCGGTGCTGATGTGTTTTACGAATTATATTGTGGTAAGTGTGGCCATTCAGGCACTCATAAACGTCATCTATAAATTGTCTTACGTGAAGGATACACCGTACAAGACGGTACAAATTGTTTTTAAGTTTATGAGAAACTTTCAAGCAGAATAATATTTGAATATAACCAGTGACCAAATTTGTTGCAAAATCACTGCGAAGAAGTGCATTTCTATAGAAAAATACACACTTTTTCAATAAAAATGTTCTTCATCGCAGTGACTTTTTGAAGATTTTGCCAACTGAGTATGTTATTATCATTATAGACGACAACATCGCTTATACCGGAAACCAGCTGTCATTCACGTGTCGAAATCTTAACGAACGTACAGAATACGAGTTCCGCGTAAGAGCGTTCACTGACGAAGATGAAGAAAGTTTCATCAGTGAAGGAAGCGTTATACAAACATTCAGAGCAAGTAAGGAGGAGTTCCTCATATAGCTAAGTTGCTTAATTCAAAATGAGCTGACCTTAATTCATTTCCCAGCCGGCACATTTGTTAAAAACTCTCTGCGAAGGAGTGCATTTCTATCGAAATATATACACAATTTCAATAAAAATGCTCTTCGTCACAGTGACTTTTTAACGATTTTGCCCACTGGGTTGATAGCTTTTAATATTGAAACTCTCAATTTAAACGTCTAATTTCTGCCGCGTTCTGTTAAATTGACCTGTGTGAATATGTTGAAATAATTTCTCACGATTTTTCATGTAAAAATAAAGTGCTTTTTTTTTAATTTTTACGAATATCTAATATCTATTTAGTTTCAAGTCCACCACGAAATCTCCGACAAGTCGGCGTCACTTCGACACAAATCAAAATAGTTTGGGAGAGGCCCGTCAAAGTATGCGGAAACCTTAAAGGCTATTATCTGCAGGAGCAAGGTAGCACTCGATTATTCAGTTTTTTCTGTTTATGCTTGTTTATTCACACGGATAGAACTTCGCTTCATTGCTGAAGTTCAATGTTACAGTCTAGTTTATTACTGGTGGGCAAAATCGTTAAAAAAAGTCACTGCGATGAAGAATTTGCACTCCATCACAGTTTTTTTCAACAAATTTGCCCACAGGGTTAGCTTCGAAAACAACATAAGGCAAGCCCCCGTAATTTGAATTTGAATTTTATAGAAATTCTTGTACTTTTTTTACGGGGGTTTGATTCAACGGAAAATATGATACTAATACGTAACTGATTTGTCGGTACTGGGTAAGGTTGTTACCGTGATAACAATAACAACAACAACAACAACAATTTTTAATACAGAAGCTGATTTAGTGAAGAAAATAACGCCAAGTTCCAACCTCGAACCCAGGTTCTCCTGCCTTTTTGATATACGGACAGCGGCATACGGATACGGATACGATACGGATCTTCACCGCTATCCGTATATCGAAAAGGCAAGAGACCCTGGGTTCGAGGTTGGCCAAGTTCAGGTCATACGAAAAGGTTTTCTCGAGATATAGCGCCCAACCAGAGGCTGTATGCTTAAATGCTCTAAGATCTCCTAAAGGAAGATGCTATGGGCGCAAAATGAAATGAATCAAGAAAGGAAGAAATCAAGGACTGTTTCATTTTAAAGATTTCATATTGAAAGATTTGTCCGAACCGGACTAGGCGGGTTTCAAATGCTTCGTGTGAAAGTAGGCTGATTTTAAAAGTTAAAAGACCTGTATCGCTGACTGCTTTCATTATTTTAGGAAGTTCTATTCACTACGAACCAACCAGCCTCTACCATATTGCCAGCAATCTAGAGCCTGATAAAGAGTATACGTTTGAGGTAAGCAGAGAAAAAACAGAGATTTAAAGAATCGCTATACGATTTGATGGTTAATTAGACTTGTCGGATAGTCTTCATTTCTCATTTTTCGAGCTCTGTAACATGGATATACCTTTCGTTCGCCATTGATTTAATTTTTTGGGCACCTATTTCGTCACAGGGAAAGAGGGGTTGGACACAACTCTTGCGGTGCTAAACACGGTAAAAGGTTTTTACTTTTAATCATAATGGTTTATTTAGGTATGTGCGGTGACACAAAGAGGGCGCGGTGAAATGGCCTCACTTACTGTGCGAACTTTGAGAAACGGTAAGAGATCTTCGTTTGATATAGAAAGTAAGGAAATATTCGAAAAGAAATCGAAATTGAAAGTAAATTCAACCTCGTACCCAGGCTGTCTTCTCGTCTGTATATCAAAAAAGCGAGAAACCCTAGACACGAAGTTCAGGCAAACTAAAATTCTCTATAATGTTATACATAGATTATTACAAGCCTTCAAAGCCCAAACTTCTAACCATTGGATCACATGAAATGGCGGTGTCTTGGAAACCACCACTGGCGCCACCAGGGCGCATTAATGGTTATGAAGTCTTGTGTGACGGAAAAGTAAGCTCATTTTTTCAAAGATGTGATTGCATTCTTATATATGTACTATATAACTAAAACAATACAAAGTAGATGTATACTTCTTATATATCTACTTTCATATCACACAATGATCAAAAGGACATACTTTCGCGGGCAGAAACTTTCGCGGGCAGAAAATTTCGCGATTTTCGCGAGTTTTGCCTTTTTTGCGAAAGTTTCTGCCAGGTAAGAAAGTAAAATCGAAATTCGCAAAAGTTCTTTTCGCGAAAAGTCAAGTTTTTCTAAAAATCGCGAAAGTTTTTTCTACAAAAAAAATTTCTCAAATAACAAGGAATCCAAGAAAGAGTGGTTTTAGTTAATTTTTAGGGATGTTCTGAGATACAAACAGAGAGAGAGATAGAACAATTTCATTTTTGTTTTTTATCTATTTGAATCCTTAACAGTGAGTTACTCATCAATAATTACACAATTTTCTGATTGTGTCTTCTTACCCTTCTTGCTACCACTCAAAAACATTTCACGAATATCTCTACTTCCACTTGAAGCTGGGTCAAAAGTAGTTATTTTCTTTCTTTTGTTTTTTTTCGTCGAAGTGAAAAGAAATGAAATAAAGAAATGAATGACTCGCTCTAAAATGAACTAAGACAATCTTTACTTTATTTCTATTTACATTTCGATAGTTTTTTGCAAGAAGTTAAGAATTTTTAAAATAATTCAAAAAAAAATTTCTTCATTCATTGTCATTCACGAAAGTTTTTTCCCCCGAGAGTAAAGTTTTTGGAGGATTCGCGAAAGTTTTATCAGTAAAATTTATTCTAAAATTGTTATTCGCGGTAGTTAATTTAAGTTAAGAAAGTTAAGAAATTGTATATGCAATAACAGTACTCTCGTCGTTGATTCTCCATTATTCAGTTATCTCCATAATACATCATACAACTACTGTCACAGCGATTTTTTGACAATTTTGCCTGCTGAGTACATTCTTACAGTTATTTTGAACAGTGTTAAAAGTCATCACAAAATAGGTGATTTTAGCATTGCATTATGGGTATATGGGTAAAAGTGGCTTACTGTTATCAGTTATCTGAGGTCTCACTTATTTGATACTTCTTGTTCAAAAGTTTCTAAATACCGTCGGAATGAATGAGGCATGGCTTTACATTTAACATCAAAATTTAACTTATCTGCACGTGATTGGAAATCTATATGACCTTATCAAAAGTTAGCACGTTTGTGAATATGAATTTTGTTCCTTTTTTTACAGGCTATATATTACGGAATGAACAGGCGCTGTATCGCTAGCATGCTCAAACCGGATAAAAAATATAGATTCTCGGTAAGTTGTGGTGTTAGCCATTATGCAATGACGCAATCTTTATGTTTTTATAGGAATGGTCTTGGGGATTATAATTATGACAAATATTTATCGGAATAGTCATTCTGTAAAATATCTTTTTTTTATTCCATTTCTATATGTTGTTTTCGATGTCTGTGTAATCCATACGAATCTCGTATTGAGGCGTTCTCGCCTTGATGCGAAAGTATCAAGTTATGCATTTTGCTCATTTACAACCCGCAGTGGGAAAATCTCCAAATACATAAGAGCCAAGATTCTTTATCAAGAGCTCTGTCGTCATGTTAACTACATAGTAGCCAAATTCGTAGAATTCGTGTTGCTTTTACACGAAACTATACTTCCAATACATTTGTAAGGGTTTAAGAACAACTTGGTAGAGTTCTTAATGAATAAGACTCACTCAATGAACAATGAATAAGGCTCACTCGAAATCTGCGAGCAAAACAATGATCTTTTTGACTGTTCCCAACGCCAGTGACAAGTGGCGTAATATGTATCCATAGCAATAACAATGTCACCTTTGCGTTGTGTCATCACTTTCATCAAGTACAATGCGTGTGTTTTCAGGTTGTTGCATGGACAAGTTCAGGTCGCATTGAAAGCGATTATGCAGAGAAGAAAATGCAAGCTTCGTATAAACACAAACCTCGAAAACAACCGTGGAAGAATAAGGAGGAGTTGATGCGCTGGCTTCACGCAAAAGAGGAGAATGATGAGGAAGATGAGTTCTATTCGGACGACGATGCAACCACGGCTCGATCAGATTCTGTTTCTGATTCTGTTTCGAAGCCAGAAGGAAAAGAAAAGAAAGATGGCGATAATGAAGAAGAAGATGACGGTGTTGACAATGTTGAAAAAGAAGAAGGTAACGAGCCAGCAGATGAAGAAATTGAAAAAGAAGAGGAAGAAGAAGATACCGAAGATAAAAAAGAAACAAAAGAAACAACAGAGGAAGACGCTGATGAAATCGAAGAAGATCTTCCTCAAGATGAAAACGTGGAACAAGAACAAGAACAAGAGGAGGAAGAAGACGACGAAGAAGAAGTAGTGTTAGATGAAGTACCACCAAAGCAACCCACCCCTGCGCCCAAAGAAATCAAACCTACTGCGCCCAAATCTGACAAGAAGAAAGCACGTAGAGCAGAGAGAGTTAATGCTGCGCCAAAACGTTAAAAATTATAATATTTTGCTGGTAATTTTGAACAGATGTTTTGAACCGGTTTTCAAACTTTTCTTCAATATTTAGAAAATTGGCGAAACTCTTTGTTGTTTTCAAGTATTGCGAATACAAAAATTGTTTTCGGCTCCAGTTATTTCGAACATCCAAATATTTATTTAATTATTTGTAATTATTGGGCCTTTTCATCTTTTCTTTTTTTTAGGAAGTGTGTTCAGCTTTTAGATTTGTTTTTAGCACTTTTTATGTGAATAATGTAACTTTTCATGAAATTAAAATTCGAAAGTTTTTTTCCCGATATGCGTAGCGTCTTGGTTTCTGTTAGTCATAAACCTTGTCTCCAGACCATCTTCTTGCACCGTTTTGATGAACTGATAGCGTCTCCAAATCTCAGGACTGCTAGCAACTGTCTATGAGATCTAGCAACCTAACTGTAGCATATAAGAGCCTGGATATTTCTGAAGTAGTGGTATGCAAAGTAGTGCCCAATCCCTATCTCCTTGTCACACAATAGATCAGTTTTTATAATTCTTTGCCAACCTCGTAAAAAGTGATTCTTTTCCATTTAATATAGGGGCGAAAAGAAAGTGGTATACTATAAGGGCAGAAACTTTTTGACCCTTTTTCGCGAAAGTTTATGCCTATGGAAATTTCAAAACAGCAAAACGCAAAAGCATTTTCACGCGAAAAACTTTTTTCCAAGCAAATTTCAGCAAACTTCGGCGGTACATTGGTGAAGATAGCGAAACCGATGAAGAAACCGATTCGGAGTGTGCAGTTGAAGAAAATTAGTTATAGTTTCTGTTTTTACTTTAAACAAAGAAAAAGACTACAAAAATTAAAAACAAAATCGGGGTTTTTTTTTGCTGCTACGCTCAAAATACCAATATCTGCCTTATGAAGTATATAACGTGCATAAACATAATCGCGGAGATCCTTCAGTTGAGGCAGTTTGAGAAGATCGGAATTACAACGAAAAAACTCAAAGAACATGAGTGTCAAGGAAGAAGAGAGTGCCAATGAAATACTACAGGAACAAAATTTCTACAATCGCCAAAAAGTCACTGCGACGAAGAGCATTTTCATAGAAACAGAGTGTATGTTTCTATAGAAATGTACTCCTTCGCAATGAATTTACAAAATGAAATTGATGAAACCTTGTTCGAAGATATCAAATCAATGGGAGGGCAGCTACCAACATTGTATGGTCTTGCAAAAGTTCATGTAGTGCCAGTCCGACCAGTTCTTTCAATGCCAAGTTCACCATATTATAAAATAGCAGAGAAAGTTACGGTGTGGTTGACGGTGGTGATCACTGAATCGAAAATCAATTGTTGTACAAAGAAAACCAGCTCGAGGGTGTGAATCTTGACCCGGATAGGGTAGTGATAATTGTTCGATGTATTGTATATGAATGTTCTGGTGAATGAAGCAATTTGTGAAGCTGCAGACCGAATTTGTTTCGGTGATTCCCCAACCTCACCGGTCAGTAAGGAGACCTTGCTCAAACTTACAAAACTATCAACAACCAACAACCAACTCACGATGGTCTTTATCGACAAATTGAGGGCTTAGCCATGGGTTTTTAACCAACACCACCACTTGCTTACATCTGGTTGTCCAAATTTGAAAATAATAGAAAAGACGACGCCAAAATCTTTGAACGGTATATGGACAATATCCTGCTGAGAACCATTAAAGCTGAATTGATCGAAGGTACAATTTAAAGTTAAAAATGAAAAACAATTGGATAAGTGTATTTTGCATGTTGATAGTTATCTTCATTCTTATAATGAACTTTCATGCGCTGGCACCGGAAAGTTACAAAAGATGCTAAGCCACTCTTTGACGTTAAGCCACTCTGTGACACTTTGAAAACCTTCACTATTTATCAAATCAACATCTATCAAATTCTTTGTTTTATGTATAAATGCAAAACTAAGACTGCACCACCCATATTTCATGATTTGTACAAATTAAAACCCATGAACAAGTACACAACGATATTTGCTAGAATATTTTCTGAACCGGAATTTCTTCCCGCCAAAATTTCTTCCCTTAAGGTATCCTCATAGCATCCACAAACTATGGAACGCCATGACTGCCTTATGTGGTCACTTGACATGACGTGAGGTAGCACAAGCATTTCGTGCTGTACTTATTTGATGTTATACAGCATTTGTTCGCTTATGACATGTGGTTTCAGGTCACCGTTTCGTGATCTTTCATAAATATATTTGGTGTGGTGGCCAAGTCGTTACGTAGAGTAAACGTTCAATGTTGCGCTATTACCAGACTGATATGTGGTGGCAGATATGCCTTTTTGTACTGTGGTTACATCGTTAGGTGGTGGTGGACAGATCGTTAGGTGGTGGTGGACATTTTGTTAGGTGGTGAACATTTTGTTAGGTGGTGAACATTTTGTTAGGTGGTGGACATTTTGTTAGGTGGTGGACATTTTGTTAGGTGGTGGACATTTTGTTAGGTGGTGGACAGTTCGCTAGGTGGTGGACATTTTGTTAGGTGGTGGACAGTTCGCTAGGTGGTGGACATTAACGGAAAACACAAAAATGTAAACGATGAAACTAGACGATGTTGTAATGACGTAATTTATGAAAAGGTCTATCATTAACAAAAGATAAGGACAAAGTGACGCGCTACCAGACACATACATACATAGAAAATTATTTAAAAAATCCGTCTTTGTTTTTGATAAAATATATCGTTCTTCAAATGTCGCCATCTTGAAAATAGATATTTTGAGTCTCTCCCTATGCTGGAGTACTCCTCCTCGTTGGATGTTTTGATTTTTACCGATTTTGATTGGCTGGTGCAAAATTGATCCGCGCGGCCAGAAACAAAAAGTTCAACTTTGTTGACCTTTTTTTTGCAGTTCTGGAGCCCCAAATAAATCCTCGAGTACAAGACAGATTTGCTTTTGCGCACGCTGAAATAAAAATCCGCGCGGATTTTTCTGCCCTCGAGCAAAAATACTCTGAATGGAAAACGGCCTTAATGCTGCGCGCGCACATGTGTTACAAAACTAAAATGGTAGCCATTCTAATTATGTAACACAATCTGAATTACGGACTGTCCACCACCTAACGATCTGTCCACCACTACCTAACGATGTAACCACAGTACAAAAAGGCATATCTGCCACCACATATCAGTCTGTTAATAGCACAACATTGAACTTTTACTCCACGTAACGACTTGGCCACCACACCAAATATATTTATGAAAGATCACGAAACGGTGACCTGAAACCACATGTCATAAGCGAACAAATACTGTATTACATCAAATAAGTACAACACGAAATGCTTCTACCTCACGTCATGTCAAGTGACCACATCAAGGCAGGCATGGCGTTCCATAACAAACACTCCACTGGATTGCAAATCTTATCTAAACATTCAACGAAAACTTCAGGCTATGCTCTTCCTACATACTGATAATATGGAAAAATACTTTTAACACATACTTTCCCTGTGAATTTTAAGAGACTACGAATTTTTAGAGATTACATCTATAGTATATTATTATATTATTGAAAAAATATCTCGATAAGAACAAGCAAAATAGTTTCTCGATGATAAGATCACCCATCAGGGCGATCTTCTACGAGTTTTCCATGTTACTTATGAGTTTACGAGAATATCCACTCATGTATATAATTACAGAAACTGTAACGTTTTTACGTTCTATTTAATGTTCTGCAAATTGTTGTAACATGAGATAAATTACCAGCTTGTAAACTTATTAATAACAGAAAACATACATCTATCTATCTATTAAAGATCAGCAGTTGAAGGACTTTATAAAGTGTACTTATTTATAAAACTCCGAGAGAAATTTCACAAATATACATCAAAATTAATAAAATAAGATAATTTATACGGTTTTTATACGTTTAAGTTTGAGTATTACAATGGAATGATGGAATCAAATTCCACATCGCGTGATGATGCTGTTTATTTTCCGCCCTGGTTAAAGTTTTTTTATAAAGGTGTTAGAAAAATGCATTTTGAAAAAAAGGATCGTTAAAAAGTTTTGATTTTTTTTTGTGAACATAAACTTTCGTGAATGGTGTTACATAATATTTTTCGCAAACATAAACTTTCGCAAACATAAAGCGATTCAGCCAAATTGGAAGATTTCGCGAATTTAACTTTCGGAAATCGGGCTTAAATTCGCAAAAGTTTCTGTTCTCGAAAGTTACTGCACCTGTTTTTTAAGCACAAAAACTTGCGTGAGTTATAGTAGAATCTTCCCACCTGCTATCAGTATGGTTTGGGATGTTAATCGGTTACACATACATATCAAGTTTATTTTAGTCAGTTAGAATCAATATCGCGAAGATGTTGGAGGCACATGTCAATACTCTATTCAAAACATTCTCCCAGCCGGCACATTTGTTAAATATCTATACGAACGAGTGCCTTTCCAAAGAAATACTCATACAATTTCAATAAAAGTGCTCTCCATCGCAGTGACTTTTTGCCGACTGGGTAGTTATGATTAAGACCGAAAATAGAAATAGATTTCCCATTTTTATTGTTCAGAAAACACATTTTACATTATATTTACGCTTGGTAACAGAAAGCTAACAATCAATATTTCTCATTCCATAGGCTTATACAGGGTGAAGAAAAGTGCTTTTATATTTTTATTCATTTATTTATTTATTTGGTCAAGAAGGTCAATACCGTAAATTATTTTCACTTGGAATATATATTTTTCCGATAATGAATATCTAAAAATGTTTTCAGAAATAATAGTAAATGAAAAGAAAAAGAGAAATTGGCTTGTGGCAGTTCCGTCCAAGTACAAAGGCAACCACAGATGACAAGAAATTTGCGAAAGTCTTGAAAGAAAAACTTGAAGAAAAAAGAAATTTGAAAATTGAAATTGACATTCAAATTAAGAAATATTTTTCATTTAAGGGGGGTGGGGGTGCGCTTCTTCAAGGGGCGCTTAATCGAGTCTTTACGGTTCTTACAAGACAGTCGCAGACTGATGTGGACCTACTGTAAATTAAAAGTACAAAAATCAAGTATAAAACTTCTAAAACAAGATCTAGGGAATTGAAACGAGACAGACAGCGGTGAAATCAGTAAAACAAGGAATATTCCTTATTCTGAAGTGTTGACTTACATGATTTTTCTGTTCTATTAAAAGACTTAACTCTCCTCCACAAAATTTAACTGAGCTTCTCTGCATTTGTAATGCAAACCTTGAAAATGAGAAGTTCAAAACAAATATGTCCTGAAATGTATATGATAAGTATTTATTCAGTGAATACTATCTGTATTGTGCGTTGTTAATGAATGCCATTGTATCATTAAGACAAAATGAAATTTTATAAGGACAGAAATTGCATCAGAAGGTTCTCAAGTTCAAAACAATTATGTCCTGAAATGTATATACTAACTATTTATTCAGTGAATATTATCTGTATTGTGTATTGTAAAGAAATATCATTGTGTTCTTAAGACAAAATGAAATTTTGCAAGAACTAAGATTGCATCTGAAGATTCTCAAGTTCAACAACATCCTTTTTCATCTGGTCATCCTTCCTTTCAAAAACGATGACATATAGAACAATGCACATAGTCCATATGCCAGTTAAAATTGCAGCACCACAAAATAAGATACGTCCGCCATACTTATAATAGACCTGGCCACCAATAATATTGGCTACAATCATAGCGACAGCATAGTGACAAGCGTTCATAATTCCATACATAGTGGTTTGTATCTCCACTTTACTGATCTGTTTAACATGTTCTACAGCCGTTGCAATAAAAACACCTAGACTGAAAGCCTGCAGTGGTTGGACGATCAAAACTAACCAGGGGTTTTTAATAAATGCTATAGTTAAATATCTGAATATGTATGAACTGCAGCATACAGCCATGGCTTTCCATCTGCCTCCAAGGAATGAGATAATTCTGTGTGAGAAAGCAAAACTTAATATACATGGAAAAGCACCAACAGCTAAGCAGATACCGTTTAATACTGTTGGTGCACCAAGTTCTTTCAGATAGACCAAGGTATAGTAGACATATATCCCCTGTGCTGTACCACTTACCAATACTGTCAGCAGAAAAAATATGACATGTCCATTTCTTAGAGTCGATTTCAACATGTAAGTTCTTTTAGTGCTAACCTTCTCAGTTGAAACTGTTTTAAATGACAAGCCATAAAACAACCATTGTGTAGTAAAGAATAAGCCAATATTTAGTATTGTATAACCAAGGAAAACTCCTGCATAACAGTTCAGTGATGCTTTAGGAAACACGTCAACAAGAAAACTACCAAATATTGTACCCACGCCAAATCCTATTGATCCATAAAGTCTTTGTTGTCCAAATGTAGTAGGTCTTGGACTTTTACGAACTTTTTGCACAGTTCCAGCATCAAGAAAGCCTAATGAAGCACCATCAAAAAAGAAAGCTATTGCATTAACACAAAGCATCAGCCAAAAATGTTTTGTTGTATACTGTCCATTGAATGATAATTGAGATGAACGGTAAGTCTTTTCATAGCTTTTGTTGAAAGTCTGTGGACAAGCATTCAACTTGCTGTCTCCAGTGACCATACTTACAAAAGCTTGTGAACACATAACGAAAATAGAACATACAAACAATATGGAAACAATGAGTCTATGCTTGTGATATTTATCGGCCAGATAACCCCAAAACGGTGCACCTATGAGGTATCCAACAAAACATAAGCCGTTAATTAGCCCTGCTTCAGCAGGGGTCAAGCCAGTGTTCACCAAAAACAACACCATATACGGCTTGAAACATCCCTCCTTTGCGTAAATCAAAAGATAAGATAATTTCGGAGATAACATGAACACATTGATGGAGTACCATTTGCTTTCATTTTCTTTTCTTTCTAAGACTTCTCTGCTATCATTGTCGGTCATCTTTACTACGAAATTTACTCTGCCCACTAAACGCAAATGTGAAAGCGTGGTGCAGAAGGAGCTGATAAAAAGTTATGAAATGATGATGCTGTAAACATGACACGAATTCGAGTGTCTGTGAGCAACAACAAAACAAATAATGGAGGATGAAAATGTGGCAGTTTCAGATAATGTTGTCACAGAATTTCCAACTTATGAAGACTTTCTGGATAGTCAGATAACTCCATTGGACTTATATTATTTAGAGGTACTGGTTTAATAAGCGTTATTTCATTCATGTTTTAAAAACTAACTAAATGACTTGTAAATTTTTGAAATTCAATTTCACTCACCCACTCGTCACCCTCTGGCGCAACAAAATGGGCAAGCAACTTCTATCGATAAACTTGCCATCGATATGCAAATCACCTGTTGTTGAAATTCTGCCCTATCACTGCCTTCATTTGCAAGTTGCCTAATGGCTCACTTACTTATTGTGTGGTAATAGTTAACCAAAAGGTATATATAATTAATATTTCAGATTTAAGAGCCTTTTCAATCTGATATCAGCAATTATGTTAGTAACAGATTCACATATCTAGAGATTTTAGACTTATACGCTAAAGCTAAATATCAAACAAGCATCACCATGCCCGTTTTCAAAATTCTTTACTGAATTGTATTTTCCAAATTCAATTATTATTTTCAATTTCAGCTTGTACCATGTGCAAATTTTGTATAGAATTGAACCATATAACTGAATTATGAAATTTTTCTCTCAAAATTAATGTATTAATATTTCCAGGTACGAATTTTATAACCATTTCATAATAATTTTCAAAATTTGATCCAAATCTGTACCAAGATATTCAATTTTCCTGACTATATAAGTTATGAAATTGGGCTCATAAAATCAGCACTATCACTTTGTTACATGTTTAAGGCAGCCAAATAACTTCAAGGGTAACTTGAGAAGGGTTAAGATGAAATTAAGCATTTCTTCAATAAAGCCTGCTCCTGTCCACTTATATAATTTTGTATTTTTCACTTTTTCATAATCATACTTTTAGGATGAGGAATTGGCACGTCAACTAGTAGAACTTGGATATCGTGGAAGTGGGGAGGTAACGTCAAATTTATAATTTGTTTTCATGTTGATGTATCTTGATATGGCATCAGTTTTTATGGTCACAAAGAACTAGTGCAGTCCCTAATCTGATTCAGATTATTTATTTACATAAGGATCTTTATAATACAAACCTAATTACGCAAATATTAAAGAAAATGGTTTTGGATCTGGACTGTGATGTCATTGGAATCTTTGATCTCTGATATTTCAATAACATAGGAAACAAGTCCATGTACATTTTTCAAGCAGATTTATGATTTATACAACATGAATACAGTTCACCATTCCTTGATTTTATTTTGCTTTACCTGTTTTGATTTGGCATTTGTGCACGAAAGTGAGACAGACACATTGTTTTCGAAATTAAAAGTTTTACCCGAGATACTAGTATGTAATAATGATGAATTTTATGAATAGGTATTGTTAAGGTATTTATATGTAGGATCTATGTTGAGTTGATATCATGAGAATTAGATGGTTTGGTTATTGATAGGTGTTGAAACGTGAAGAGTTCATTGCAAGAAAACAAGCTGCAGAAGCTAGCCGATTATCAAAGAGGAGCCAGCAAAAGTAAAGCATCAATTATTTTATGTGTATCATAAAAGTTTAACACAAGCTTTATTGAGATCTTTGACTGGAAGCAAAATAGAATTAAGTTGCAAAATGAAACTTAATTGTTATATATTAAGTTGAACAAAAAAGTTTTATCTCACAATGATGACTTTTCTAAAACTTTTCTATCTCTAAACACCTTGAAAGAGCACACTTTATTGCACACCAAATTAATGAACATTCAAAGTGAAATTGGTGAGCATATAACAGCCAGGTAAAAGTTCTTCTCTGACTTCCTGTTCTACATTATATTATAAAGTGTCTGAGTAATATTAAACTTAGTTCCCATACTTTTCTTTTTCTTCTTCTTCTTCTTCTGCACAAAAAATAAAGAGGCTTTTAAAGTCTTCAATTTTTTGTCAATTTTTACTTGTAAAGCTAGGCATGATTGTTATCAAATAATTACTTCATTTTTTAGGTTTATTTGTTTTTAGAACTTTAGCGAGTTCCGGAAAGAATATTACTGATCCGTTGCTTCTGGCATTAGCTCAACGAGAAGAAGCAAACAGAAGTGGGAAAATGACCGTAAGTCCTTCATTTTGTCATTCATGCAATTGAACAGCATTACTCAGTGGTGTTTTCTATTCAAATGTTCTTGTTTCTGGTTAACAGTTCCATTTTGACTGTAACCAACTAGTGTTCTTATTTTGTTGACCTAGTGTCCATAGCAACATTTCTAGTCTCCATAACAACTATATGTAATAGTCTCTGTAATCTTAACGCCAGTGTAGTGACTTCTCGATCCAATACTGGTACATTTATATATATCCCAGTGGGCAAAATCGTCAAAAAGTCACTGCGATGAAGTGCATTATTACTGAAATAATGTGTATAAAATTCTCATAGAAATGCATTCCTTCGCAGTTATTTTTCAACAAAAATTGTCCACTGGGATGTACATGCTCGATGTTATTCTTTTTAGACAATTGTGTTCATCAGAGATAAAAATGCAAGGGGGCAGGTACGACTTGTGATTATTTCAAAGTACAAAGTTGAGTCAAAACTTTACTATCTGTACAATATTATTACTTCATCTTTCTTTGTGTCAACGCACAGTACCTATGAATTATTATGTGAAATATACTTATCAGTAACATTAAAAATATCTATGTGATTCCAACATCCATGCATGCGAAAAAAAAAGGTTCGGTTAGAAAGTTTGACTTATGGATGTTCATTCACAAAAAAATAATGACAGTTGAAGGTTGCTTTGAGAATCGTTCGAAATAGAGAATGTTGCAATTTTATGGAGGTTCAAATTACTGTAAAGCTTTCGTTATTTTGTTATTGGTGGATGTATTTTTCAACTGTTAACAAGATATGGCCAGTGGGCAAAATCGTCCAAAAGTCACTACGGTGAAGAGCGTTTTTATTGAAATAGTGTGTAATTTTCTATGTAAATGCACTCCTACGCAGTGATTTTTCAAGACATTCGCCCACTGGTGCATTTTAAAAACTTTCTTTTCTTTTCAGGAGATTTCTGGCTATATAGATTATGCTCAAAGATTGAAAGTTAGTATCAACCAAACGGACAATATCGTCCAAAAGTCACTGCGATGAAGAGCATTTTGATTGAAATAGTATATTTATATAGTGTATATTTCTATAGAAATGCACTCCATCGCAGAGATTTTTTAACAAGGTTTGAAGTGAGATGGGTCTTGTTAAAAGATATGAGCCCACCGATGAGCTTTATCACGTTCCGATATATAGAGTCTCGTTTTCATGATTTCTTACAACCTCGTTTCAGTGGTAAGTTTTTTAAAAGATTATTTCAAAGAATGAGACATTATGTAATCATGCTCACTGACCCAAACGAACAAATAAACTTTATTAGAAAATTATGATGAGCTCAAATTGTCAGATGAATTATATGAAAATCCCCCTCATCCAATTTTGTCTTTAATAGAGTGAAGATTTTGAGTTGTACTTCACTGGAAAGAAGAGATTTCTTCCTCGTCCTTCAGATTTAAGGTACCGTGGAATTTGTTGATTTTAAAAACCAATGGAATTCTTAAGTTCAAGTTTTTTCCAGTTTCTTGAAGCATGTCTTGTTTTTTTTTGGAATGCTCGAATCTTGTTTTTTTTTTGCCTTGACTATTTCTTTTTACTTTCTTAGTTTTTACAACTGGGAAACACAGACATGTACTTCGAACCCATCAGCCAATTACCAGGTGAGGCTGGTCATAATTTTAGGAGTGTTTCACTTGAGCCCTCCAAATGTTTCTCTGTTCAGTTTTAAGAGTTTGTATAATCGAAGCAAAAATAGTTGCCTCCCCAGTGGGCAAAATCATCAAAAAGTCACTGTGACGGAGAGCATTTTTATTGAAATTGTGTGTAAATTTCTATAGAAATGCACTTAATTTTTAATTTTTTAATAAATGTGCCGGCTGGTCACTTAAAATTGCAGCAGTTTAAAGTAATGACCTTGGTGGTAAAAATCCCTGTGATTCATAAACGTTTGTTTTTTGGAAAAATGGGCTCCAACTGCAAAGCATGTAAGGGTAACACCGCAACTTTCCGATGGCCTCGAATTAACAGAACATTGCAGCGGCGGTAGTTGCAACTTGTGGAGAAGCGTGTTAACATAATTTGTGAATTCAGTTTATATTACCAATGGGATTATTTGAACGTTTTTCCTTTATGGTTAAATTGTTCACATTCTCCTACATAAATTGCGACTTACCTCTAGATCCGTCACTGCATGTACGTTAGGGCTATTAAGACTGTTTCGTTGTTCGTAAAGCAATAGGAGTTGGTGTTCACGTGTTGTGATATTGCACGTCTGACGGACAGAATGACGTAATCAGAATGTTTGGGATGTACCTGAATATTTTCTATTAGGTTATCGCTGAAAACACAACTGGTTTGTTGTTTAAAAATAAACGAGACCGAAAAGTATTGAATGTCGACCCAAAGGTAAGGTACTGTTCACACGAGATGTTTTTTTCCGAGATGTTTTGCATACTTTTCATTTCTTTTAATTACTTTTCCACCGATAGGCAAGCACACCAGGAGACAATTCAACCCGCGTGGTTGTAACGTCACCCAAATACACGCAAGTCGTTTTGTATGACCACATCACACGAAGAAAAACATGAAGAAATAACATATATTGCGGTGAAATGCTTTTGTAAATACTTGATTTTAGAAAACCTATTAAGTGATTATGTACACTAATATCTTTTTATACGGAGACCGAACTGATAGTAATTGACACCACAATTCCACTTCGTTCCTAGTCTTCTCATGGAAAGTGGAAAACCCGTATAACTGCGATAAGTATTTCTCTACTACATTCACTTCAGTGGACTTTGGTTAAACGAGATCAATTGTCCATTGAGGGTCCCAATTAACGGGAGTAGCTTCCGCAACCAGCAAGTCATCTCCTCAGAGGAATGAGGCAGGAAATAATAAGGTTGAAGCTGTATAGAAACATTGTGGGAATGTTATATCAAACAGGATTAAAACCATTACTGATAGGATTTTTTTTACTAAAAATCAAAAATATGATACAGATTTCAGTGATGAAAGGTAGCCGATTAAGAATGATCTGATTCTTCAACCTCGTACCCAGGGTTTCTTCCTTTTTCGATATACGGACGGCGGCGTAAATCGAAAAGGCAAGAAATCCTGGGTATGAGGTTGCTAAATCTAAAATACGTCGTAAAGAAATTGATAAAAATCGTTGATTCATAACAAAAAATAAAGTAGTAATTGTTCTTCGAGTGAAAAAATGAGGGCGCACGCATTGTGATTGAATAGAAACTTCAGAAGGCGTGAACTGCGAAGGGTGGTAAAAGGGCAGCAAAAGCGCCGTAAGTGGTTAGGCGTTTCCAAATTTCAACAACACGTACTCTCTCATATTTACCTTGCAATTTCATCAAATTCATATTGTACACCTTGCTTTAAGCACCATGTTCACACAACGTATTCAATAAAAAATCGTGGTCATTCGACAAATGCGTGGGCATAGTGCAACCATGACGTACGTGTTATATTTACAGCATACAGGAACGAAAACAGTGATTATGTTCTTTATAAATACTCAATAATATAAATAAGTTTCAATACGGAAAACAAACAAACCCTTCACCGAGAGTCAAGTTAAATATATTGATGGGGTTGCATCATATATACGTCCCAAAATCTCCCATATTTTTTTTCATTCATGGAAATATGTTAGGTTTCTCTCTTATCACAATACAGAAAAACTGGGTTTTATGAACAATTACAAAATGAATGCTGGACATTTTGAGACTCCTATATGCAGAGTTGGTATCTAATGCGCAAAATCGTGAAGATGTTCCGGGATGTATCAGCGAAAAATAGAACTTTTTAACCAATCACAATACGATTTTTCATGAGATTTAAAAAAATAAAACTTTCACGAAATTGAAAAAACTGCCAAAGTATACTTGCACTTGCTGGGAGATGAAATGTAACGGAGAAAGTCGGCAGAATATCTATTTTGCGCTCACCAACCACCCCTCACCAACAAAATCCAAATAAAAAAAACGCAATCAGTAGAATTAGAAATGGAAGATCATACGTGTACGGAGAAAGAGAGAAAGAGTGATGATGAGGAGGAAAATACAATGTTGCCGCTCGATAGGTGGATCATTCGCTTGTGCAACCATTTTCTTGGATCGCTTTAATAGACTTTTCTCATAGTTCTATTTAAGAAAAATAAGCGTGCTGTCTCGGTTCACCGGGCTGATTTTCTCTTGGGTTCTCATGACAAAAAAAACGAAACACCTTGACAAACTTAACTGAAAAATGTCACACGAAATGTCACGTGATTATCATTGTTGATATGTTACAAAGAAAAACATGCGCAACAGGCGAAAAATCAGTCCGGTTAACCGTGCTAGTGTTCACATGGCAACATTTCAGCCCGTCTTGCCGAGATCTCGGTTGATAAAAGCGTGTTCTCGGCAAACCGGGCTAATGCATTTCTCATGTGACCACATGTTGATTTTTATGGGACTTTGATAAGAAAAGCGAGATCTCGGCAAAACGAGCCAGCCCGCTTTGCCGGGCTGATCTTGTAAACACCCCCTAAACACTGTATTGTAACCGAGTTATCTCGTCTAACCTCGTTTTCATGCAATTCGTTGTTCTACTGATATCATTACGTCATCACTTGAAACAATCCCTATTATTCCTCAATAGAATAGTTAGAAACAATTTGAATATTTAAAACGACGTTACACACGAAACGACGTTACACACGAAACGACGTTACACACGATAACTCCGTCATAATGCAATGCCTAAATACTGTCGAGTCCTGAATATTAAGTTTACTCCTTCGCAGTGTCCACATACCGAGCAGATGTAGTTAAAACGAAATATCAACGAAAGAGTTAATCTAATATTTTTAAAATAACAAAACAAATAATTATTGCTGACAAAGCATTACCAATTTAAAATAAGACTTAATTCCATTGATCGTCTTCACAAGCCTCCAGACACATTACCACGTCAATTTTCGAAAGACAACCAACAAATTACCGGATGGGTTGAAATTTATTGAGTATTGAAAGATTTTATAGTATAAACCAAGCCTTAAAAACTTCAGGAAATCGCCGTATGGAATGTTTCATTGTTCGAAATCGTGATGGATGTCACTTTCAGTTCGCTTACTTGTTTAGTGTTCGAACTCCACTGAAATCCGTGTGTCGCCGCTTCCAGACTTTTCAAAATGGATACTTCGCTGGTCTAGAAACCAAACGAAACAATATGCGAACACAAATAAAATATACGTCAACTGAGGCCTCGGAAGTGATTTCTGTGTATGTGTGCAAAGATATTGCCCGGCTGTATTCCACAACCATTTCTTACCACTCTCCGATACGAAAAGCCATAAATGGAAACCACCTAAGGTAGCGTTTAATGCACTCACTCAATCAAGATTGTGCATGAGTAAAACCTGGGGGTTCGACATCGCTCACCCAGTGGACAAGTTTGCTGAAAAACCACTGCGAAGGAGTGCATTTCTATAGAAATAAACACACTATTACAATAAAAATGCTCTTCGGCTTAGTGGTTTTTAATGATTTTGCCCACTGGAAAGCTTTCCTTCGTTTGATTTTTATACTCATTCTTAACTAAACAAGAACCCTTCCCGCCAAGGTGTTTTGGTACCGAAAGATACTGCTATGAGGAAAGTGCGCGAGGAATAAAAGGAGCAAAGTACACACGAAGGAGAGCAAAGTTGTTTATAACTTCTCATAATACATTTCGTATTGAACGTAGAAACCACAGAGACCGCATAAAAATCATCAACCAAAAAACCGCTCTTGATGTGATATGTAAAAAAAATATTATTTAAAAACAAGTTTTATTCGTGGAAGGAGAGGTTGTAGAAACCGAAACTGTGAAATGATTTGTGTTTTTACATCAACGGGGTGCTTGCAGCTTTAGTTCTGAGAAGCACTAGTTCGATTGCTGAAAAGATAAAACTATCACCCTGGCCTCACATGAGTAGAAACATCTTCTGTAGACTGCACGGAGATATTAATAATTCGTATGACCACGACATCTTTTTATCAATCACGAGGTTAAAGGTTTCAGCACGTGATGACGTCATAAATTATCACGAGATATAGCGACATTCCTGAGTAATGACGCTTCCGTTGAAACCGTCAACAAAGCACGGTCAACTAAAACCCAGACCAGAAACCATGTTAGGTTATTCATTCTCTTGTTTTCGTCGTTTGAAGGTACATATGGTCTCGGAGTGAGCGCAGAGTACAGTAAAGTGTTGAAAGTTGTCTTGCTTCATGACTTCAGAAAGGCACATTTGTTAAAAAATCACTACGAGGGAGTGCATTTATTTAGAGATATATACACCATTTCAATGAAAATGCTCTTCATTGCAGTAACTTTCGGACGATTTTACCCACTGGGAGAGCTTTAAGTAATTCAGTAAACTTTTTTGCAAATCAGTGTAATTCGAAACGTATTGAAAATCTGCTTACTGTTTAACAAACACTTAAAACCTTTATGATCTCTCTGGTCAGTAATTTTAATGAGACAATTTATAGATAATAATAAATGCTTAAAGTAATAAAATAGCATCATTCAAAATGGATTCCAACTGTTATAAATTACATCGACCAGACAGATTGGATACGTAAAAGTCAGCGACGAAAGGAGTCCGCTGAAAAACTATAAACTGGTTTTTAGTTTGGTTTGTGAACATTTCCAAACCATCTTTATTCAACATAAACAAATATATTAAGGGCAACAATAATTTCGAAATTAGCAAAAAGCTTTTATGATGTCAGTCACTAAATAACCTCAACAATTCCCAAATAATAAAACAGGTTAAGGAAGAACAACAACAAATTGCAACATAAGAGATTGATTGAGCTAAAAGGAATTGGCTAGAAACTGAAAGTTGACATGTAGACTTACAAACAAATTAAAGCGCTATTAAAACTTGTTTACACAGTAGCTAAAGTGACATTTTGAAGTGGATTATGTTCGTGTTTGTCAATCTCTTTATAAGCTACCCTCACCAATAAGCACCTGCAAAAATGTTTGCAAAAGTGAGGCAGAGAAAACACAGTGTGCAAATTAATTGGACAAATTAAAAGGAAGCACAATTTTATTTTTTTTATGCCAATTTTTTAGTCTTGTGGTGTTCGTTCTTAACGACTGGCTCTTCTCACCACACAGATTGTATTGTGCCACAAAAGTTTTTAAAGCAGTGCTCAAAATTGTCGAAAAAATTGTCACAAAATTGATGGGTAACTCTACTGGAGATGCGGCTATATTTTTTAAAAAAAAAAAATTTTAAGATTAGTCTTGAACCTTTAAAGCTTCAGTCTTGCCCAGTAGCCAAATTTGTTGAAAAATCTCTGTGAAGGAGTGCATTTCTATAGAAGTACACACCTTTTTTGATGTACTGCTACAAATGCTCTTTGTCGCAGTCATTTTTGGCGATTTTGCCAATAGGGTTAACACCTGACCATTCTCTACCACAACAATGTATGGCAATTAGCAAAGAGCACACCTTACTACTGATGTCCTCAAGGTGGTTTCAAATGACAATCCCAACGCGAGTTCTACACCTTACCCCTTAGGCCATGGCTCCATGACAATATATATATTATGTGTTTATCTTTACAATAATACAAACAACAGCAAATTCTAACCTGCCATTGCCATAACGTAATCGTTGAATGCAAAATTAATACTCCAATGATGAAACTGATGAAAAATAACAGAAAGAAATGCGCCAGTACAAATCGGTCGATAGTCCTAAAACATAAAAATATCACTGTTGTGATATCATGTAGCAGTGTTATTTATAGAAGATAGCTAATACATTAACAGAAATCCAGAGCAACAGTATATAGGGTGTTGCAGCAAAAGCTCAAAAAGAAGAATAATGCATCATAAATGAAAATGCATGTAGAATGGCTGTTAAGCAAGCTCTAACTAATCAAGAAGAGTGACATTAAACAATCCTGTAGCCCAAATAAGTGCTTTGAAAGGCTTTGTAGCAAGATTCCCTTCACACGATCCTCATAAATAACAGCACCATCAGAACTCATGAGACTGGCCTGGATAAACATTATAATGAATACGCCTCACATCTTTCAGGCATGTTAAATCCAGGAATCATTTCAGGTAGAAGCAGTTCTTGTATGTCTTGTAAGTCTTTATGTTTCCTTTATCCTTATTAACTCAAAAGTTGACGAATCTTCAGATTAATATGAACACATAGCACCCACAAGACAAGAAAAGTCCTATCTGAAAAATCTTGTTATTTATGTTGTTTTCAAGAAAGACATATTTACACGCTTTAAAGTATGGTATTCAAATTATTGGCCTATATCTTTTTTTCGTTAGCACATCTGTATTTAATTACTACACCTTCATGAAAACACAAAAAACTTTTTGTTGAAAAAAAATCCACTTGTCAATAAACAAAATTTAATAATTGATTCCATTCCTATTCCAATTTTCTCAGATATATCAAAAAACATATTTCACTATAAAGAATATTTACCACATGGCTATACCACACAGTTATAAATAAACCACAAAAATTTCTAGATCAAAATTCAGTATGAGGGTCCATGTACTATTGCTTATGAATAAAATAAATAAACCACTTGAACTTTGCAATTTTCAAAATTCCCCTGGTTAGAATAGATATTTCCTAGTCAAAATACATAAATAAAAGAGTCACAGAAGAAGAAGAACTTTAATGAAATAAGATAACGAGAAGTTTCATAATGACTCTATTAATTCACAATACTTTGTGAGACATCCGTCTCACATCTTCAGGTAAAAGGATGTGAGATACAGTAAACTCTTTCTAATTTGAACACAAATTTGGGACCAAAAAATACCTTTGATTTATGGAAAGTTCAAATTACAGAGATTCTACATAGAAATCACAGATAAAGGGATCATGACTTTTGTTTGAATTAGAGAGAATTTGAATTACAGAGGTTCGAATTAAAGAAGTTCAAGTGAGTGTGAGTGTTTTGCAAGATACCACTTAAGCTAGAGGAGTAGTGTAACTTGTTAATATTTATGCAGGTTGGTCTACCTTTGTACAACAATTTGTGCAAGTGAAATTTAAATAGGTACCAATAGACATTCCTCACTTTTAACCAATTCTCATAATAGTTTTATGTTTAGAATTCACTAAAAGCGTGTAAAAAAATTTAAAATTGAATCTCTGCATATAAAAGAGAAAATAAGAATCATTATGGAAACAAAATTGTCAACTATTAGATAGTCTATTAGATAGTCTATTAGATAGTCTAATGAAAATTATACACAACAAATTCATGAATTTTTTATATTATGGATTATTGCCCAGAAACTTTAAATTCATAAGATTCTCATCAATCCCCCAAAAACAATAATGAATTTTTCAAGATTTATTCTGATATATAGACATGTGTGCAGTGTGATAAGATCATTTTCCATTAAAAGTACGAACTGCTAATCTGTTTGATTGGTCCTTCCCATTCCCCTGATTTCCAGTCAAGGTGGCAAAGCAGAAAACAAAATGATATATATAAATAAAATATAATGGTGGACAAGAGAAAAGAAGAATCGTACTTAGGACTAGTAAAACAAATTTGAAATTCTGTCTAGTCTAGACAGAAAAAAAAAGTTTTCTCTCTGTTTTCATTCAGCTTCTTAATACACTGGCTATTGATTAATTTCCAAAACAAATTTTATTTTACACTTTAAAAATGTTCCTTTAAAAATGGATTTATTTAGCAATGGAATAACATTTATTTATTGTATTATTATAAATAATAAAATGAAATGGTTGTACTTATATTATGTCTAAATACAGGTGTCTGAAGAAATTTAAAGAACTATTTACAGTAACACCCAAGAATAATAGAAAATAGAATATCAGAAAATCTGCACTTTTGTATACTTGAATTTATTGGAATAATTATTAACAAAATACGCAATGAGCAGCTTACTTTAATTAGTTAAGTAAGAGTGACAAATGCATGGTTAACGGAACCTCCTTATTCACAAATTATTCCAGTTATATCAAAAATTCTGAAGTGATTTATATAACTCCATTTTATATGACTAAAAAATCATTTCAAATAATTCCTATGTTTTACCGATTCTGTGTCACTGTTTGGTTGTCAATAACGCATAATATTATATAAAATTTCATTCGTTTCTCAAGAAATGACATGGAAATAACATTATGCTGAATAATAATAAATTGAAATTCATAATATGGCATTACCTTTTAGTTCGGCCTAGCTTGTTCTATAATAAATGACCTTCCCATTCTCTGTCTTGATCATAGAGAACTGTATAAATTAGAATTGGCAACCTTACACTTATTATAAGTTTATGCGATCTTTCCCTCCTAAAGCTAATTGACGTTATTACCGGTTCTTAAGGTGTGAGTAAGGGAAAAATCATTGACATTTTTGAAAAAAAGTTTTTTTGCACATCAGGATGAAAGGAACTCTGAATTTTCCAATGGTGAAACTATTTTTTCAGGAAGTGGATGGGAAGTCCGTTTATTTTCCAAAACCGTTGTATTAGCGGCTAATTTGTGTACATTAAAGACCATGAAAAAATAAAACATATTGATCATGTTGCGTATTGATCCTTTTGTTTCAAAATTCCGTTTCATAAATAATTAATTAGTTCACGCAATAAAGAAAAATCTTTAAAGCTGTTTTTTTCAGTGTTCACTTTTCGTGTCAGAGCCACTAACGTTTGATGCTTCATTTACAAAACTAAAAAAGCTCTGACAGTGAGACTTGGCTTACTGACAAGCTGAAGGGTAGATCTAAAAACGGTTTTTTTTTTTATCTTTTTAATTTGAACAGAATATGAGTTATAGTCTTGAAAGCAAAAAAAATGAAAACAGAAAACGATACTTTTGAGAAATTGAAAATAACTCTGAAAATAATTTGTTTGAGTAAAAAAAGAAAAAACCGTTTTTTACTCTATCTCTTGTGATTACAAAAGTGTAAAAAACATAAGTTAAACTTAACTCGTTTTGTAAATGGAGCTACGTTTTTACAACAAGGTTCATTTTCTTTGACTCGTTCTAAAATCTTACATTTTTAGTTTACCTTAAAATTTTTAACATGGGCTTTTAGAGATGTAAATAAGCTTTCCAAAAATGTATCATACTTGATATAAACATATTCCTGTCAAAGGAATTAATTAAAAAACAAAAACACGTTTTTTTCCCTTACTCACACCTTAACATATTACGTTATGCATCAAACAAACCGTCAACCAATCATCAATCACAAAAAAATAAAAACACTCACAATTTTTTAAAAGTGTATGATGCTGAAGCAGAATCATTTTCATTCCCTTCACCCATAATGTTGGGTTATTTGACTGTACAACTTTCATCCAAATCAGTAGTGCTGGAAGACACGTACAATTTTGATAATTTCAGCACAATTTGATGTTTACTTTAGCCTGACTCAAAAAACCCGCAGTGAAGGTGAAAAATGTTATGCTCTGAATATGCCGTGTACTAAAGTAACTAAAGACGTATTCGGTAAAATAGCCATCGTATTTTTACTGTAATGGGAAGACGGGAAATGGGAGAGGAGATGAGATGACCATGACATGAAAATAAATTGCAATGGAGTACAAAGAATTTCTCTTGATTAAGTAGAAGTCTGACTTTGATTTTTCAGGTTCTTGTCTATCGTTGGGTAACGATAAAGTCCTATTAACGTATAGTGCCTATGGTTAGTCTGAGTCTGAGTTTGAGGAGCGTGTTAGTTAGTTGGGAAACCAAAAAAAGCGCAGGAGAGAGAGGAGACACAAACACTTGTAGGATATGTATGTTAGCTGAAGTTCTCGCTAACGTTTTTATATCCTACTCTTTCACTGTCATCTCGATAGGTGATGCTGGCTGTTCAGAGCCAGGTAAGATAAATGCACACTATAAGCTAATATAATACATATCTTGGGGATGATATATACACAATAATATAAAAATGATGATGATGGATGGAGATATTTGGATTGATGAAAGTTTCCATACCGCAAAACCAGATCTGAAAATACGGGTTTGAAAACGGGACTAATCATATAAACCTAATTATTCGCGCAATACTCTTTGTTGGCACGTGTGGTGTGTAACCGTGTGTATTGTTTGAGATATGGGAAAGAAGAAATTGAAAAGTAAAGTTACTTTTTATGATAATTATCCAAGAATCATAATATTATAAACAATCCTGTTACTACGTGCGGTTGTTTCTCCACAGAAGAGATCTAAAATTTCTTGATATTTCAAGAAAAACACTGAATTCCCTCGTCAATTTTGGTCAAATCATAAGATGAAACTTTTCTTGGTAAATAAAGTTTCATTTAAAAAAGTGCAGTTTCTTACAAAAATAACCGAAGTTTGTTTTTTAAAAATTATGTATTATTTATGAATTACGGCTTCGGTAAAATGGAAACTTTCATCAACCAGATATTTGATGGCAGCACACCTTGTAGAAATGTTTATTGTAAATCATGATTTGTTATAAAGAATTGCCTTGATAATATTATTTTACTCTCCTATTTTATTTAAATACAACCGATTGAATGATGACGATCTAGGATAGCAACCGCATAAAAACAGTATCCTAGGGAAAATTTGACATAGTAAATTTTTTTTATTTTTGGAGTGGTGAAATTTTCTGTAAAAACAAAACTTTTTACCACTGCAGTTTTTCTCTTACGGCTTAATTCTTCAGAAAATGAAGAAAGAAGAAAATGAACAATTTCTACATCTTTGTAAGAGTACTGCTATTCTAGTGATACGTAAGCATCAGTTTCAATAATGTACGTAAAATTAAATTGTACTATTGTATGGTGTATCGACAAAATGATATTGAAATCATTAACATAACAATGCCAAATGTTACAATTCGGGAATGAATAATTCAAACAAACGAATGGTCATTATATGCAATCCATGAGTTACGCCACTGCCTACTTTTTCGTGCATAGTCTCTCTTTACGTAAAAGTACCGTGAAATAAATATTTGGAGATCTGAAAACGAAGCTATTCAATCTTAACATGAAAATAATCACCTTAAAGGCACAAAAAGTCACGAGCATTAATTGTCACTAGCACCCTAAACTGATAAATGTCGCATAAGTCGCAAGACGCCATTTTGAGAAAAATCTTTATATGCATAAAATCCTTTAAAATACATAAATTGAAGCAATATTGAGAAATTTTCCTCTAAGGGCATCATTCTCAATATATGACTTCTACGGGGAGCGATTATCAGGATTCACTTTCCGGAAACAAAAAAAATTGGCTGCAAATCCACAAATCTGTGAAATATTTAAAAGTTGCTGGAACATCAAGTCGCGAATCCTTAAAAAGCAAGATGTTGCGTACACAAAATGTTGTGAAAGTCACGAGAATTTGCTTGCGACTTTTTGTGTTCCCAACCTTTTGTCCCTTTAATACTACAACGATTTTATATATACATATTCTCCGTTTTTTTTTTGAAAAAACACAAGTAATTTATTCTGGACAATTTATTTATATCAACAAGATTGTAAGTAAAGAGATTGAAAGTAAAGAGTCCTAAGTTACAAATTAAATCAGATTAATAATTACCACCTTCTCGATTTTACAATGCATTTCTCAATCTTATATTCTCAAATCAGAGAAAAAGCTGTGAATACACTTCCTTGTATGGCTTTCATAAAGCAATATGAAACACTTTTTATCGCAAGTTTTGGTCGAGTGGTCCTAAATGATAATGACCAAGTACTGCTGGTGAGCCCCAAATATTAGATTAAACACCTTGCGTCTGGGGCTAATTTTACGCATAGTGTGTAAGGGTGTTAAAATTTAATTTGCTTCTTATTCACGTAAATAAAAAAAGAATTCTTATTTTTCATGCTTTTTTTTCGTTTTTATTTTTATTTTTCTGTTTTTAGTTTCTATGCTATGCACTAAGAAATAACTTTCTGCCACTTCTAGGCAGGGAGCTACAAGATGAGAAAAGGAAGAAGAGTTATAAACACAGATGAGAAAGATCAGAAAAGGAAGAAGAGTTATAAAGACAGAGCAAGGTGGCGGTTAACCTTGGATTTAAAAGATTGCAGATCATACTCAGCAGGAAAACAACTATGAGGGAGAGAATTCCAGAGGCGAGCAGTCCGAGGGAAAAAGCTAGATGTATAAAAGTTCTTATGGCATGTTGGGACCTGAACAGTCAAAGGATGAGAATTCGAAGACAGATGAGTGTTCTGAGAAAAAGTCTTAGGAGAAGGGGTCAGTTGATGCAAGTCATCTGAACAATGCCCATGAAAGTATTTATAGAAAAGAGACAGGAAAGCAATGTTTCTCCGATGTGAGAGGGGGTGAAGATTAGCACAAAGATCAGGGCCAACTAAGTTAACTAAGCGCTTCTGAATACGATCAAGATGATGAAGACAATGAGCAGAGGCTCCAGCCCAAAGGTGGCAGCAGTACTCAAGACAAGGGTGAATAGCGGCCTTAAACATGTAAATGATAGATTCAGCCGAAAAAAAGTGACAGACCTGAAAAAGTGAGCCAACCTTCATAGCAGCAGATTAAGCAATGGACTCGATGTAAGAATTCCATGTGAAATTCTTTGTGAAGGTGAAACCTAAGAGACGAACATGAGATGACTCTGCAAGCTCACTTTCGTTCATAAAAACCGAAGGAATTACAGGGTCCCTGAAGCGATTAATAGAGAGAAACGTAGTTTTCGAAGCATTGAAGGAAACCAACCATTTCTGACCCCATTCAACTACTGTCCTAAGATCGTCCTCCAAGTCAGTAGCCATTTCAACCTTATCAAACAAGTCCTTAGTCCTTTCAAGAGACGAGTAAAGAGTAGTGTCGTCAGCGTAAATAGCAAGTTTACTGAGAATTTATGGAGTAGGTAGGATCTTCCTACTGGCAAGCCTCGAACTCCATCTTTGTCAGTGGCTTAGTTAGAGGTAAACTCAAGTTCACCTTGTTTCTAAGCTAGGACACTGAACGCTGGTTTTCTTTCACCTTTTTCTGTTTGTCTAGTTGTTGTATGTGCTCTTTGTGTGCTTGTGAACTGTCGCTGTTGTGTCGAAACTCTGGTAAGTCATCTCTTGGTGAGGGTACAACTCAAAAACTCAGTTACTGGTCTGAGACCGGCTGATAGTTAGGAACCCGAACTTTTTTGGTAGCGCTTAAAAGAGGCTGTTCCATCAGCAGCTGTAAAATATCAGGACATTTGTTGTGCCATGTCGCGCATGGAGGGTTTCCCAGCAAATGTGTCTGGTGTGCTTTGTCGAGGCCATACCCTGAGCCTTCTGTTACGGCAGAAGGTTTATTGATGAACCAACAGTATTCACACAATCAGACTTTTTGCAAGTACATGTTATGTTTGTTCCTTTTATTTAATTTCTCTATCTAAACTTCTCTTATGAAATGGTTATCAAAGAAAAAACACAAAAAAACCAGCTTCAAAACCCAATTCGATTAACCCGGCCCCACTGAACATATCTTTCACAAATGTCCGTGGTTTTCGTACAAATTTCTCTCACATTCATGCTTTCATTTCCAACAACTCTCCTGACATCCTTGCAATTTCGGAGACTAATCTGAATTCCAATATTGACACAGAAAATGATTTTCTCTTTCAAGGTTATCTTCCTCTATGTCGTAAGGACTCTAAAACCCACATGCATGGCTTTGGTGTATACCTTCGAGACAATTTACCTGTAACTCGTATGAGTGATCTGGAGGATCCTGATTTGCCATACATGTGTTTTCGTCTTTCGTTGCTCCATTCAACAAGCTATCTGTTCTTTCTTTATTGATCTCCATCATCCCAAGACTGTTCTGTTATAGACTCTATATCTGAAAGTATTGACAAGGCCCTATCAATTCATCACAGTGCCAACATATTTGTTTTTGGTGACTTCAATGTTCATTATGAAAAATGGCTCAAATTCTCAAATGGAATCTCTCACTCAGGAATTCATACTCTAAATTTTGCCCTATCTCAATCTCTTCACCAAATCATTGACTTCCCTACTCGCTTTCCTGATCGTGATGATCAATCTCCATCTCTACTTGATCTCTTTTTAACTTCAAATCCTGATATCTGTAAAGCATCTTGTGAAGCTCCTCTTGGCAACTCTGACCATGGCGTAGTTTCTGTCTTAACATCTCTTAATTGCAAAGCTGCTTCTGAATCTCCTTTTCATCGCACTCTCTTCAGTTATTCAGTGGTGAATGGGATAATTTTCGAGACTTTCTTCGCGATGTCCCCTGGTCCAATGTGTTTTCAAATCCAGCTGAAAAATGTGCAGAGGAAGTTACATCTTGGCTTACATCTGGTATTGAAGCATTTATCCCCAGTAGAAAATTTCGTGTTAAACCTCACTCCTCTCCCTGGTTCTCACCTGCTTGTGCTCTAGCAATTGCTCACAGAAGGGTCATTCCATGTCAAATGAGAAAGGCCATGTCACCCACCCCTTCAGAATTTGCTCATTTTTGGTATGTGAGCTTGTATCAATGAGAGAAACTCCTGTACCAAATTTCAGCTCAATACCTCCAGTGGTTCCAGAGATATAGACACTTGGTCCCAGGCCCTTTTTCAGCTTATTTTCTCAGCGCCGCATAATTTTCTGGTTACTGGACGTCAGTCTTTTAGCAATTAAATTTGTTCTACTGGAGGTATTGACCTAAAAATTGGTACCTGACCATTTTTGAAGGTGAGGAATCCAAAAATCATAGTAAGAAAAGTCAATTTCAAGTGCATCATACTCTAATTCCAGATTTAAAATTGAGATCAGAAAATTTCTATGAAAATCAACGGTTCCGGAGAAAAATGCAATAAAAAATTCTGCCAAACATATAGGAAAAAAATTTTTTGGCCAAAGTTATCTACATATGTGACGATTTCAGGGAAAAGGATAACAATCGTTTAAGCGATTTAAATCGCTTAATCGATTTTGGGATTTTGAAATCCCAAAATCGATTTAGGTAAATCG
This sequence comes from Turritopsis dohrnii, assembly GCA_027922465.2. Lineage (NCBI taxonomy): Eukaryota > Metazoa > Cnidaria > Hydrozoa > Anthoathecata > Oceaniidae > Turritopsis > Turritopsis dohrnii. Next base: position 482,776 of record BQMF02000096.1, on the reverse strand, counting down.
ATTTTTCCAAATTTAGAATCTTAAAATCGATTCTAGCGAATCTTAAAATCGATTCTAATGAATCTTAAAATCAATTATTAAATCTTTAAATCGATTCTTGTGAATCTTAAAATCGATTCTTCTAATGAATCTTAAAATCGATTCTTGTGAATCTTAAAATCGATTCTTGTAAATCCTAAAATCGGCCCTAAAATCCGGGAATCCTAAAGTTTGGTATTGACGAATACCGTATTTTGTTTTTTTAAATAATTTGTTTTCTTGTGTGTGTTTTAGTTTCTATTTGAGGGCAGTTTCTATTAGGCTAGTGTCAATAATATATATTATTTTATTTCGCCAATATGATCCCAAGTGATAATAGGCTCATCAGTTCAATATCAAAACTGCAGCTTCTATTCGAGTTTGGCTTCTATTTGAGAAAATACGGTAATCCACAAAAAATGACAACTAGCATGTTTACGCATCAAATTGCACGCTGGGTAAGAAAACATTAAGTTGCGTGCAGTTACTAGTAATTTATGCCCTGAGTCTATGTTGTTATCTGTTTCAATCGTTGATTACCGTTAAAGCCTGTGGAAAAGTAAAAGAAAATTTGTTTCTCGTGTTTCTTTTATTCTCTATTTCCTCTAACAATTGATATTTTTCATCTAAACTACAACAATAAAGTGATGAACTTTCAAAAAATTGGAAACAACTTCTTGTATCACTCAGGTGTGAGTAAGGGAAAAAAATCACGTTTTTGTTTTAAATTTAACACCATGAAAACGGACAGGTATTCTAAGCACCATGCGCTCACATTTTATTCAATAAGTAAAATTTTTGCATAATCTTTCATGTAAACAAATAATAAAGTAATTAATCGCAAAAAACAAATAGACTTCCCAGCCACATCACCAATAGAAAACTCCGAGTTCCTTTTATACCCATGTACAAAAGTTTTTTCAGAATATTTAATGGTGTTTTCCCTTACTCATACTCAAGAAAGAAACAAAATTACGATGGCTTGGGTGCAACAGCATCTTCTGTTCCTTCGGCGCAAAATGGTCTTATTTCGTTATATAGGTAGTTCATCCTAGCAGGAGAAAAGCTATCTGGTTCAAATAATCTCCCATGTACTTGTGTTTCACACCATACAAAAGCGTTGTTTATACTTGATTGACAGGGATACCACCACCTTCGAACATATCATACAGTTTTTTCTTTTCCAAAGGGTTTTGTTTATTTCACATTCTTGTCTGCCGCTTCCAATTTTGGCTAAATAGTTAAATGTGTTTGATGTTTTGACTCGAAGAATTGTGTAACTTTATTAAGTATATATTGAATTAAGAACAAAATAGATACAACAATTCATTATTAACAACTCACCCTTTCCAAACAGCTTCGTTTTATCAGGATTTCTTGGATATCATTTGATTTCATTCGCCATAACAAACCATGTGCTCCGTTTTCATACTGACAGTTTCATAAAATATGAACGTGCGCTGCGAACGTTTTACATAAAATTGATTCTTTACAGAATGCTGAATCAACCAAAGGCGATTGATGTTCATCCTTCGTAGATTTACGCGCTCGGAGATTTGCTTTCAATTTTCAAATTTCCTATGTTACACAGCGTGCTAAAATCCTTTTTACGCTAACACTGACAAAAAACAACGAATTATTCATTACAAAAGGTCTTGTTTTCCATTATTTTCAGTAAAAAGTGCTTAGATCTATGTTTTTTTTAAAATGATTTTTCAGCGCATCATACAAATGGAGTTCGTCGATAACGGACTAATGGTTTGATCTCGAAATAAAAAATCGCTTCATCAGGAATCGAGAATCGGGATTCAGGAAAATCAATTTTGGGATTCAGGAAAATCGATTTTGGGATTCAGGAAAATCGATTTTGGGATTCAAAGAAATCTTAAACGTTCGATTGAAAATCCCAAAATCGATTTATCTGAATCGCTTATTTTGTCTAAAAAATCGATTTAAGAGAATCGCTTAAACAATTGTTATCCTTTTCCCTGAAATCGTCACATATATACATATATATAGCTACTAACATATGGAAAATTGCTTTGGTTATATTTTCCTAACTCAAATAAATGACTTTCCAATTTTCCCTATTTTTGATAAAAAATGTTGAAAAAACATACCTTTTTGAATTGAAATTACTAATCAACACCTTAAGCTTAGTCCTCACCAAGCGCTAAGAATTACCGCGAAATTAATTTTAGCATCGGTGCCAGAAAGTCTGGCGCGAAAAGATGATGTATTGTTTTTCGCGCTACCGTCCTAATTTACTATCGCGTTATTATCTTAAAATTAAACTGTGTTTCCAAATTCTTCTACATTTTCATAATGAAATCGGACAGTGAATACGAACTATTATTAACTGCTGCGATAATTTTGAGAAGAAGACGAAGGATAAGAAGGATAACGAAAATGGATAGAAAAACGAGAAATAAAACAAAATCAGTTTGAGTAAGGCCATTGTTTCAAGAAAGGGAAGTACAAGGATAAATTGGTTCAAAGTATGAAAATGGCTGATAGATTCATGTTTTTTCAGTAAGTTTTTATTTCTGCTTGAAGGCGAAATTTGTTATTGATCACTTCCTTTATCATGAATAATTGTCTTCCTTGGTACTTTCGAATGTGTTTTACGTAATATTTCTTTGAAAGTACCAAAAGATCATGAAAGATCAAAAATTATCTTTTGATATGCCGCTAGCGCGTTATAATAACGCGTTGAAATATCAAAAATTTTTGATAATTTAGCGCGAAATTTTTGCGCGCTTATTTAAGGCACTAGACAAGTATTTAGCGCGAAATCCATCCTCACCAAATTATCGCTTTATTTTTTCGCGCTAAGGATTTTGCGCTAATTCTTAGCGCCCGGTGAGGACTAAGCTTTATAGTAACTCAATTTTATTATTAAGACAAGTCAGATCAAGGGCACATAAAATGTTAAAAGGTAATGTTAAGAATTTTAAAGAGAATATCTCACTTCCTTATAAAGAATAATGGGAAAAAAGCTCATTTGCCGTACTACCGAATTTTATTGAGAATTATAAATTTCAAAACCATTCTCTAGGAGATGGACATTTGGCACCCAGCATGTAGCATGTATTACAGGCCAATGAAAAGATGGGGATGGAAAGTGAGGATGAAGAAACTTGCAAGAAGGTCTTTGTTTTCCAGGTCAATCTCTGTTACAACACCAATCCATCATAAATGATCATACACACAGCCAATGTATTGCAGGACCTCGACTTCTGCAACAGTTACTTGAGCTATGTTGTTGAACTCGTACTTTAGGTCCTATTTTTCTTTTTCTGATAACCTCTTGGTGGCGACTTTGAAGTTGGACAAGGGTAAAAAGTGGTGAAAACTTCTAGTGCTAGGAACCGTTTTGGCCATCTGGTAGCGCTCTTTCATAATGATGTGTCAATATCGTTGCGTGAAATGAAAATAGATGTCATAGAAGTCACAAAAGTTAACAAAATCCACGCCGGTAAGTATTTGTTTGGAAGTAGGTCTATAGACTAGCTCTAGCTGTAAGCCTTTTAAGAGTTCCACCAATTCCATTGCAAGGCGACTTTCCATGACTAGGTGCGAAGAACAACCATGTGTTCTATCTACACCAAAGTCATCCTTATGGTTGCAAAGATTTAAAACGTTTCTACAGTTTTTGTATTGTCCAGCACAACCATCAGAAAAATAGTGAACTGACACAAATCCTTAACCAAAAAGCTTTTGACAAAATGGACTGTCTCACCAACTACGACATGTACAAAATCAACATCAATCATGATTTAAATCATCGGAGATGAAACAAATCGAATGAGATTTTAGCTGTTCACCATCTGTATAGTAAATAGCAATTGGATGCAAGGAACATTGTGAAAAAAGAATAATTTTCGGCGAAGTCACCTATAACAATGGCTTCGTCTGGTTTTAAATTTACTCTTACTTTTTCTTTCTTTATTGTATTGTATCAATCATTTTCAATCAGATGAAGTAAAATTTCAGATAGGGTTATCCAGATTTTACCAATTTTATCTCAGAGTAATTATCTTGATCATAAAGTTGAGTTACTATAAGGCGTTGATTAGTAACTTCAATTCAAAAAAGTATTTTTTTTTTGTTAAAAATAGAGAAAATTGGAAAGTCATTTATTTGAGTTAGGAAAATATAACCAAAGCAATTTTCCATATATTAGTAGCTATATATATGTAGATAACTTTGGCCAAAAAATTTTTTTCCTATATGTTTGGCAGAATTTTTTATTGCATTTTTCTCCGGGACCGTTGATTTTCATAGAAATTTTCTGATCTCAATTTTAAATCTGGAATTAGAGTATGATGCACTTGAAATTGACTTTTCTTACTATGATTTTTGGATTCCTCACCTTCAAAAATGGTCAGGTACCAATTTTTAGGTCAATACCTCCAGTAGAACAAATTTAATTGCTAAAAGACTGACGTCCAGTAACCAGAAAATTATGCGGCGCTGAGAAAATAAGCTGAAAAAGGGCCTGGGACCGAGTGTCTATATCTCTGGAATTGCTGGAGGTATTGAGCTGAAATTTGGTACAGGAGTTTCTCTCATTGATACAAGCTCACATACCAAAAATGAGAAAATTCTGAAGGGGTGGGTGACATTTTCTATTTTTTGTGGTTGATTTCACATGGAATGACCCAAAAATCTTTACTTTCATCAATATCAACGCGAGAAGTCTTCTCATAATAAGGTTCTTTTCAACCAAGCACGAAATCACTGCAAATCTGTCATTAATAATGCAAAGTCTACATATCAACAAGAAACTCGTAATCGTATCTCTTCACAAAAAATTGGCTCTTGAGATTTTTGTAATGAAGGTAAACACACATGTAAAAAAAAATTAGAAATATATTTCGACCATCTCGGTCATCATCAGTCTACTATAACGTATAAAATGAATGTTGAAAAACTAAAAAATGCTATAAGAGCTAACTGAAAAAAGGTGTGAAAATCATTAGTACTATACAATAAAATGCCAATATATACAACAAAAGATTACAATCTTAAAAAGTTAAAATGGAATTCCCAAGACTAAATAAAAGTTACAATGGAAAATATAGACATAATTATAGCATCAAAGTGATCAAATTCGAATTGTTAATTCGAACTCCTATGTTCGTCCTTCACGTTCAGGGCGAGGTTGTGCTCCCTTATGAAGAGAGCTTCCAAAGACAAAAGGTAGTCCAAATTTCTTGACGTTCGAGCAAGAATTTTAACGTCCTCAAGAGTTACGTCAGACAAGGCACAGTCCCTGAAATGCTTATGTACTGCTTTATTCTTCTTGTAGTTATGCTCTCGAAACCGGGTCAGCAAATGTCGGCGTGTCTGACCGACATAGCAGGTATTACATCCTGGACATGAAATTTTATACACTACTCGGCTTCGATATTCAAACTTGGTGGCAGACTTCAAGCTAGGCATTACAGTTTTAAGCTTTCTCAGAGTTATCACGGGCTGAACCGGGGCGCCAGAATTTCTCAATTTCTTCACAAAGGTATCTGTGACGTTTCCTCTGTAAGGGACAAGTGCCATTATTCTCTGATCACCATCCGTATTACTTTCGTTGTTGCTCGGAGTCGTCATTGGTGGCGGTGCAATTAACTTATTGATTGTCGCTTTAATGATGGGGTCATAGAACTGCGGAGGGTATTGGTTACGTTCGAGCATATCCTTAGCTTCTCTCAAGCTTTCGTCGAAGTACTTCCAATGGCTGCAAGATCGGTAAACTCTGTATACTAGACCCTCGACAGCAGATCTCTTATATTTTTTTGGTGACAAAGCGTGGAAATTCATGACAAGACCAGTGTCAGTGGGTTTGCAGTACCATGTAGAGTGGAGTTTGTTGTCCACATGTAAGATGCAAATATCGAGGAACGGTAAACGACCTTCTTCTTCCACTTCTATCGTGAACTTCAAATTAGTATGCAAGTTGTTAATCTCCCGTAGCTTATGTTCAATCATCTCAGCCTTAATGGTTCTCAGGATATCGTCCATATATCGTTCGAATATCTTTGCCTCGCCTTTGATTGCGGGTTCAAATTCGGATAACCAAATGTTGGAAATCGGCGGTGCTGGCTGAGAACCCATGGCTAAGCCATCCGTCTGTCTGTATAGTCCATCATGCGTCGATATTATGACGTTAGTTGTGGCAAGTTTCGTCAGCACTACAAAGGTTTTTTTGCTAACTGGAGGTGTTTGGTAGTTACCAGAGTAGAGACGCTCAGCTGCCAGTGCAATTGCTTCATTTACTGGAACATTCGTATGTAAAGACGACACGTCAAATGACACAACTACCACATCAGGATCTAGAGTCACTTCCTTTAGTTTATCGACGGTTTTCTTTGCTGAGCTGCTGATCTTTGACTCCGGAATTACCGACAGCCACTTGGTTATCTTCTCTGCCAAGTTGTAATATGGCGATCCTGGCATAGACAGGACTGGTCTCACCGGTACATTGGGTTTATGGACTTTAGCAAGACCATACAATTTTGGTAGCTGGCCACCCATCGACTTCACGCTTTCAAACAAAGTTTCATCTATTTCCTGAGTATCCAGCAGATTTTGTAAGATTTCGTTTATACGTTCTTCCTCCTTAATGTTCATGTCCTTTGCATTCTTTCGTTTAACAGTCACTTTTTCGAACTGCGGTAAACCTAGTATGTCAGCAATTTTGTTTTTGTAGGTGGTTGACTTCATTAAGCATATCCCCGTGCCTTTGTCGAAAGGAACTGCTAGAAGATCGTGTTCTTTCAAAAAACATCTAGTCATTTGAAGATAACGTGGTACTTTCTGTTTCGAGCATGCTTTTATGTAGCTCAAGGTGGCCGCATTGATATCATTAATAACATCGTTGGGAGTATTTTGAGCGTCCAACTTGTGGAGTAACGAGTCCATTTCTGCAAGTATATCCTTTTGATCAAACTTGGTTAAGACAGAGTTTTTGGGTCCAAGAGCAAGTGTGTCTATAACGTACTTTGGGGGGACTACGTCGATATCAAAAAGCCTTACAGTATCCTGAATCTTAAAAAGCGGTCGATTTTGGTCAAACGAGAGACATTCCAACTTTTCTTTCTGCTTATTTACAACTTCTCAACGGCATGTATTTTTTGATATTCTCGTATACAGCAGCACAGATGGTAGTAAGTTCTCATTAACCGCTCTGCTAAGTGTAGATTGTTTAGTAGCAACCGAGTTATCATGTTCTTTATGCGCATTTTGAGCTTTTAAAAGTTCATTTTTCAGCAATCTCCTTTGGAAGTTATGAACGGTTGTCTGCTCAAAGCAACCGTTATTTGATACTCTAAACTTTAGGAATTTAGGTATGTTGTCAGCTTGCCAACATTTTTCAAGAAAGTCAATTCGACACACACTTTTTTCTTGTTTATGCAAAACTCTCTCATAATCCAGATATAACTTCCAACAATTAGTACGTTGTAATATTTTTGTCAACAGGCGTAACGGTAAAAACATTGTGTTAACATTAAGTTGTAATGAAGGTAAACACACATGTAAAAAAAAATTAGAAATATATTTCGACCATCTCGGTCATCATCAGTCTACTATAACGTATAAAATGAATGTTGAAAAACTAAAAAATGCTATAAGAGCTAACTGAAAAAAGGTGTGAAAATCATTAGTACTATACAATAAAATGCCAATATATACAACAAAAGATTACAATCTTAAAAAGTTAAAATGGAATTCCCAAGACTAAATAAAAGTTACAATGGAAAATATAGACATAATTATAGCATCAAAGTGATCAAATTCGAATTGTTAATTCGAACTCGAGATTTTTGGCGCATTATTAAAAGTGTCACCAAGTGTCCATTCCTCCCATTTTTAATGGTCCAGAGGTTTTATCATCATCTAAGGATAAAGCTGAACTCTTCTCTAATATTTTCAGTACTAACTCTACTCTTGATGACTCTGGCCATGCTGTTCCAGAATTTCCCTTGAGGACTAATAAAGTACTGGATAGCTGCTTTATCACACCAGCTAAAATATCTTCCATCATTTCAAATCTTGATGCTTCTAAGGCTACTGGCCCTGATGGAATTCCTGTCATCCTGTTTCAAAAGTGTGCACCTGAATTATCTCCTGTACTTTCTCGTCTATATAACAAGTGCATAGCTGAATCTTGCTTTCCTTCATTTTGTAAGTTTGCCTCTGTAATTCCAGTCTTTAAAAATTATGGTGATCGATCTAATCCACGAAATTACAGACCCATTAGTCTCCTACCAGTTATGAGTAAAATTTTTGAGGCCTTTATCAATAATTCTCTTGTTAATCACCTTAAATCTAATAACCTCTTCTCAGATTCTCAATATGGCTTTCGCTTCCAACGCTCAACTGCTGACCTCCTTACAGTGATAACTGATAGAATCTACACTGCATTAGATAAATCTGGGGAGGCAAGAGCTGTTGCTCTTGACATATCCAAGGCATTTGATAAAGTATGGCATACTGGCCTTTTGAAAAAGCTTGCTGCATATGGAGTTAAGGGTCTCCTTTATGAGATCATTCGTTCCTTCCTTGGTAATCGTAGGCTTAAGGTTGTTTTAGACAGGCAATCATCATCGACACATTCCATCAATGCAGGGGCTCCCCAAGGTTCTGTCCTTGGACCAACCCTTTTTCTTCTTTTCATCAATGATCTGCCTGATGACATTATTTCCAAGCTTGCCATCTATGCTGATGATTCAACCATCTATTCCTGTATGTTTTTACTGAAGATGGCATAAGCCGAAAAGCTTTTAAACAAATTTCGTTATTCTTTATTCTTTATTATAATATTCCTGTATTCCAAAATCAGATTTGTTCAGCCAGGTAGAAATGGCAGGCGAAATTGAGTTTGATCTGCAATCTATAGTTGAGTGGGGAGAGAAATGGCTGGTCACATTCAATTCCACAAAAACCAAACTTTTATCTGTAAATCATACTAAAGATCCCTTTTTACCGTCAGTTTCCATGAATGGCACCCAGTTGGAAGAAAACAACTCCTTTCGTCTCCTCGACATCACTTTTTCACAGGACTTCTCCTGGCACTCCTACATTGAGGCAATCGCTAAGTCAGCCTCGTTGAAGGTGGGCTCCCTTCTTCATGCAAGAGCATACCTCAGCCCTGATGCCATTCTTTACCTCTATAAATCTACTATTCGACCTTGTATTGAGTATGGTTGCCACATCTGGGGTGGTGCACCCTCTGATTCTCTAAATCTTTTAGATCGTATCCAGAAAAGAATTTGTAATGCTGTAGGTGATGAACTTGCAAGTAAACTTGACACACTCTCCCATCGCAGATCTGTGGCATCTCTTTGCCTCTTTTATAAATACTTTTACGGAAAATGTTCAATTGAGCTCTCTTCTCTCATCCCTGCATTAAAAACTTTCAAGCGAAACACAAGATATTCATCTAATTGCCATGATCACACTGTCAGCATCTCAAAATCATCAAAAAATTTTTACCAACAAAGTTTCATCCCTCGCTCCTCCACTCTCTGGAATTCTTTACCCCAGTCTGTTTTTCCTTCTCATTATCATCTTCAACACTTTAAATGTAATGTCCATCGTCACCTTTCCTCCTTGTACCTCAATACACATTAGTGGTTTTAAACCTTGTATTGAGCGACTAATTAAAAAAAAAAAAAAAAAAAACAATCGGGAAGGTCGTTGATGAAAATGAGAAAGAGGGTTGGACCAAGAACAGAGCCTTGAGGCTTTCCCTGAATTAAGAGAGTAAGAAGAAGACGAATGACTATCGAGAACCACCTTAATACTCCTGCCACTAAGAAAGGACTTAGTAAGATTCAAGAGTGAACCAGAAATGCCATAAGACTTCAACTTGTCAAGAAGGCCACGATGCCAAACCTTGTCAAATGCCTTGGAGATGTCAAGAGCAATAGCCCGTGTCTCACCACAAGCATTGAGGGACTGAAATACACTTTCAGAGATGATGGTCAGAGCATCAGCAGTGGAACGGCCAGAACGGAAACCGTACTGGTGATCAGAGAACAGATGAAGAGATTCCAGATGATGGGTGATGGAAGAGTTGATCAATGATTCGAAGATCTTACTTATAACAGATAGAAGACTAATAGGACAATAGCATTAAGGTTCTGATCTCTCACCAGAGTTTTTGAAAACAGGCACAACAGAAGCAATCTTTCAACAAGAAAACTCTCCTGCGCGACTAATTGGGCGCCTAAATTGACAACAACTAATTGGCCTGTGCGATTCTAAATTTCGTTAGAAATGATTACATTTTACTTATTAAGAAGTCAGGGGACGATTTAACCAGTGAACCCCAAACACTGGAGGCATTGCAGCCCTTATCTTCGACTTCAGTGCATTAATACTTTCTTATACAATAATAATATATTATAAATAATACGATATTTGCAATGACTGATTTCATTCATTCATTGCAAGGTTATGCAACCCACAGGTGTTTCGATTTCTTTCATTTGGGAATTGATATTAACATGATTAAAAGCTATATGAGAATGAGTTAATGAAATTTCCTGAATTGATCTGTGCTGTTTGCAAAAACATTTTGATTTAACAAAACCCTTTGTTTGAAAGACTTTTGAAAGTTACTATGATTTTTGAACATGTTTCCTATTTATTAAAATGAAGAAGTAAGAATATTTTTTTTCTATATATATTTTTCTATAATCCAATTGTTATAATTTCAATAACGTAAAAATCTTGCACAATATCTTTTGATCATCAAAAGATCTGGTAATAAAGTTTTCGTTTCGAGGACGTTATGAAACAATGCTATTCATGACGTTTTTCTTATGCATGTTTTCTGAGAAAGAAAATAATAATCATTCCTTTTGATAGACATTAACTTTAAATCGCTCAGATAAATTGTTGTTTATCAAAGCTGGGCAAGTGAATCATCGTTCGGGTGATGCAAAGAATATTGAACTTGGGCGCGTGTTTGAGGCCTGCAGACTCAATAGACAGATAAAAACTGATTTATTTTTTCTCCTTTTCTTTTTGGATGTAGTATAAGGTTTCTTCTGACTTAGGTGCAATTGAAAGGTACATCAGAAAGACATTTTTTCATGAAAAGGTTTAGTGCAAGGGAATCTTGTGTTAGAGCTGTCAAAAAATTGAACATCATTTTGAAAAAGTAATCGTACTTTATAAAACATGAACCGACCAGAACCGACCAGAACCCAGCAGGAACCCACCAGAACCCAGCAGGAACCCACCAGAACCCAGCAGGAACCCACCAAGAACCGACCAGAACCCAGCAGAGACATACCAATACGGACCCTGCAAACGGGACCCAGGACCATAAAATCAAAGGTGGGAGCCGCGTCCCGCGACACTAAAATCAAAAGTGGGACCCGAGACCCGAGACCCGAGACCCTAAAATCAAGGGTGGGACCAGGGATCTTTACATCAAAGGTGGGACCCAGGACCTAGGACTCTCAAATCAAAAGTCAGACCCGGGATATGGGTGCCGAAGTGTGCACAAAATTTCTCTAAACAAACAATTCTCTTGATTGTGTCGAGTTGCGTAATAATAATGTATTGCAATGTAGTTTTTCAGCTTTGCAAAGTGGATCTATTTGAAAGTGCAGTAATTTCCTAGACACCAGTCACCAATATCACCAGTGTGATATCGTGAAGTATTAAAATTTATTTGTGCACTACTAACTTAAATAATCGTGTGGGTGATTTTTTGTAACGTGGTAAAAGGCCTACTGGAAAAGTGGGATCCGGGAATCGGGACTCCCAACCCTACATACAACAGGTGGGACCCAAGACCAGGGAGCCTATATGTGATAGGTGGGACACACCAGATTCAGATCCTTTCTCCCTTATACAATTGTAGCTCGGAGAACTGTGAATTCTTTCTTGTTAACTTCAAAGCTGGAGCCACGTGTGATAATGTAAATGTTAATCAATACTTCTTTAACAAAAAGTGTCAAATCATTTTCTCATTAAAAATAAAAGGCTGTGTGCTAAATATATCTTTTCAAGAGAATTGTTTGAGTCCTGGGTCCTGGGTCTCGCCTTTGATTTTTAGGGTCCTGGGTCCCGTTTGCAGGGTCTGTATTGATGGGTCTCTGCTGGGTTCTGGTCGGTTCTTGGTGGGTTCCTGCTGGGTTCTGGTCGGTTCCTGCTGGGTTCTGGTCGGTTCTGGTTGGTTCTGGCCGGTTCATGTTTTATCAAGTACGAAAAGTAATACCATTATAATTATCAACTAGTATCCACTTGTTTTATTTTTAAAACTAAGGTATAATACTTGCGTTAATAACATCATTTTCTTTAAATTATGCACTTTTGTTGCTTTCCAAATCATAAAATGAAAGCTTGCTTACAAACGAATCTGGTTGCTATTATTTTTAGGTCACATTAGCCTATCAATAGGATTATTTTGCAATAAATAATGGAATATATATAAAGGGTTTCACTTGAACAAACTAATGTGGCCTCTGTGGTTTTATGGGCTCAATGCAAGAACTTGTAATTAAAACAGTCACTCTTTGAAATAAAAGTGTGACATACAAACACATTAATATTAATATACCTTAAGGGAAGAAATTTTGGCGGTGTTTTAATTTGGCGGTCGACAAAAGACCGCCAATTTTTGGGAATTTAATTTGGCGGTTGAAGATTTTAATTAAATTTGGCAGGAATTTAATTTGGTGGTTGAAAATTTTAATTAAATTTGGCAGGAATTAAATTTGGCGGGAATTAAATTTGGCGGGGAAAGGAATAAAAATTTATCAGCGAAAGTAAAAAAAATTCTTTGTGAGGGTACTTGCAGAAAATATTGACTAAAGCCAAAGAAACTCTATAAAAAGTCAGGTTTGACGGGAATTTAATTTGGCGGTGACGATTTTTTTTTTAATTTGGCGGGAATTTAATTTGGCGATGATGATTTTTTTTTTATTTGGCGGTTCGTGCTGTTTTTTAACAATTTTTCGGCAACTGAATTTGGCGGTTTTGAGCAAAAACCGCCAAATTTTCTTCCCGCCAAAATTTCTTCCCTTAAGGTATATAAAATATGATGGACAAAAGGATCCATAGTGTCCTCCACCCCCCTGGTCCCCCCCCCCCCCAAGCAAAGGCCTCCCCCTAGGGTCAGCCTCTTCCCCCTCACAATCAATATGCATACGGTTATATAAAATGTTTTTTTCTCTTCTTTGTAGGCTCTTCAGGCTCATACAGTTTCAAATAAAATCAACAAAAGAATAAAAAGTTTCATTATAAATGAAACATAGAATCTATGATGTAAACAAATAATCTTATTACGGCGTTAGCAACCATTTTTAGTTTTTATTTACATTTTTTTTGTTATCCTTTTCCCATAAACTGTCACATTTATGAAGTCTCACTTTCTGAATTGGAGAATGTTATGCTCTCTCCCTCTCTCAAAACCTCTCAAAAATATCAAGTCTCATTTTCTGAATGTGAAAAAATGGGCTGTCTAAAGGCCGACCTCCGCTGCGCAGTCAATTAATTTGAATCTCCAGTTAATAAAGAAACTTGTGGTGTTAAGCATTTCTTTTATGCGCAATGCTTACAATTCTTTGCAATGTTTAAATTTTTCTTGAAATTTGATTGGCTTGCATGCTACATGGCCGCGTGGCCGCCTGAAAAATTAGAATCGAATCTTACTTCCAAGCGCACAAAATATGGATGTTGACGGCCGTTAAGTGGAGGTCGGTCTTAAAATAGTCTTGTGTTCAATGTGAGTTAGATTTCAAAGCAAGCAACTGCAATATAACAAACTTTGCAAATAATGAAGAAAATGTGAACAGTAAAAATGATCCCCCCCAAGGAAAAGCTTCCCCCAGATGAGATGAAACAAAATAATTATAAAGGGCTAAACTCAGGTTCCATCCATACTTTATTGGAAAAATATCCATACAAGTTTTTGTAAATACAGTGCAATTTGCAACCCTGATGCACGCTGTTTCAGGCTATCAATGTAAAGATTTTGACATTATGAAATAATTTTTTTGCAGTTGCATTGATTTGAAATTTTGATTATGGATCCATGTCGAGTGAACATGGTTTTTATGACCTAATCCTGCTACAGTTATTTTTAAAAAAGGTATACGAAACATGACTAGTTGTTTTATTACTTTAAACATTTTAGATGAAAGCAATAAATTTTAATCCAGCTATCCAATAACAAATGCCATTATGATGAAAAAACTCTTTTACGGCGGAAATGATCGTAGTGGTTGGATAGGGAAGCAGTTTCAAGTCGGAAATTATGTTTGCACCGTTGAAGATAGCGTGGCAGAAGGTCTGCTTTATATTTTGGGTCTCTACTTATAGGCATTTGAGCAAGAAATACTGATATTAATTTTTTTGGAGCTTTTCAGTTTAATTTTCTGTTTGCATAATATTTCTGTCATTTTATGTGTTATCCATTTTTGTATGGTTTTGTGGTAATGTCATAGAAAATAATAAGTGAAATGATTGTGTTACTTAAAATGGTGTTTAAGAGAAGTGCATTGCAATACTTAATTTCACGTCGAAAACACATTATAATGTTAGCTTGAATTCCAATAGCTTCAATATGTAGTTGTTATTGTCTTTGCAATAATTAATTTCTTATAGGTGGATTCGCCCTTGTGTTTCTTGTTCGAACATCACATGGTCAAAAATGTGCTCTTAAACGTTTGTCAGTTAATGAAGCTGCTGACCTGACTGTCTGTAAACAAGAAATACAGATATTGGTAAATACCGTTCCAACAATTTCTTGTCTTTGAACATATGAACAGTGAACAATAAAGAATGTATTGTTGTTGTCTATGTACAGCTATATGTATATATTCAGTCAGTGTACTTATTAACTTATAGCAGTTATAGAGCTATGTAATTGGTAGAAGGTTTCTTATCTGCCAATAAAGACTCAGTGGGCATATTTTTGTTAAAATATCACTATGGAGGAGTGCATTTCTAAAGAAGTATATCCACAATGAAATGAAATTCCTCTTTGTCGTAGTTACTTTGTGATGATTTTTCCTGCTGGGGACACCGTGAGGTTTCAGCGGAGCTTATAATATAAGTGTTTCTGAATGAATGATGGTTTGATTGCAACTCTGCTTATTGCTATAAGAACTTATTGTGGTTATGTTTTCAGAATTGTATATATACTTTCTTCACTTGTTTAGAAAATGTTGTCTGGTCACAAAAACACTATCACTTTTCTTGACTCGGCTATCAATTGCCTTGAACCAGGAATATATGAAGTTCTAATGCTAATGGAGTTTTGTAAAGGTAAACATAACTTCTGTTGTTTTATGGTCATCACCTATGAGGTGTGATATTGAAGGCGTTATGAAAATGTTTTTATTTTTTTCTTAGCTGGAAATGTTATTGATTTGATGAATGAAAATTTATCAACTGGCTTTCGAGAAGATCTCATTCTAAAAATATTTTGCGATACCTGTGAAGCGGTCTCACTGTTGCACCATAACAACCCACCTGTCTTACATCGTGATTTAAAAGTATTATCTCTTTTTAAATTCTAGATTATTTAATATGTCACAGAGCCGTTTCCAAATTGCAGTAAATCCATAAATCTGCCTTGTGTTTGTCCCAGTAGCCCTTGCTTGAATAGGTGCGTCCTATATCCTTTGCACAGTGGAGATATAGTATTAGGACATACAGCTTGTGTTCCCGTTCGAGAAAAACTTATCACAGCTGACTGCTAAAATTGTGATGTTTATGCTTTTTTCAAGAAAGATATGTCAATATCGATCAATCAATCAATCATATATATGTTTTAATAGGACATATTGGAGTCTTCATAACTCCTCTTCATTTATCATGATTGACAATCTTATAGTTTTTCATTGCATTTTTTTCTTTTCTTTTTTTGCAAGGTTGAGAACATCTTGCGTAAAGAGAGTGGGGACTTCGTGTTATGTGATTTTGGAAGTGCCACATTTGGTATAATGAACCCTAAACAGGACGGTGTGCGAAAAGTCGAGGATGAAGTACAAAAGTTCGTATATTTTTGTCTGTTCATCATTGACTTGCTCCTCTTTGATTTTGTATTACAAAAATGATTTGTAGTGTGACGTTGTTGTGACATGTTGTAATCTTTGTTATTGGGTTCTATAGATACACAACAGTGGCGTACCGTGCTCCGGAAATGATTGATTTGTATGCTGGACATATTATTGACACAAAATCAGATATTTGGGTAATCCTTTTTTTGTTTTGTTTCATTTCTAAGGTTAAGTTGAAGGTTAGTTATTTGCAGTCCGAGCATTAGATGAAATAAAAACCCTGTGTGCATCAATTGGTATGTTCTTCTAAACTGGTGTTGACACAGAATTATTGTTGTAATGTATTGAATTTGAGTAGAATACCTAATATCGAACAACTGAAAAGTGATAGACAATGAAGACTACACTTATCGATCTGGTCTCCAATTGTTGCTATGCCAACAAGAAGCACAGGTGCTAGAAAAATCAAATCCACTGGAGTTTTATTTGAAAGATTCATTTATATAATCCAGCTCTTTTTTTGTTGAAATTTTAGCTGCTAATATTTTTCTATTTTTGATGCAAACGAGGACCATCCCCAACAAATTTCCAAAATCCATATCTAAAGGAGTGATAAACTGGCTCTGTATTTCCTTGAAACATTCCATCATCTTGAAAAACTAATTTGTTTTAGGCACTGGGCTGTTTGTTGTACAAGCTTTGTTTTTTTACGACTCCGTTTGGCGAAAGTACATTGGCGATTCAGAGTGGGCATTTTGCATTCCCGGAAACCTCCAAGTATTCCAAAGAACTTCACGGCCTGATAAGTAAGTTTTCTAGTCATTCCTTGGAAGGCCTGATGAGTAAGTTTTCTAGTCATTCCTTGGAAGGCCTGATGAGTAAGTTTTCTAGTCATTCCTTGGAGGGTCTTGGAAAGTTCTGTAGCAGTTCTTAGGAACGAAAAATTCATTGGTCTATTCCTTTCCAAAAATTTGTTGCAGGTAGCTCAGACAGAGGGATATTTTATTTATTTATTTATTTTTCTAGGTTACATTCTTACTCCAGACCCTTCAAAGCGTCCGGACATCTTTCAGGTTTCCGCGCTGGCGTTTAAACTTTCTGGTAAACACTGTCCTGTGGCTAATAAAGACGTGAGTATGATTTATTTATTTATTATTTATTCATACGAAGATTTCGAATTGGAACTGGTGTAGGTATTTGTTTAAAACTGCAGTTGAGGAAATACAATGACTAAATGTGGTAGGTTAACGGGTTAACGGGTTAACAGGTGATATCAATTGCTGCCAAAGATTGGTTCTCACCGGGAGAATGTGTTGAAAAACCACTACTACGGTGGAGAACATTGTTGTAGAAATTTCTATAGTCAAAGTGACATTTTTGACCACTGAGTTTGCTTTTAAAACTGAAATCGGAATTACCTCCATGCATTGTAATGTTCTCGTTAATGAATGATTAAAAATCTTCCTTATCTGTTCAGCGGGTAGTACAGGTAAAAAACCATAGCGCAATGCGCAAAGCGCCGCCCGAATTCAAATCCTGTATTACCCCCTGCTGTTCGTATCAATTGTCACTTTTTACTTTGTGTTGTTTCGTATGAGTCTAGAATACTGTGGTATCCAACGAATCACTTAAACGGCAACCGCCCGATGCTGGTAACAAAGAATCCTCTGAGAATAGGTACTCGTCATTCTTTCGTCTACCGTAGTTTGTTTTAAAATGTGAAAGAACAGGGAAAATCATGTCTGCCTTCATTTTTTTCATCTAAGAATCTTTATGAGAAATTCATAGCGTTTGCATCATAAAATATCTTTAGAGCGAAGCCAGCACCACACGTTTCCGGACCTGTGATGACGTCTGTCGCCCCTAGAGAACGTCCCGTCACTACATCGTTAGCGCCCCGACAACGCCCAAAAGGCAACAATCAAATATACGATGCGCATGACGAGTCGGCTACTCCATTCAAGCAACACCACGACGTGACGAATGTCGTCCAGAATTCTTCCAACTTGCGTCGAAGTCATAGCTTGAAGGAAATGTCGAATCGTGCTTCTGGTGACGTGTCGCCGCATATGCTTCACCGTCGTCTCCTGGATCAAACTTCCTCTGTTAATCTACAACATCACCAACAAAGCGTCAGTACACATTCTATAAATACGATAGACCCGTCACAAATGCTTTTCCAGCAGCAACAGCAGCAGGAATTCTTTATTCGTCAACAACAACAATATCAATACTATCAGCAATTACAACAACAACAACAACAACAGCAACAACAGCAGCTGGCGTTACGTCAGCAACAAGAATATGTCGCACGTCAGCAGCAAGAATATGCACTCCGACAACAACAACAACAACAACATCAAGAATATCTAAAGCAGCAACGAGAGATGTTGATGCGACAACAGGAGCAGGAAATGATGATCCGGCAACAGCAACACGACGAACAATTGAAATCGAGGCAGGAGCAGTATTTGCGCTTACAGAAGTTACGTGAAGAAGAGGCGAGGACGAGACTACGCGTCCAACAACAAAAAGAGGCGCTTGAACGCCACAAGCAAGACCTTGAAGTTAATGACTTTAATCCGAGGCTAGAAACCGATTCGCGGATGTGCCGTAGTGTTGAGCCGCCGGCATCACCCGTTTTACTTAATACGACGACGGCGTCGTCTTCGTGTCCGTTTGACGACGATTTCAGTCGTTCGTCGCCTGATTTGACGAATCCTTTTGTTGACAGTCACTTGAATAATCGTCACGTCAATCCTTTTCAACAGAAGAAGAAAACCCACAATCGATCCTATTCCGACACGTTAAATATACGTCACGCTCCGATTCCGAAATCAATCACCGACGACTCGATACATCGTCGTCAATCACCTCAGATACGGCCGTCAATTGTCCCGTCGCACACACCTTTAAGTATCGACACGACAACTCCCGAAATAAAAACACCGAACCCTTTTAGCTCATTTAAACGTGATGCTACTTCACCGGTTCGAAATACTAAGCCAAACGTGACGAACACTTCCACTTCGAATTTCGAACGTCAGGATTCGAACGTTGAAACTGGAATTCTTTTAGAAATTGACGACGACGAGCACTACGTGAAACTTCAGCAAGAATTACATGAACTCGGCATCATGCAGGAAGTAGACAGAGAGTTGAACGAGTTAGGAATAACAGACAAGACTGAATCACGCCAATCTTCAAACACATCCGTAGCCAATGGCGATGCTAAATTTAAAGGTAATGAGCAACGATTGGGCGTCGTCAAACCATCTGCTTCTCATACCGACGCATCTCCTTTAATTTCACCTTCAGCCTCTCCTGCGCAGGCGGCTAGAATGTATGTGTACGAACGCACTTCGTCTTGTAGTAGTAGTAACAGCTGCAGTGATAAGTCTAGTGACAACGAAGAGGATGAAGTGCACGGATATCTCGACTGTAACTCACCAGCTGCACATGAAGAGGCTGGCGCAGAAATTGTAAATAGCGATGCTGATTCGCGGCAAGGTAAAGATGTTTTTGCTTCGGCGCCGTTCACAATCGATAAAAGTGACAACAGCTTGCCTGTTGATCATGGAAAGAAGAGTGACGTGTATACCGAGAGAGGAACCGTTACGTATTTTTCGTCTTCCGTCACAATACAGCGTCAAAAAGGTAAGAAAATAAAGAATGTCGGTGGTAACGACGGTAAAAAAGTTAAAACGAGTACGCCATTCGACGATAATTTTCCTGATCCGCGAAATCAAAGTGGTAGCGAGAAACAATTTAATGCTGATCCTTTCGGCATGGCTCCTATGAAGTTTGTGAAACAGTCGAAATACACTACGAAGGAGAGTAAAGAACCTGTGAAACAGGTCTCAAAACCGGTTGAACATCGAACTCGATACCACCAAAGTCGGGACAAACCTTCCGATATGAGAGCCGCTAAAGATCCATTTGCCATTCCAAATCCAAACGACAAAGACAACTTAGAGGATCCGTTTTGGAGCGCCCCTTTCGTTAAAGGTGCGCCACGTAATACGCCCATCGGTAACGCCCCTTTACATAAACCCAGAAAGAAACGGATGCTCCCTTCAGTTCCGCCACAGAAGGGCCAAATTAAATGATTATCTTTTGGACGTGGATTGCTTTAGGATGTAGTGGGAGCCATGCTAGCGTCTGTTGGTGTGATGAATGTGGTGCTTGGGATTGTTCAGAAAATTTTAGTTGGCTCAGTTTAGTTTGAATGATTATTACTGGCTGTTGCAATTGCCCGAATGATTCTTACTGGCTGTTGCGATTTACCGAATGATTCTTATTGGTAGTTGCGATTTACCGAATGATTCTTATTGGTAGTTGCCCGATATACTTTTATTGGTTGTTAACTAATAGTTCCTGTATTCTTTAGTTAGTAATCTTTGAATGATATTGTTGTTTTTTTTGTTTTGTTTTTTTTTAACAATATGAGTTTTTTTAACAATGAATAAATTCTAATGATCACAGACATGGATAAAAATATTTCTGAGAACATTAGTCATTAAATTCATCTGGTCTGGAAAGTCATATGATTTGACTTCTGGTCCGGAAAGTCATCTGATTTGACTTTACCGAATAAAGTTTGTTTCTTTTAATTAGAAAGGATTTACCATGATCATAGAGAAGGTGTTTTTCTAATGCACTTTTAACAAAGAATGTCCCGTGTTCCAATTGTGGTTGAATCCTGATCAGAGGACCCAGTGGGCAAATTTGTTGAAACGTTACTGCGGAGGAGTGCATTTCTGTAGACGTATACACATTATTTCAATAAAAATGCTCTTCATCGCAATTGATGACATTTTGGCGATTTTTCCTGCTGGGGAATAGATATGATCCATTTCTGTGACAAGCTATTTTTTCTGAATCCTTTTTTACTCCATTTTAAAAGTGAAATATTTTTGCGTTTCTTTCGTATTTCATTCAGTGTGACAATGAGGCTAATCAATTTCGTTCCTACGAAATCCTGGTAACGAGGTTGTTTAGTAAGATAATTCATTTGCATAAATGTTTGCTTGCTTCGTCTTTTCTGTCCCAGTGGGCAAAAAATGTCAAAAAAGTCACTGCGACAAAGAGCAATAGTATGTTTATTTCTATAAAAATGTACTCCTCCGCAGTAATTTTTTTATGAATTTGCCCAGTGGATTCGCTGTTTTTCGAACTTTGAGACTTCGTGAATAAATTAATGGACCGAGTGAGAATGCGCATGTTTTGATAAACAAAGCCTAAGTCAACTCGTTTACCCAACATGACATAAAAGGTCTACACTATGAATTGGTTAGTATTGAAGAAGACGAGTTCTTCACAACACTGCAATATCAATTTTTTAGGATTAAATAAAATTATCCTTCCGACATTCCGATTGGTTTGTTCGCATTCTATCAGCATTTTGATTGGTTCATTAACTTTCTTTCCACAATATGATTGGTTTTATTTTTTTGTTATTTCGAATCATTTGGCTTAGGTTTGTGGTAAACCGCTAGGCTTTTGCTTATGATAGCATGCAAGATTTTTACTGTGTCTCAAACCATTCCTTGTTGAGTAGTTTGTTGTTAGCAGAGAAAATCACTCGCCTATTAGTATATTTATAGATTAAACACGTTCACAATGGGCAAATTTGATGAAAAACTACCGCAAAGGAGTGCATTTATATAGAAATATACGCAATATTTGGATAAAAATGCTCTTCACCGCAGTGATTTTTTAACGATTTTACCCACTGGGCTGTTTTGATGTAGTTTCTTTTCTTACCACTTTCGTAATAATTTCACGGTATCCGAACCTCAAGCGCTGTACGACTTGATTCAATAATTTTCAGACTTCTGTTTTCTTGTAAAAAAACTTTTCCGATGAAATTTTTTTGTGTGTTCTCAAAAGGCCCAACCTTGAACCCAGGGTCTCTTGCCTTTTAGATATACAGAAGGCAAAAGAGACCCTGGGTTCGAGGTTGCAAAAGGCCCTGCTTTCAAATGTGTCTATTTCAGACGTTTCATTTCAAAGTACGGACCAGAGAAATAAAATACTGACCATTATACTGTTTCCAATTATATCATGCTAAAATAAAGAATTTTATTCACCTATGATGTCACTTAGATGGAGAGAGATAAGAAAGCTCTGTAAAGTATTTTAATTAATGATAACCGCACATAATGTACCTTTCCAATTGCAGCGCAAAGTTATCGGATCGAGTGGGACTCGAACCCACGACCTCTCGTAGCTTAGTGGTTAGAGCAATCGCCCGGCAAGCGAGAGGTCGTGGGTTCGAGTCCCACTCGATCCGATAACTTTGCGCTGCAATTGGAAAGGTACATTATGTGCGGTTATCATTAATTGATGTATATATCGATATAGCACATTGGTTTCAGTTATCTGTAAAGTATCTTTTTCACTAACTCGTACTAACTTTTAAGCGATATTTGTTTTTCGACTGGTTTTATTGAAAATGACTGGTCTTTGGTTTATATGAAATTCGGAATAATATTCGGGATATATATTTAAACCCAGATTTGGTTTGATTAATGAGTGCATTTTGTAGACCCTGGGTCATAATTTATGTAGATTTTGTTTTTGTTTTTGTTTTTTTATTATCGTTATTTCCCTGCATTTTTATACATTTATTAGCAAGAAAAAGAAATCACTAGCTACCTTGTGAATACATCTATTTCAAAATATTTTTTTAAAAAAAGCTGTGCGCACTATGCCCTACTACCATCTTTCACGATACAGAGGTGTTGGCCAATCAAATTTCATATATGATTTGAAGCAACATCTTTCCTAGGTTTTGGAAACTTCTTTTTGATGTTCGGAACAAGGGCACACCAAATTGCGTCGCATTTTAATAATGAACGAAAAACGAACAAGTCATAAAATAAGTTTTTTTTCTTGGGAACCATAAAATTTAAATTCGGGCAATATTTTTATCTTAGTATATCACACAGTACACCTCTCCCCCAGTTCATGTTTACAATGAAGTATTTGGTTGGCTTGTCAATCAGTGTGGATTTCGTGTTTTGATGGTAGCTATTTCCCCAATGGATATCAAAGTTCATTCATTAGCAATTTAAAATTTTCACAACTTGGGATGGGGAAAATATTTATAGTCACATTCAGACTGGTGTGTGTGACCATTGAATATCTACTTTCCAATCTAGTTGTATGATGCATTGTCTTGTCAACCTTGGACTCAGGGTCTTTTGCTTTTTTGATAAAAACCCTGGGTTCGAAGTTGTTGTCCATGTAGCTGGAATGCTTAACAATGTTTTGGGTCGTGGTTTGGATGTTTTTACACTTGTGTTGGCTGCACTTTGCGATTTTCCGTTTCAGTGTTTTCCGGGAACCTCACTTATGCAAAATCTTACACCTGATCTTATACTAGCATGTAGCTTTAGCTAAAAATGCTCCCGCGCTCAAGCTTTCCAATCTGTACACAGCAAGCTATACATTAAAAAAAGAAAACTTTCCGCCCAAACATTTTGTAATTTAAGGAGTTTTGTAAAAATGTTTTTGGTTGATTTGCGGCCTGATAAGTGGCATAAATATTTCGACAAAGCCAGTCTTTTATGTATGGCAAGATACACAATATTTCAAATACAAAACGTGATCAAAGTGTCTGTACGCAGTGAAGAAAGCGCATGCCGAAAAAATCGTATTTAAAACCTCAGATAACATCCCCGAGGATAAGGTGAAAAAAAAAAATGGAAACTTTGAATGTTAAAAAATAAACAAAGGGCACTTTCCAAGAAACGTGCTCAATATAAAAGTTGGGTGTCTGGAGAGCTGTTTGATGACTGGGTACTACAGCTTGATCAAACATTTTTTTTATTATTGAGGGCCACTCCTTGTAAAAGACAACAGAGACAAGTATTAAGAAGGTAGAAAGAAACCACTGCTGTTCTTCTTCAAAATCAGGAAACCAAGTCAGGAAACGAACCACACTTATAAACGTGCAGAATGTAAGGTATATCCACGAACACGCAATAAGGAACTAACCTTCAACTTTCAGGACGGTCACTTCCATCCGTTTTAACAGACAAGTGATAGACGATGTAGTTAGAGGCATTAAAGGAAACACGCCAGTCAGGGCCCTATTCCAGAATGGCAGAGAGATCATGCTCCAGATAACCAGCTATTTCGGGTCTGATTAAAGAGGTGAGGTTTACCCTTATAGCACCATTATAGCACTCATCTATGAAAGTGTCATCATTATTGTTTATTCGTTATTCATTCGTATCACTTTCTCGATCACGTTGGCTTCCATTCGTTAATTTCAACCAATAATCATGCGTATCGTTTCGCAATATAGTATTGGGCGTAGAATTGGGTGTAAAGATGTGAAGGTTGGGAGGAAAGATGTGCTTCTGCGCACACACTACTAAGGACCTGGAGGACACCATCACAGCGAGGAGAAAACTCAGGAAGATGTGGATCAGAGTTAGGTAACTAGCAGTTGCAAGCAAATGTGCAAGCAAAGAGCATCGACTTCTCTCGGATAGATGTGATTACATTCAGGTCATCAGAGAGGAGGAATGGTGAAGATCCCATAGGATTCTGCTGAAGATCTTTCAAAAGTCTCGAGAACCAAGTCTGTGAGTGGAGATTTAGGTTTTAATGGATAGCTGGGAGCTGTTTTTAGCATTCTGTGAACTGATTTTGTTTGTTCTTTCCTGCGGAAGTTTTCGTTGTTAACAGTTATATCCAGGTCGTTTCCAGGTCATGAACGAAGTGGTGTTGCTAAATTATATTTGGTGTTGCTAAATTATGTGCCACAATCTTTATCCAGCAGGTAAAATAGTCCAAGAGTAACTGAAGAGCATTTTTATATGCACTCCCATGCAGTGATTTTCACCCAATTTGCCCACTGGGTATCGTGTTCGTTTTTCATTTTTTGAGGTCTTTCAGTCTCAAAATAAATATTTTGTAAAAAACCTCGGATGTTTCGGGATCAATAGGGCTGGATGAGGGTGGTAACTGCATAATTAGTGCCTAACAGAGAGTCTTGTCAGCTGGATTGCAAAAATAACCCGTCCTCGAAATGGAAGCGCACTCCTCCATAGTGATTTATAACAAATTTGTCCACGAGGCACCTCGGAAGTTATGTATGGTCCACCAACCCTAAAAGCAGAGGAGTCAGGTTTCAAAAGACCACTGCGATGAAGAGCATTTTTGTTGAAATAGAGTGTATATTTCTATGGAAATGCACTTCTTCGCAGAGTCAGGCTAAAAACACCGACATTTCTCCACCCAAACCTTCATGAATTATCATTCCAAACAAGCGCGAAAAAAAACAACAACAAAACAATCGTAAACGATTCAAATATACAAGTTTTCGAAAATGTTATAAATAAATTTCCAGGTTTGTAAAAACATCAACGGTAACAGAGGGAATATTAAAAAATCTTGTCGTCATCTAGCCTGGTGTTGATGATATCCACCATGCCGACTATATGCATATTTCGTGATGTAGTCAGACAGGTTATCCTTAGTGACAGGATGTTTGATACTTTCGCATACACCTGGAAAATAACAACATTTAGATATCTCTTTTAAAATCGGCTATATACATCGAGTAAGCAAATTTATTAAAAAGTCTCTGCGGACGAGTACACTTCTATAGAAACATACAGACTATTTCAATAAAAATGCGCTCCTTCGCAGTGACGTTTCGACTATTTTGACCACTGGGAAGGTTAAGCTTTGCATTGTACAATTGCGTTAGGTATGTAATTTTGAAAAACTTTCAAAGACCTTCGCAAGTACAGGTCTTTTTATGGACAAAAACAAAAACAAACTAGAAGCCATTAGGCTTGAACAATTTCCGCATCAGCCCTTGAGAAAATTGCTTTAGGCTAATTTTCAAGATATCTGAATGACTTGTACACTGACTAATAATTTGATACAGTCTGGAATTCATCAAATTACTCCCTTCTTTAATTTATTTAACTTAATCTTGACAGCTTTGCAATTCACTATGATGTTTCGGAGCCAGAAACACAGTTCACCAATATCTTGTGCATGATGTTTATTCATGAAAATTGAAGATTTTATTAAAATTTGGTCCAAATTTGACCCAAATTGTCCAATTTTAGTCAATTCTGACAAAATGACTGTCAAATTTGAAATCAGCACCTTTCAAATGTAATCCATGCAAAATTTCATGAAATTTGAAGAACTTTCGAAATTTGGTCCAAATTTGGCCCAAATTGTCCAATTTTAGTCAATTCTGACAAAATGACTGCCAAATTTGAAATCAGCACCTTTCAATTGTAATCCATGCAAAATTTCATGAAATTTGAAGAACTTTCGATATTTGGTCCAAATTTGGCCCAAATTGTTCAATTTCAGTCAAATCTGACAAAATGATTGGCAAAATTAAAATCAGCACCTTTCAAATGTAATCCATGCAAAATTTCATGAAATTTGAAGAACTTTCGAAATTTGATCCAAATTTGGCCCAAATTGTCCAATTTTAGTCAATTCTGACAAAATGACTGTCAAATTTGAAATCAGCACCTTTCAATTGTAATCCATGCAAAATTTCATGAAATTTGAAGAACTTTCGAAATTTGGTCCAAATTTGGCCCAAATTGTCCAATTTTAGTCAATTCAGACAAAATGACTGTCAAATTTGAAATCAGCACCTTTCAAATGTAATCCATGCAAAATTTCATGAAATTTGAAGAACTTTCGAAATTTGGTCCAAATTTGGCCCAAATTGTCCAATTTTAGTCAATTCTGACAAAATGACTGTCAAATTTGAAATCAGCACCTTTCAAATGTAATCCATGCAAAATTTCATGAAATTTGAAGAACTTTCGAAATTTGGTCCAAATTTGGCCCAAATTGTCCAATTTTAGTCAATTCTGACAAAATGACTGTCAAATTTGAAATCAGCACCTTTCAAATGTAATCCATGCAAAATTTCATGAAATTTGAAGAACTTTCGAAATTTGGTCCAAATTTGGCCCAAATTGTCCAATTTTAGGCAAACATGTCCTAAGTTTTCCTAGCATAGGTCAGTCATTAGCTATTCTGAATAAACAAACAATCCGAAATCCGAACGGACTTTCCGAAAACAGCAAAAAAGTGTTACATAGATAGATAGAATGTGTAAACCAAACAATTTCCTACGCTTAAAAGCGCGGAAATTGAAATAGTGATGAAAACAAAACAAACAATGTGGAGTAATTATAACGTTCGAATAACGTTACAGATGGACAGCGTAAAGTAAATTGTTGCAATTAGGGAGGATACCCGGTGGGATAAAATTGTCAAAAAGTCACTGCGATGAAGAGCATTTTTATTGAAATAGCGTGTACATTTCTATAAAAATGCGCTCCTTCGCTGTGATTTTCATCAAACGTCGGCTATGTATGACTACTTTCGCTAAGGATTCTTACTTTGTGCAGTCTTGAAAGCGTTGGGAAAGCTTTTGTCTTCTCTGATTCTCAGAAACTTCCATTGACTACCAGTCCAAGTACATTCAATGATACGCTTATCATAGTGTTTTAATTCATTTGTAACCTTGAATGAAACAATACATCATCAAAGCTGAAACTATGCAATTCTCAGTGGGCAAAATCGTCAAATTCACTGCGATGGACGGAGAGCATATTATTGAAATAATGTGTGTATTTCTATAGAAATGCCGTCCATCGCAGTGATTTCTCAACAAACTTGCCCATTCATTGGGTTATGTTCGTTGAAAGTTAATTATTACAGACTAACATGCAAAGTGTTATCATTCGTCATGGAAGGCGTGCTTACTTTTTTAAAAGGGCGTTCAAGGATACGCAAATCTAGTTCTCCGGATAAAACATTTTTATGGGTTTTAAACACTGAATTGAAACTGAACAGAAAAAGGCTTGGTTACTATAAAAGCATGACCAGTGGGCAAAATCGTCAAAAAAACACTGCGACGGAGAGCAATTCTATTGAAATTGTGTGTATATTTCTATAGAAATGCACTCCTTCGCGGAGGATTTTTAACAAATGTGCCGGCAGGGCATGTTCCCAGAAGGTGTGAACTATCCATAAATATAACGAACTATTATTAATAGAATTGAGGGTTGTTGACGTCAGCATTCGGAATCCATCATTAGAACAATAAGAAATGGATCTGGAAACGAGTTGATGGAGTACAGAAAATACTCAACAAATGGTTGGCTCTTTCGTGGAGATTTGGTTGCGGAAAACTGAGTTTGCACATGACCTTTTAATAACAATTCAGCATATTCACATCTGCTGATCGTTACCGTGGATACTACATTCGGTGTATTACACAGTGTACTTACTTTGATGGTTGAAAACGGTTGATCGTAACCCTGCACAAATAGATTTCCAACTTTTTCAGGTAAACAACTAAAACAAACAAACAAACAAGTAGACAAACAAATTGCATATGTGGCTGTCCCAGTAAGCAAGATTGTCAAAAATGTTACTGCGATGAAGACAGAGGTATCCGTCATAAAGAAGTTTCGCTGTATACTACATTCTCCCAAGCTAACTAACTGTTATGTACCGAAAATTAATGTTTCACGCTATTCCAGTGGACAAACTGGTTGAAAAATCACTGTGAAGGAATCCATTTCTATAGAAATATAAACACTATTTCAATCAAAATGCTCTTCATCGTAGTAATTCGATTTAAGACGATTTTGCTCACTGGGATTAGTAATTATCTGAATAGGCGTTAAGTTCATTTAAACTTTTAGAACTCTCCAAAGATAAATTCATTCAGCGACCCCTGTTAGACCTTACATTACAGACCCAAGCCAAGGCTTACTGTAAGACTCGCTAATTTGACATCTGTTTTCGAACAACATTCGAATGTTAGTAACGGGAAATTTGATTGGTTCAATTGCAGCCAATCGACTCACCCAGTTTTCTTTACAGTAACGATGTTTAAAAGAAAATCCACAGAATTCAAGTCGTGAGGTTTCCATTTCAAAACAACTGGACATTGACCAGGTGTGTATGGCTAGAAAATAAAAAAAGGTGGAGAGACTGCAACTACTAAGAGACTCTATCATCTTTACCCTCCTCCACGTCTGTTTTTAGTACCACACGAATCAATGTGTTTTAACGATCGTGTCTTCCTGCACGTTCAAGTTAAACCCAGTGAGGAAATTGATTGAAAAAGTCTCTGCCATCGAGTGCATTTCTATAGAAGTATACACACTATTACATGAGAATGTTCTTCGACACAGTGACTTTTTGGCGATTTTGCCCACTGGGTCAACAGAATCAAACGTCAGGATTTCCCGAAATAAATGTATTACCCGATTTCCCATACGGATGAAGTACACCCAACCTCGTTTCTATGTATTGTTTCACTGATACTTTCGATGTTGAAACCGAGGTTGACTGTACCAATTAAACCCAAAACAAGGCGCATATATCCTTCATAGACTTGCGGAACTACGAAAAAGAAATTCTCTACTTACATCTAGAAGGGGCTGATATATGAGACCATCCGTTTCATGGGTTATCTTGGGCATGAATTTTTCCAGGACCTGTTTTAAAATCACAAACGTATTAAGGAAGTGATTTCTTAAAAGTGATTTCTTAAAGGTCGGTTCACACTAGATAGGCATTGAACACTGCAATTGTATGATGTCTCAGTGATCCATCGAAACGTCACTATGCCACCGGGCAAATTTGTTGAGGTGCGTGATGACCTGCTCCAAATATTTTGAAGTTAAATTAACAAGACACCTCACACATTCTTCAGTCAACATAAAATAACTCCAACAGCAGAAGCCTAGCCTCGAACCATGGGTGGGGCTCACTGGTGTAATTCAAAACCTCAAAACTGGAATTACATGTCGCAGACTACATAGAATTCAGGAAAGAAACAAACTTTACCCAGGACGTTTGTTCTATCGGCCAAAAATCTTTTTTCCTTATACTGAACGGTTCTCTGGTCTTGTCTAATCTCCTTGATCTCACCTAGAGCGATATTCAATGTGCGTGGATAATCGAGATAAACGAAAATAAGGATGGTGAAAGGAAGAAGATATACTTACAGCTTCATCTCTGGGTTTTATAATTTCTTTTTCGACGCATAACAAACGCCTTTCTAAGTCTGTGTGGCCGACATCTTGACCCTGCCAGGTAAAAAATGTAAGGCATGTAAGAAAATTGAATTACTGTGACAAAAGACCACTGCGATGAAAAGCATTTTTGTTGAAATAGAGTGTATATTTCCATGGAAATGCACTTTTTCGCAGAGACAGGTAAAATACAAACAACTAAACCACCTCGAATTTTATGATATCATAGATAAGAAATCGTGGATGGAATTCCTCATCCACTTTGTCCATGACAAGTTCCTATGAAAAAAAAAAAAAAAAACTTCATCAACATAGCATAAAAATGAGTTTCCTTCAATGATGCCTGGGGCTCAGAAGCATCAGGTGGGATCTTGTGACTGTCAGTAGGGCAAAACAAGAAAAATAGGGTCACAAGTCAAGATATCATTAAGTGTAAACAGGCCATTACTTACTCCATCAACAAGCGTATCAAAGAGGTGTTCGTCAGGGTTTTTCCTCCTAGGAAAAGTGAATTTATCAGTTGTAAAAACTGAATTGTCTCGATCTAGAAAATAGGTTTCTCCTTCTTTGAGGATAAGCATCAGGTATCTAAAAACAAGAAGGAATCTTACTGTCAATCAGACAGAACGACAAGCTGTCAATCAAACGCATGTGTCAAGCAGTGAAGATACATAGAAGTGAGTCAAACTAATGAATAAGTATGTCAAAACTTATCTTCAATATGTGTGTTACAAAGAAAAACTTTACATTCAATGTAAGAGTGTTGGGGTAACAAGAAGCGGTTAATAATGCTTTCTCTATGGTTGAATCTCTCTAATTTTCATTTGAGCTTCTGATGTGTAATCAGAGTTTATAATTTAGCTAGTAAGCGCAGAGAAAAATGGTCAAATAATACTTCGAATACTGACAAAATGATACTCATTGATCTGAACAAATGCTCACGAGGAGGAGGGATCGAGTATAAAGGCTTTAGGAAGTTGAGAGATTAAAGTAACTGCATCGCATGTGTTTTATGAGTGAAACATTTACATTTAACAGTTTACATTTAAAGTAAAGCAAACTTCAATCAAAATTTTCTTTATCTTTAAAGTTTCGTGTAACCATGACTTTAGTGTTCCGGCTGCAATCACAGAATTTCGACCACAAGCAGATGAATAGCTTAGACACAAGTTATGCAAAATGTTCTCTGAGCAAACTCTTGATTTTGCAAAGTCACAACAATAAAGTTTTTCAGCTTACACGATTTACAAGCCTTTCAATTCGACGAATACAGTAATGAAGCTAGATAGTTTTACCTCGTACCATCTGCTTTCCAAGTCACTCGGTATGGTTTGACGCGTAGCAAGTCAATATTTTTCCTATCCATTGATACAGGTTGGGACCCAGGGAAATTGCCTCTGAAAACAACATTTCAACATTTTTCAATGAAAATTATTATCAGACATAGACCAGTCAGTTGTTATCCAATGGTTCACCTGTCCCATTTTAACATATCTTCGGTTATTTCTTGAATACGTTCGGCTCCACGTGCACTCACTGTTTCCATGGATGTAATATTTTCAGCAAATTTCGCATCCTGATTGGGAAAAAACCATAGCAAAATCAATACCAAGAACATAATGGTACAATTGTTATACTAAAATCTTCCTGGCGATACATTAGGTGCCAATTTGTGATTGGTGTTAGCTTAATATTCTATCTATGGTATGGACATCAACAACCCAGGGTCACCTATAATTTCAATCACCCCCTCAGACGGTCACACTAAAAACCTAGAGGGTAGCAGTGAGTTTCGGGGTGGCATCTGTTCCTAATCATAACTGAACCTACTAATAGAAATAAAACATGTAAACGGAGCAAGGAAAAAAAAAACAAGAGTGAAGAAAAGGAACATTAATAAGAACAGACTAGAGTATCCCCTATATCCCACACAATACAGATGTGTATCAAAATTCCTTACTTCATTATATGTTCTTCTTTTTCGTTTGGCGGGTCTTTCTTCGTTTCCATCACCATTTTGTCCAACCTCCTCATCACTCACACCGTCTTCTTCTTCATAACACCAGTCCGGTAATTCTGGTGCTGGAGGAGCCTCCTCTGGACCAGCACCATATCTTGCAAATAATTCCTTTATATAATGACCTTTATAAATTCCAGGTGGGCGACACTATTTAAAACAAGATTAATTAGAAA
This sequence comes from Turritopsis dohrnii, assembly GCA_027922465.2. NCBI lineage: Eukaryota > Metazoa > Cnidaria > Hydrozoa > Anthoathecata > Oceaniidae > Turritopsis > Turritopsis dohrnii. The sequence goes on along the minus strand of BQMF02000096.1, from coordinate 450,471 downwards.
AATTAATTTGATACTGTTTCTATACAGGAACCTGAGCTGTTGCCTAATAGCCTTTATTGTTTAAGACTTAAAATAAATAAATAAATAAAATTCACACAATCATTCTTTATTGAAGCATTTTTCAGAACCTACGAGCAATAATAGAAATACATTTTCACCTTAGCAAAATAATCTACAGCAGCTTCCACACTATATGAGAAAATAAAAGAAAACAGTTATCATTAATGCATAAAAGTTTTCAATACTTTTTAAATAGCTGTTTATTTGCATGATAAACAAAATAAAGAATTAAAAAAACCTTTTGAAACAGGGATGGCATGTGTGAAAATACATATACTGTAAAAATATTTTCAATCCTTTAATTCAACAAATTGAAGTGGGAGTTTAATTCATTTTTTTAAAATTGTGCTATGAACTATCGTCTTCAAAGCAGAACATTATATTGTTATAATACCATAATTATTGTTAAAACGGACTAAAAGATAGATGGACAGAACGTGATGACATTCTAGCGAATGCACATGCCAACATTCATTCAAAGGTGTGATCAAAGTTACTAGGTTACTGGGACCCATAGTTGTCCTCCATTAATCCATCATAAGGCCAATGAAAGCTGAACTCTTGATCAGTTCAGTTACTCAACCGTGCATCTCACTTTTATTTTAGAGGGTCACTGGTTTTCATTTAATTTTATAGCCAAGCCCTTCTTTTTCCCACATAAAACTAAATGGAGGCAAATAGGCTTTTTTTTGTATCAGTTTATTGTAGAATTGGTGCAATGTCAGCAGCCCTCTGAATTTAATTTAAGATAGGCCGGCAAAATATAGCAATTTCAGGTTGGCCTTTGGAATCTTGCGTTGGTTTAAGGTTGGCTTTTGCCGAGTGCCGACCTAAATTCAGAGGACTGCGTCAGTCATTTGATCAGCAACATAGGCAAGGTGGTGACAATCTTTGATTAACACTTCCACATTTTCTTTATCAGTTTTTTGTGCTTTATAAAATGGCTACACTTTCCATTGACAATTCTGTGATTTTGTTTTTCGTTACCTTTTGAGATGTCATTTTTGAAAATAAAACTCATAAAAAATATTGTATTAATAATAATATTACTGAGGAAACAGTGGAAGCTAGAAATGTTTTCGAACTGTCGTTTCCCCTTGTGATTAAAAAAACTGGTTTCACTCAAATCATTACCTCCTCTACCATTGAAAAAAATGCTTCTCAACACTACATGGTTTTAGGTGCTCCAATGAAGAATTTGACTGTAAATTTCAATTAAAACAGTCCCCAAAATAAAGGTTGACACACTTTCACCGATTACTATTAGCATTTTGTAATCTCAGGATTACTGAAAAGAGTGAGTGAAAAATGCCAATATGATACTCAATTTTCCACAATAAAGTAAATTATAAGGCATTGCAACAAAACATTATTCCTCACATCTGAATAAATCAACAAATTCGCATTTTGCTTTACCAGGGGGACATGTTGTCAAATTTCATCATTTATATAGACAACATAAACTTACCTCCACTCTTCAATAACGCATAAAAATGCAACAATCAGAAATCCCGTCCTGTTGAAGCCATGAGTACAATGCACTCCTCAAAATAAAAAGGAAAAAAAAAGTATAAATGCAAAAACAAAATTAAAAATTATAAAACAGATTTGATGATATATTTGTAATATCATTGATGATCGATTTTAATAGCAAAAGTAAAAGAATATCTTGAGAGGTTTACCAATTATTTTTTCAGGATTTTTGCTAAAGAAATTATTTGTTATTTTTAGAAACATCTCTGTTTGTTCAACAGTAGGAGCTTCGCCATGCCTATGACAAAGACATAAATTATAACTAATAAATATGACAATTTACTGATATAGTATTTAATAAGAGAGACAATATTCCTTACCCTCTGAGAGCTAATTTACAATACTTTATACCAGCTTGGTCTACAACAGATTTATCATAAAATCGATTTGTATTGGTGAGATCAATTATCAAACCCAACTCTCTCTGAAATCGAAAACAAAATATCAAAGTTACGAGTACATACTCACCTTCAAGTGAAATGGTAACTTCGAACAGTTTGTGTATAGTAGCAGAAAGTGGGATTTACTGATATGGGCAACTAAACTCTGGCGCCCAAAAAATGTTTATTGAAAAAACAGCCGTGCTACTTTGGATATAGAACAATGTTTGTAAAAGGGTTTTTTCTACTATAAGAAAATCAGTGCTATCATAATGTGAAAGCCTTTGATCAGGGTGTTCATGATGCTTTCTTTAGCATTTTACCTTAAAAAACAGACTCTCAGCTAATTTAAAGGGTTGTTATGCAATCCTTTAGTATCTTACAATTTTTGCGATCAGTATCACGAAACCCCTCTGATAACATTGACGTATAACAGTGTTTTAGCTAAAACCTGGATCACAAACATTTGGTGTGAACCCTCACAACAGTCTTTGAAAGAACAAATAATAAATTTGTTTAATAACTGTTCTTAATTGTTTATCAACTCTATTACCCCAACAGATTTAAGATATTTTACATGTTGATATGTGATCTGACTGTATGATACAATAAGGTCGTAAGATTTCATGATCGTTGAAATGACAGGTTTTACAAAGATATTTTCAGATAGCTATCAGAGAGGCCTTCTGTTTCCCTTTGCATCAGATTGATACCATAGGATACCAGATAAAAATAATGTATCAACTGGGGGATTGAAGCAGGAGGAACAAATCAAAAAGCTATCTGATATAATGGAAACATAGTCTGAATAGATGAAAAAAAAAACGGTTGGCAAAATAATCTCACTTTATTTCCCTGAATATATGATTTCAACATAGGAAACTGGAAAAGGTCCTCCACTGGAACTTGAGAATTAAACTTGTCGTCCAAAAATGTCTTGAAAGCAATGAACTTATCTGAAAAGAAAATAAAGAAATAGGTCAGCGTTATTATGTAAAAAAAGGTTTTGAAATCATTATGATTTTTGGAAAGCTAGTTTAGTTGACAAGCCAAAATATGAATACACTTTAATTGTGCTCAGTACTTATACTCATGAAAATCAGTTAGGACCACTTGACCAGAATTCGTCGCTAAAATAATCGTGATTTGTTATAAAGAATTGCCTCGATAATTTTATTTTACTCTCCTATTTGAATACATCGGATTGAATGATGACGATCTAGCATAGCAACCGCATAGAAACATAGCTCTAGGGAAAATTCGACACGGTAAATTTTTTTTATTTTTGGGGTGGTGAAACTTTATGCAAAAACAAAACTTTTTACCGTGTCAAAATTTCCCTTTCGGCTTAGTTCTTCGGAAAATAAGAAAGAAGAAAACGAACAATTTCTACATCTTCAGAGGAGTACCGCTTTTCTAGCGAACATTAGCATCTGTTTAAATAATGGTCGTAAAATTAAATTGCGTTATTGTATGGCGTATCGACAAAACGATTATTAAAATCATTAACATGACAATACCAAACATTGCAATAATAAATTTTCGGGAAGTATTCGTAATGAATAATTCAAACGAATGAATGGTTATTATATGCTTCACCAGAACATAACGTTTCGTAATAACACGCTCAGTCTTCCCTCTAACGTAAACTTAGTGTAAGCAGTGTTTGATGGTATAATATGCGGATATCTAATTTGAATAATTATGAGTGTAATCAAAGCCGCAAAGAGCGAAAGCAGAAACGTTGAACAAATACTTATACACTTAAATTTTTAGTCAGAGGCATTGTAAATAAACCTCTGCTAGTTGTTAAATACCCACTATTGGCTTTGTGACATCGAAAAAACGCTACTCTGAGCAACTACGAATAGGTCAGAACTACCTTTTAAATTTTTCAACGGTCAGAAAATCGTTAAAGTTACTTAGAACTGTTTACCAGCAAAGTGTCTACCAATAATTTAATGTGTTTTTTGTGACGAAAAGTATTTTAAGTGTATAAAGCTTGTGACACTGAATGTCGCACTTTTTTTAGAATGGCTCTTTTAGAAATTTAGTAGAAAGAATATCGCTTGAAAAATTGCTTGGTAGAAAAAGAAGGCCAACCTAATCCGAGGGTGGTGTGATCGCACCCAAAGCAACCCCCGAGTTACGCCACTGCGTACTTATTTTGGGGATCTGGAAACGAAGTTATTCAATCTGAATACGAAAATAACACAAAAAGTCACGAGCACCCTTCAGGTTCACTTTTCCGGAAACGAAAAAAAATGGCTGCAAATCCGTGAAATGTTTTTTGTGAAAATATTTAAAAGTCGCCAGCATATAAAGTCGTGAATCCTAAAAAAGCAAAATGTTGCACCCTCAAAAAATGTCACAAAAGTCGCGAGAATTTTTGTGCTCTTGATCTTTTGTGCCTTAGTATTACGATGAACTTCGTCTGTATCTCGACGAATTCTATTCACATATTCTCGGGCTTCATAGAAAAACACAAGTAATTTATTCTGGACAATTTATTTATATTGACGTGAATGTACAAAATAAAGAGTCCTAAGTTACAAATTAAATCAGATTGATAATTACTTCTTTCACGATTTTACAATACATTTCTCAATCTTGTATTCTCAAATCAGAAGAAAAAGTTGTGAATGCACTTCGTCGTGTGACTGTCATAAAGTAGTATGAAACGCTTTTTATCGCAAGTCTTGGTCGAGTGATCCTAACTGAAAATATCAGTCAAAGAGCCATCAACTGAAAGTGGCACCATGTTGCAGAGTTGGAAATGTAGATCAAAATAATTTTAACCAAGAGCTGTAACTGAGACTATCAAACCCGATAATAATTGATAAATGTTTCATAACTGAAAATTGCTATTATATATATGGACCAATTTTATCACGGCTGTTTCGATCATTCCATATGCGCTCCGCATTAATTTTTCGTCAATCACGTTACTTCTAACCTTAATATCTCTGTAAAAAGGATGTGACGGAGAAAGGTTGGGGCTACATCTGGATCATTGAATGGGTTATCCTGTGTAATCCGATATCAGGTAAATTCAGAAAAAACGAAAAAAATGAGAGTAAAATTTCTTGGGTGGCCTCGCGTTTGTCAAAAGTTGGTCTCCATAAATCATGCCCAGTGTGTTTAATCAATGTTATTAGTAACCTCCAGACCCACTACGACCAGAAACATCAAAATTTGTGACGAAAAACACAATTTCTCAGATTTTTTTCGAAAAAAATCGGAAATTTTCCTTACTCATAGGCTTTGTTTCTTGTCAAAATGGTTCATACTGGTAAGTGATATGAAGTCTAAAATACTTCTGAAATATTTCAAATGGATATTTAGTATTTGATTCATCCCTTGTATATGCTCAGCAATTCCAGGGGTCAAAAATCGGAAATGTAGAAATTTGGCATCAGCTATATTTTCTCAAAGGATAAAGTGAGTATTCCGTGATTAAGAACAAATGGAGAGACAATTTCTCACTAATATTTATTAACCATTATAAAAATATGGGGGTAAGTATCAATCATTAGCCACTCATGCTAGGTGCATGGCAGAAAAAACAACTCCACACATCAAATTGTTGTGACTTGAATTATCAGACTTATTGGAAAAATTTATTAAATTTTCATATCATCTTAACAGCAGGAGGCAAAACAATAACAGGTTAGTTAAAAAGTGTCAGAATATTGTATTCACTTCAAATAGATTTACAACAGTTTATAGCTGTGCACAGTTTTCCTTCCAGTTGCTATATTGATGAAGGTGTGGTCTACATCGGGAGTCTAGAAAAGAAATAAAGTTACATGCCTATGAATCTCAAATTGTACTTTAAAGAGTGGACACCAGTGAAAATATTTCAGGTTCCATTGGAAAGTTTGCTGTGACAATGTATCGGTCACTGTAGATTACACTTTTTGTTTTCTTTTTTCCCCTGCCTGAACATCTTTATTTTGTAATGTTAAATATACATTTCATAATATATTTGTGCTGACTAAAATGATTTCTCTTCCCCAGAAATTAACAAATTTGTGCCTTTATTCTAGGCACCTTCAAAATCAAATCAAAATCTACTGAGAGCATGTGGGACACCAAGAACTAACATGAAATGGCATAAATTTGAAGGAATTATTTCAGAAGAGAAGAAAAAGATTATTACCCTAAATGTAATCTTCTGGCTGCTGCTCCCTCAAAACAAAAGGAAATGCTTCCCTCTAGCTCAAGATTCTTTTACTTATTATGACCTGCAAATGCTATTCTTTATCCCTACTTAAGAAAGGGAAATGAAAAAATGAGAGATGATAAAGGACAAAAACAAACACCCAATATTTAGTATTCGAAAATTTACTCAAAAAAATAATAACGACCTGGAAGATAAAAAAATTAATGCACACAATATTATTTTCATAAAACATTGCTGAATGTTGTTTAAAAAAAATGAAATTACTTAGCTTTTTCCTTTTAAACTTCTGAGTGAAAGATTTGCTTCGTTATTCTTCCAGGCATTTATTTACATTCCGTTTGTCTCATTAACTCAAATATTTTACATATGCGCAGGACGGAGTTCGCGCACTTACTGACCGAACAAGTGAGTTTCGAATGTCAATTAAAATTGATCATCAAAACAAAAAAATATTTTTAAAAAACGCCTGAAAGTACCATCACTTTGAAAACCGATTGCAGAGGAAATTATCATTGTGTGCTGATTTAATTATGATATTACGCTAGCAGAAGGCCTAAATTAACACCCAAGTGCTACACCCTGCTTTATTTTTTCGCCAGCTGATGTACAGGTTGATTTGAAGTCTCTGATCGTGAAATTAGTGGCTTTCCAGTGCGAAAACCCACCAGGTGCAGAATACATTCGATAGGCCTGGGTTTCAGCTATCACGTGGTAAAATTTCAGACACAGAGCTCAAGGATTTGTTTTGCAATCTTCGGTTAAGTGAACGAAGGTTGATCGCCATTTTCCGAAAACTTTTTCAAATGGAATTATATAAAATAAATCAAGCAACCTAAGGAATGTCATATATATCAAATGAAAGACGAAAGCCTCAGGTTTGATATCGTTTTTATTTCATAAAAAAAGATTACAATATAAAAAAGTTATGAATTTTTGAAAATCATGAAAATTCGACATTTTTCGAATTTTTTCTGACAAACAACAACTTTTATCGAATGACATTGCAGTGCGCGAAACAGCCGTGTTATCAAATTAGCACATCAAAACGAGGCAAGAAGGTACATTATATTGAGAAGATATACATTGCATCAGTTTTAAGAAAACTAACAAAAATAACAGATATTCTTTCAGTTTGATATTGTTGCGTATTCATGCATTCAATTCGCTAGTAGTCGGAATTTAATTTGAAGTCAAATGCAAATCCGTCTCTCACACATCATATTTTTGTTGTAGAAAGGGTGATTACACACACCCACTCCTCAACCCTTATATATTGATGCTTTTCCAATCAGGGTCACGTTTACAAGCAGGGCAGTAAAAAACGTTTCTTGCATCTGGAAAATCCTATATGTTAATCTCTACTACAGGAAATAATTTCGCTTCATGTAGAATTCAGTCCTAGGTGAAATGAAAAAAGTTAATACCATTAATAATTGTGCTTTTCCGCGGACACTTAAGCCATCGTGGAGGTCTTGCGCCCATCGTTTCAATGAGATATTCTACAACTATTCTGTTTCGTTTCTTCACAAAGAAGCTGTTTTGCTGTTCAGAGAAATTCTCAGAAATGAGACCGTGTAAAAAATACACAAAATTCATATATGAAGACAGAATTTCGCTGCATCATGGGAAGACTCGGCGTTCCCATTCTAAACAAATTTAAATATGGCGGATCCACGGCAGGCAGACGACACATCAATGACTAATTGAAGGATGAACGTCAGGTGATCAGATTTCATGAATGGTTTACCACAATCAAGTCAAGTCTCTAATGAAATCTCCATCAGATGTATATTTTTCAGTGCAGGACAATTAAATTGAATTTTCCCAAAATTTTCATCCAAAAAATTGAGCCTTTACCTAGCCGCGCTGCACAGGTTGAGCTCGACAAAAACATCGTTTTCTTTCCCCTTAAAACCCTTTGATACGACAAGAAAGAGGAAGAGATAATAATAAACACATGTCAAGATGTGGAAATGTGGCAGTGGCCTGTTTTCATTTCGAAAGAGATGGCAACCTCGTCACCTCGATTATATTGATAAAAGTCATTGCAATTTGAACGATGTTCCAGATGATGTATTGAGGCATGGTAGAACTTTAGAAGATTTATCACTGGATGCAAATCAAATTGTGGAATTGCCTCAGGTAAAACTTACTAAAACTTTTCCCAGGATTTCCTTGAAAGTGAAATATATAGATCTTATAAATCTTTTTTCCACACACACCCCACCCCCTGCTGCTGATTCATTTGTGTTATAGACATCAAATATGATCAAATTATAGAGGTATTAAACTTTTGTGTTCCAGAAATGTATTTTTTGAGATTTATATCCTAATATCTTTTAACAAAGATATTTCCACGTGTCAAGCAAGTGGGGAAGTTTTTCAAAGAGATAATTATATGGATGAAACGTTTTTTTGTGAATATTTTCTAACACATTTTGTTTTACAATTTTTAACCAATATCTATTTGGTAAATTTTTACCAATATTTATAAGTATTTTTGGTTATTTCCTTTAATTAATTTGTTATGTTAGGTAATAAAAGTTTTATATAATTAAAGTTTATGTAAACTTCTAAAAAAAATAAAATGTTTTTACCTAAAAATACACTAGGTATGTTGGTTCAAACACCATTATTGTTATAGATTGTTAATTGTTCTTTAACTGTTCTTCATTTTTTATATTTTCTTTTACGAGTATATGTCATATATTTGTGATAGCTGCTTAACAAAAACATTGCAAGGTATATATCGCAAGGCGATTTTACCATTAGCCTTACTATTTTGAAAAATTTTTTCTGCTTATGTTGAGCAGCGAAATATCTTGAGACAGATTTTTTTTGTTCAAAAGTGTCTAATAATTCACTGGAAAGAATGCGTGCTTTTTCTCCCTTAAAAAGAACCCAAAGCGATTAGACTTTTCGAAATATGTTATCTCTGGCTATCATGTTTGAACTAAGATATTCTTTGACATTAAAGTTATATAAATACATCAGATGGTTGCTAAATTATGGCAAGTGAATTGTTTTGAATATCGTAGGGAAACGGGATAAATGCTATAGTCATGTTTTTACTAACTATAAATGAGAAAAAACTAAACCAAAAATGCATATACATGCAATAATATAATAATGATATATAATAGACAAAAAGTGTCAACATAAAATTGCACTTTGTTTTCTGACTTACATTTGAATGATAATTTGATTTTCGTGTTAGAATAAAGTTCATGTAATATACCAATTATTTGTGTGGAAATTTTCTAACAATTGATAACAAATGGTTGTCAACTATTTATTCAAAATAAATGTGAATTATTTATTTCCATAAAAATTTTTCATTTAGTGATTGCTTTTAATGAAACAAACACTTTGAACATTTTATGCAGACTTTTTTATCAATATATATTTAGTTTGATTTAATTTCAATCAATGATATTGATTCTAGTATATCATGGTGTTTCTGCATTGTAATTGAGAAACTCGAAAAAAAGTGGAATTCAGAAAAGAAATACGAACTTTCAATAAAATTGGGTTTTTAAAACATCGAAGATCAGTTTATTCAAACAATGAAATATAAATTATTGAAATTTTTTTTTAAAGTTTCCTTTTATATTCGGCGTTTTGTAAGTATAGAAAAATACATAATATATATTATACCTTGTGTATTATTAATATATCATTATTATCAGGCATGGAAATTTGGCGGAAACGATCGTTATCGTTACCATGTCGTTTACGCAATATTCAAATGTCGGTAACGATCCATCGTTTCCCATAATCATATTTCCTTTTTCCTTAGATAATCGCTTTTTTAATGTTTAGCTCTTGAAATGTTTGTGATTTAGCCATAACTCAGTCTTCTCATGATGAAGCACGCGACCGCTAGCGCTTGCTACACAACGCTCCTAGAGCTTAGTTAAGACGCGCTTTTAATCGCGCACAGATGCTCTTCAAAAACATGCTCAACTTATTATATTAGTTTTCATGGCTGACAATGAAGGATAACTTAGATATATTAAGTGATTATTCACCAATTTGCTGTTGCTAGGGAGAACGGCCACCGTTGCTAAGGTAATTTTGAAATTTCCTTCGTTATGTGAATTCATTTGTTCACCTAACGAAAGAATATGAAAACCTAAGTGGTACCAGCAGGACTCGTTTTCGTGTTTATTCAATGAAATTTAAAAGCATCTTAGTTTCCAACTCCCTTTACAATCTTGTTTTATTTCGTTAATGTTAGCGTCGTTACCGCATCATTACCGTAAATCTAAATCTGCTGAAACAATTTTCGGTTCCGTCGTTACCGTAAATGTTAAATAACGGTAGTGATAAATCATTTCTCATGGTGCAACAAATTTCCATGCTTGATTATTATACTAGTAACCTGGGTAAAAATTTTTACCGAGTTTAACTTCGAAAAGGATAAGTCATACTTGCTTTTCCGGTGTGCAAATCCTGTGATGAAAAATTAAATTATCCAATTGGAAACAATGGCTACCCTGTGACGTTAAAACAAAAAAACTGACGTCACACCACGTGCTACTATATAATGATCGTAAAAAACGCATGACCTAACGAAAGATATGACCATGATTAAGAAGATTTTGACCGTAAAATTTAACAAAATTTATCACTGTCTAAAATAAAAGCGTGACACACTCGCTATTATATATAGGCCTAGTAACTTGCGTAAAAGTTTTTTACGGCTTTAATTTCGAAAAGAATGTGCCGAAATCCTGTGTGCCAAACCCTGTGACGAAAATTTTGATAACACAATCGCGACTCAAAAGTGTACCCATGTTGTAGGCGCGAAAAACTGATCAAAAAAATGTATGGGATCGTTTCGCTACGACCAACTGTTGCAGAGTTCTCGTTGGTCAAAGATTTTGATGACGTCATAGATGCAATACCAAATAAAATTTAGGCCCAAATGTTGCATCACCCCATCACCCGTATCGTGGACCCTAAAAACGTCAGTTATCCCTATTGGCTCTCGAGATATTTCCCCAAAAACGTCGCGTTTGATTGGGGGATGCAATGCAATGGTTCCTCGTGATCATAAAAATAACTGACGTCAGATGCCACGTGCTTTTGGAATACCGTATTTCCTTTAATAAACGCCGCTGCGTTTATTACAAATCCCAGTTTTTGCACGCAGCGTTTATTACAAAATGAAAAATGAGATAAAAGCAAACTTAAACAACAATATCTTCTTATCCTACAAAAGGTTACAAAAGATTGTGTGAAACTGTTTCACACAAAAGATTTGTTCACAAAAATGTCAAAGACGAGCACTATCACTGTCGCCTTTCTCTTCTATGAGATGAAAACTTTTATAGCAATCAATTACACATCAAATATTCATCCAAACGTGGAAGAATTTGTTGATAGAAAACAAATAAAACTTTTGAACTATTTACACTAATTTTTGTTTAGCCTGTTTTCTAATAAACGTCGCTTTTAAAGATGCGGCATTTATTAGAAGGCGGCGTTTATGAGAGGGCGGCATTTATTACAGATGTTCGGTTATAAGTGCGGCGTTTAATAGAGGGCGGTGTTTATCAGAGGGTGGCGTTTATTAGAGGAAATACGGCAATCATGAAAAAAGTGTCTTTCGTCTCTACGTGGTTTTATGCGATCATAAGAAGAACTTGACTGTAAATTAAAACTAAATATGTCACTCTCTAAATTCAATGGTTCATACCATGATGGTTCAAAGAATTTTGTCAATAAAAACATTATCATTCAATTTTTTCGATTGGATTAACTTTTTGGCTGGTACAAAAATTGGAGATTTCTGCACAATGCTGGCAGAAAATTTTAAAATTCACAAGTAATCCAGTGTAAATTAATTAATTAATCCAATTTTGAAATTTTAGGCTTTATTTCGTATGACGAAATTGAGGAGGCTCATCCTTGCTGACAACGAAATTCAAGAGTTACCAGATGATGTTGAAAATTTATCTTTACTTGAAGAGCTTGATCTAAGCAAAAATGGTAGGTTAGACTAACGGAATAGCGAAGTCCATTTCAATATTAGCTTAGATTTTGTTTAACTTCTCTTTTTGTTTTAGATTTCCGTATCATTCCAGATTCAATACAAAAATGCAAAAACTTGACTTACTTAGATATTAGCAGCAACTCCTTGGGAAGGTTTGTGTTATTTTTTTCTTTTAGATTTTTTTTTAGATTTTTATCTTCATTAACATATCAGAACTACTTAATTTTGTGCATATATACAGTGTTCCAGATGCAATTACCAAATTAGCTGAACTCCGAAATTGGGTTGTTAATGATATTGCCCTTGGAGAGATACCTCCAGAAATTGGAAGGTATGAATTATGTCATTATTTGTTTTGTTTTTTCATTGTTGTTGCTTTTTACTTCTTTTGTGTGCGTTTGACTATTTGTAAAAAAGAGAAACATCTATATTAAAAGAAACATGCAGACAATAATATTGTGGGAAAGTAGTTACTTTTGTATCTCCCACAAACTTTAAACTCAATAGAAATGTTGTCTGTTATTATTGTTCATTTATAAATTTTCAACATTCATGCATTACATGATAATACAGAAACGGTAATATTTCATATTTTCTAGCCTCACTAATCTAGTTATTTTGGAATTACGTGATAACTGTATTAAATTTTTGCCAATGTAAGTCAATTAGGTTATTCTTTCATTTTTTCTTGTTTTTTTTCTCTCTGCTTCATATTGATATTATATGGTAAATTTCTATCATTGATTTCTCAGGTCCTTTTCATTTTTGGCTAATTTACAGAGACTGGATCTGGGAGGCAATGAACTCGAAGAACTGGTCAGTTAGTTTCAACTCTGAATAAATTCCATTTATTCCAATCATGTAGTTCAAGTGTTGTGATGTTTTTTTACAAATAATGATTGTGTTGTTTGTTTTCTTCTAATGTTTTTGAACTTTTTTTAGCCTGATACCATAGGACAACTGTCCAGTTTGATCGAGTTATGGCTTGATAACAATATTCTGATGAGTGTGCCACCTGTAAGTGTGTTCATTCATCTTTATGACTCTTCTTCCTTTTCTCATCCCTCTCATCTGTTTTTCTAACTCTTCTTCCTTTTCTCATATTGTAGCTTTCTGCCTAGTAGTGGCTTCGGGAGCAACTCATTTAAAAAAAAAAAAAAATAACACGATAAGCAGGTAGTTTTTCACGTTCACACTGTGGACTAAGACTTTATTATCGGCTAAGAAGTCATGCGCATCATACTTATCCGATCGCACAGTGAGAACCAAGCTTTACATACGAGTGATGATTAACAATTCTAATATTGACATTATGATCTACAGTGTATAGTAAGTACAGCTGTGATTACAATATCTGTTAATGTTGTAGTGAATTGTTTTTGCAGGAAATTGGAGACTTAAAGACACTACAATGTTTGGACATTTCCGAAAATCATGTCGAAGAATTACCTGAAGAAATGGGTGGTTTATCATCACTGACTGATCTTATACTTACAATGAACACGTTACATGAACTACCTGAGGGAATAGGTATTGCTTCTGTTTTTAGCTCCTTATCTGCTGGTGTAAGTTTTTTATACTTAGAGGATGGTAGAAATTCCTCCATCATGTCACACATAAACCACGAGAAAATTTAATTCCAATATTTTGAAAAGAAATTGTTAAATGGATATTTAGCATTAACTTAGACTAAACATGTTCTTTAATTATTTCAAGGCAAATCTTACCGTCATCAAAACAAACCTGCAATATTTTATTGGAATTCATTTTGTAGGTCAATTAAAAAAGCTTCAAATTTTGAAAGCTGATAACAACCAGATTGACGAGCTGACCAATGAAATTGGCGGGTATGTCTTTGCTATAGAGGTCCTAGTTGATGAATGACTGATGCTTAATTTCTGAATTTTTTTGTGCATTTTGATTTTTCATGATCATTTGAATATTTCTGTACATTAAGAATTTTTTTTTTGTTTAAATAAAAGCTTTAATATTTCTATGCGTTATATTTTGATTCTTTAAAACATTTAAATTAATTCCTTCAGATGCGAATCTTTACTGGAGCTGATCCTCACAGATAACGAGATTGAGGTAAGAATGGCCTTTTTTGTTTCATTCTGTGGATTGTCAAGTTCAATCTGAAATAATTGTTATCAAGCAATGTTATCAACGGTATTTCTCCTCTTTAGTTTCTACCTGGTAGTATTGGAAAGCTGAAGAAATTATCACATCTTAACTTAGATAAAAACAGATTATTCACCCTGCCACCTGAGGTATTTTTCTTCTCTTTTGGCAAGGCACAAACAGCTCTGGAAATCTTTAAATTGTGACTGAGACTAAAGGGCATTTCAACATCAGGCTACTGCATAAAAAGTTATAATAAAATGTGAAAATTTAAGAAAAACACAGGGTTCGAATTATCGTAAAAAATTCACTTTGCAAAAATTTGCTCATTTTTGTTTTTCCATGGGAAACCCTATAAGGTGGAGTTAATTCAAAGTTTTGGTTTACAGGCTGAAAATAAGCCACAACAATGTCTTTACAGTAATTAAAACAACTTAATTTAATTCAATTTAACACAACAATTTGATGATTTTCAAAGTCATCATAAGAAATAAATGAGGAAAATGTTACTATGAGGCTATTTATCAACATGATTAGAAGATCAAATATTTTTGGAATGAAAAGTTTATTTGAAAGAGAACTTTCGTGCAATTCTTTTTGATACCGGGAGAAAGAAAAAAATATAAGTATTCGTTTGTTGTCTTTTCCAACCTATCTTGCATAAAGAATTGGATACTTCATTTTGATGTTCAAAGCAGCAGCATTTACTTATCCACAATTTTGTGGAGTCTGTTGAATGTCTACAACTTCTTGACACTTCATTGATGCTTTGAAACACAAAGATCGTTTAGGATACTTTGTGATCAGTATTTTTGAATGAATTTTTTGTGAAATGAATTTAAACGAACTGCAGTCAGTTGCTGACATTTGTATTTTGAGTTACGGCATATATATTGCGTCAATTTCTGGTTCTAAAATTCCTTATATGCATGTTCCTTTCACAGATTGGCCAATGCACCCGTCTCAGTGTACTTTCTGCAAGGGAAAATGAAATCGCAAAAGTTCCGAAAGAGATTGGTACTTGCAAAAGCTTAACAGTCCTTGCACTATCTGGAAATAAGTAAATTTATTTTTATGAATTATTTGGTGTTCAATCATAAGTTGAAAATAGAATTAAACTTCAAAACTATTTCAAGCCAGTTTTGAAAATTCAATCTCTAATTCTTTATTCTAACATTTATTTAGATTGGAAAATTTACCATTAACTGTATCGAATTTACCTCTCAAAGCTCTATGGTTGTCTCAAAATCAGGTTAGTGTTTATTTTTATTTATTTTACATGTATGTATCTGTCTATAAGTTTTCAACAACTAATTTGTTTATTTGCGTAATAAAGATGTGTTTTTGTTTACTTTTGTTCAAGTCATGCTACAAAACGTAAAAAAAACTATGTTAGTTTGTTGTTTTTTTTAAAGAGTTTTTTTCCATTGAAAATGTTTCATATTTCTCTAGTCTCAATCCGTATTAAAACTGCAAGTAGAAGATGACTTACATTCTGCGGAGAAAGTTTTGACCTGTTTTCTCTTCCCGCAGGAGGCTTTGAAACCATCTAGCATTGGTAAGCAGTAGTTTCTCCTTAATTAAGTTTTTTGTTATTATTCTGAAACGGACGTAAAACATACACTCTAAAACGTAGGTTTTGTTTTTAATGAAGACATAAAAATGCTGTTTGAAATGTTTTGTTACTCAGTTCTTTAATTGTTGATAAAATCAATTCAGGGCACATTTGATAGTTAAGAAAAGTTAAACATGTTTTTGTACAAGATTAGAACATGATTTTGGAGACATTTATAAATGATTGCTAATCACTCTTGTGGCATTATGAGTCTAGTTTGAAATGAAAGTGATAAGGTGTCTGGAAGTTTTAGTCGAAGTAAAAGCAAAACAGCTATAATAAGAAAAAAATGTTGCTGTTGTTATATGTTTTGTTGTTGTATTGTCTTTCCAACCTGGGAAAACTTAATTATGTGTTTATGAACAACTTTGTGCTCTTGCAAAAGAATCAAGTTACACAAGCATGGTATTGTAGGACATTTGTCACATAGCAGTTGAGTTTAACATCATTCCTGGCTACTGGTTGTTAAAATTAAGCTGGAAGTAAAATGGTTTGATGGGCTTTCCTTTCCTGAAACTTCTGTTGAATTAAAACCTGAATTATTTAAAAATTTTACCACTACTAATCTCAGCACAAAAGTTTCTATTGTTGAACCAAGATTATATTTAACTTTTATTTTCACTTTGTACATAATCTGGTAATGATCAAACTTGAAAAGGTTCTTTTCCAAAATGGAGCAGCTGTTTGGTTTATTTTTGTTTTATTTTTGTTTTTGTTTAATCTGTTATATATGGCTAATGATATACTTCTTATAGTCTTATTTATTCCCTTTACTGCTTTTTTTTCAAAAAGGAGAATTCATTTACAGTGCACTTCAATCAGACCTAAGCGAGTAGTAATAAATTCAGAAAACGGAATAGACAATATCTTTCACAGGTTTTTCTAAGGTGATCAGACAACTTCTGTTATCTTCCCGATTGAAGTTTTTCATTTGTTTTTATTTCCTCTTTTTTTTGACAATCCTTGTTTTTTTCAGTCCAAGCCAAAACAACGTTGTTTTTTTTTGACAGCCTTGGAGGAGTGTTTTTTTCTCCTTTTTCAGACCAAAAATTGTCAATTTATGATTGTTCTCCGGCATGTCACGAGACTATCAAATGTCTTTTGAAATAGCAAAACACCACTTCCTACTTGACATTATACTTGGATAGCTTTTTTAGAGAAACAATCACTTGAAAATGGGAAATTTGTTAAGAAAAACAAAAACAATGCTTGGAAAATGTTTCTAATTGTACTACTGGCAACTTCCTTTAAAACATAAACGATGAATTTCTAAATGCATATAAATAGAATACTGTACAGAAAAAAAGGTCAATGGAGATTGGCAACTATTATAAAGTTGCAATCAAACCAATCAAAGGATTCTGCTGTTTTGTATGTTTTTGCCCATTGGTGAAAAATTCTCATGGTAATTTAGCTGTGACGTTTCCTTCTGAAATGTGTACGTTTCACATTCTTAATTTATTAATTTTTTATTTGAATTAATTTATCAAATTCAGCATTTCCGAATATTTCATGAGAAGATATTGTGTCTGTTTTGAATAAGAGTTGCGACGATTCAATGCTCATTTCATAGTAGTGATGTAATCGCAAAGATATTCTAGATCTCTTTAAAGAGTTTTCCATCTCTACCAACAAAACATATCCTAGATTTTATTGAGTCGTGATGTTTTCTGTTGCGTTGTTACTGTGAGGAATATGATACATTGTAAATTAATTCAAGTAACTGTTTTTTGTTTTCATTTAATTTCTTGTTGATGAGGTCTACCAAGGAACTTTCGGTTCTCTATTGTTTGTTTAATTTTCATGCAGAATTCCTCTAGCTTGGAAGAGCATCTGGTTCTGCTTGTTTTGTTTTGTTTTTTTATTATTTATGTCTCTTTATGATTTGATGACTAGTATTTCACTCGACTTCCTGTCATGAAATAAGGACTGTTCGTAATGGAGATTATGAAGTTTACATACTTCACACATTTCAAGGCTGTAATGTTTCTTTCTTCCGAACGGTATAACCATTATATATCATGGTTTTCAAACACTTAAGGATTTATTTGAGAGAAAAACCAATAACCATCGAAACGGCCACATTTGAGACATTAAATTAAAAATGAAAAAAAAAAGAAAGGAAATTGAATGATTTGTTATAACAACTTGAAGCTGATTCCAGATTTTGATAACATATATGATAAGGTTTCAGGTTGCTAGCTATTAAGAAAAGTGATAGTTGATATGACGCTTGAACACAAAAGAATTTCCATGGTGTACAATACGAAAGCTTAAGTGTAAAACTAAGATTTTTGAACTGCAGAAGAATTTTATTTTTCAACTACATTTTTATTTGTCTATTCCTTTTGAAGTACTTGTTTTGTTGATATACTTTTGGATTTGTTTATCCAGAGTTGTAATTGTGAAAGGATTTTAACACACAATGCAGTTTCTTATTTCATGTAAAGAAACCATAGATGTGTTTACTTATTTTTTTTAATTTTGCAGTATTGTGTTGTTGTGCTGTGGAAATACTAACAGAAGATTCTTGTTGTTTTTTTTTCTTTTCCTTTTTTTCGAAATTTTATCTTAGATAGTTATTGTTTTTGGACTTAATTAAGGCTTAGTGTTATTAATCCAATGGAGCATTTTTTTGACCGAGAACTTTATTTGTGGAGATGGGAAAATTTAGCCAAGGAATTGTTTGGCTCAGGTAAGTTTCATGACCTTTTCCAAAATAAACTAAACAAAATAAACTAAAGATTATGTGGTTGTGTTCTTGTGAAGATCTCAGAATAATTTAGAGTAAGCATGCCTGAACATGTTTTGCTTACTTGAATTGTTATCATAATGGATCATATAACGTGGTTGTTACTGCCACAGGTTGTGCAATATTTTAGTTATCTCTACTAATAGACCCTGGATCTAATCTAGAATGGACAGCAGTAGGAAAAAGGGCACATTATGAACATCACAAAGGGCACTTTTTTTCAGGAAAAGGCCAACCTGAGCTTTATTTCGGTGGGTTAAACCTGTGACCCCCTATACAAAAGTGATTTTTGAAGTTTTTAAAGTGAAGTGATTTTTTTTTTTTAAAAAGAACATAGAGGGCAGTGTCCGATCAATGGACGCTCTTCTGGCCTAGATTAGACTCTGAGACCTTCTGTTATCTCTCATATATCCCTTCCTATGTCCTTTGGAGACATTTTCATCTTAAACGCATAGATATTAATAAGCAACCTCTTTCTCCTGTGATATTTTGGAGCCTTTATTTTTTATTTGTTTAGAAGACTTCATTAACGATATTTATGACCAGCAAGGTGATCACAAGCCTTGGAGAACTCTTGACACATCAGCAGTCAAGTTCGAAAATGAAGATGAACATCCAAAGGAGGTATGTCCCATTGGGCAAATTTGTTGACAAATCACTACGAAGGAGTGTAAATAGCAATAATACACATACTATTTCTATAAAAATGCTCTTCATTGCACTGGCTTTTGGAAAAGTTTTCTTGCTGAGTTAAACTGAATAGAAGAATATTTTTCTTTATCTTTTATACACAGGAATTCCATTTCTTTGGAACTATTTGTTTCTTTTAGACATTTCTTCTATGTAAAAAGCTACGTTCTTTCTTTTGTTTTTAGTCCCATCTGACAAGAAAAGGTACTCCCTATCCGAAGGACCTTAAAAATCGTCATCCTAATTTAATCCGAAAAAGATCCGGCTCAGGCGATGTAGGTTTTGTTACATTTTATGAGGGGTTCAATGTCTGAAGCTCTCTATCCAAAAAAGGAAGTATGAAAGTTTGGGGATATACTTATACAATATATAATATACAAGATATTCGTAGACTTGCTTTTTTTTTGTGATTTAAAGGCCCTACTTTTTTTCTTTTTTTCTTTTTTTTTTTAATGCAGGACTCATATTGATAACAGCATTTATTTGTTGAAGTGACAATCCTGTAAATAAATATTCGTTTAATAAAAATAAAAATAAAATAAAATTGATCAGATTTGGTCATAAATTTGTCCGATTATGTATATTATTTGATATAGAATATAAGCCGATTTTATTTGAATCATTATCTGATAAAAAGCAAAAGTAACTAAAAACAGCTTTAAAAATTCTATCTTTCATAAATTTGCTGATTATTTTCAGTGTGTTATTTTTAACAGAGTCACCCTGATGATCATCCATCAGATGAAATCGATTTAAAAAAACGGCATAGCCACAATATCGATGATACTATAGTTGTTGGTGCTGACGGCGGTATTGATAATCCCTTGTTGGCAGATTATGATGCTGGTGCTGACAAAGATGCTGATCCGAAGTCTGAAGCGGGAAAAGTTTCCAAACCACGTGTGACTATTGCCGGCATCCCTGACGAGGAAGACAGCGATGAAGATGTAATTGTTTTCATCTGTATCCAACATAATGCAAAGTTCGGGTGACTCTAAAAACTAAGCTATCTTTGTTAAATTATACGTGACAAATTTACACGAGCACTAGGTTATCTCCAAGAATCTTTTTAACACTTCTAGAGCACATGTTGCCCTTTACGTGAAGTGTTAGAAGTGTTATTCAGTCTTCTCAATATTTAAATCAGAGGTGTGATAGATCGTGGTACTTAACTAACCCAAGGCTTGCGATGTCACACTTATACTTTTTTTCAATCTTTAAATTTGTGTATTAAAACATTCAAGTCTTGGAGGTGTGCAATCAGCCCACAGAATTGGTGAATAATCACTTATATACTTAAGTTATCCTTTGTTGTCAATTGAGCACGAAAACTAATATAATAAGTTGAGCATGTTTTTAAAGAGTATGTGTGTGTGTGATTAAAAGCATGTCTTAACTAACTCTAGAGGCGTTATAGTGAGGGTTATAGTGCGATCTCACGCCTCATAATGAGAAGACTGAAGTTGTTGTTGTTTAACAGTGAACTTTTTGTTGACCCTATCTTAAAGGAGACTTTATTATATTAAAAGGTTTTCACAGAATTTGTACTGGAAATTTGTAATGCATCTCGAAGCTTGCCATTGCCAAAATGTTTTCATAAATATATTCTTGATTGGTTTTCACAAGGGAACTTGTGAATGTTGTTGATTCTCTCTATAGGATGATGGCAGTTCTGAAGATGAAGACGATGATGAAGAAGATGGAGAAGATAAACGCGTCAATTTCATTATCACAGATGATGTGATCGGAGAAAAATCTTATAAGTGGGAACGAAAAGATACGCCGCATCACTTAAAAGGAAAACGAATAATTCAAGACACTGACAACACGCAACTTCAAAACATACTTTCCAGTATTTCCAAGAGAAAAAGCGAAGAGAAACTTGACCATTTAGATACCGACGAACCACAAAGCGATCCTA
This sequence comes from Turritopsis dohrnii, assembly GCA_027922465.2. Lineage (NCBI taxonomy): Eukaryota > Metazoa > Cnidaria > Hydrozoa > Anthoathecata > Oceaniidae > Turritopsis > Turritopsis dohrnii. The sequence goes on along the minus strand of BQMF02000096.1, from coordinate 429,212 downwards.
TCACCAAGGTAGCTTGTGTTAACCCTTTCACTTGAGGTCTGCTAAAAACTGTATAATGTTTTACCTGCAGTATTTTTCTTTGAGAGCTAGATTCTATAGTGAATGAGGGAAATCTTTGTCTTCATTCTATATTTCAGGCACTAAGTATTTCATTATTTCATTTTTAATTTTGAAGCATTCAGTCGTTTCTTTTAAGTTACTACTTAATCTTCTATGAATGAAAGTATCCTATACAGAACTAATGATTGATGCAGTCAGTTTGAAAAAAAAATTTTCTTGGTAAGGTAATTTAAAAAACAGGGAATTGTGGAGCATTTAGGTTAATTCTATACTTGTGTTAATATGGTCATTTGATAGTTTTATGATTTAAAGAACAGCCTGAAAGGAAACCTTGACCATCCCAAAATTGAAATTAATATAGGTCAAGTCAATATAGGTCTTTTACTGACCAGTGGTACACAAAGTACTTAAAATGAAAAACTACAGAAGACTGCTAGCTGCTGTGAAGACTAATTTTTATACAACCATAGAATATGTGCTTGTGTTATGCATATAATGTTGAAATTTGGATGTTATGATATACAAAAAGAATATTAAAAGTTGAATTTCATTGCTACAGGTATCATTTGGTGTGACCGATGTCGAAACGAATGTTCAACAAGCTGATGATTTTGTTGTGATAGATTCAACTAGAGGTATAACTTTGGAGTTTTTTTCTCGAATGCATTAATGAATGTCAGTCTTTCCAATACTTGATAATAAAATTTTTTTTATAGGACCAACACACAAATATAAAAGAAGAGACACACCGAGGCCTGCAGATTTTAAAAAAGAACCCTTTAAGCCACGGAAAGACCCTAGCCATCTGTTTGTAGAAGAAGAGGAAGAAGAAGAAGAGGAAGATGATGATGAAGGCACAAATGAAAAGATTAATGAGACTGAGGAGTTAAATTCAAGTGTAGAGCAGAAAACTATAACGAAAGTGTATGAAGAGGTATGTTCAACTGGTACTTGCTCTGTTATTGCTTCATTCAATCTATTTTTTTTTTCGAAAATCTATAATCCTCTCTATTTCAGATAACCACTACATTGTACCGTGATGAAAATGGCCTTGGAATTAATATTGCTGGGGGTATGGGCACGACAACATTTGATGAAGATGAGGAGGTATAATCATAAATTGTATTTTTATTTTCACGAATTATATTTAAGTCTTTTTTAAAACTGGACTTTTTTTCTCAGTTGTTCTCACTGTTGTGTCTGAAAGAAGCCGTCTCCCAGTGGGCAAGTTTGATGAAAAATCACTGGGAAGGAGTGCGTTTCTATATAAATATACACACTATTTCCATGAAGATCCTCTTTGTTGCAGTGACTTTTTGGTGATTTTGTTCACTGGTCTGATTTGTGTTAAAAAAAATTGCTTCACGCACTGTTGCACCACTTCACTGACGGAATTTAGTTACTTGCCAACACTGAGTTTCCCTCCCAAATTTCTTTGAATATAAAACTAATTTTTGATGTTTGCACGTTTCTTGGAAAACTGGGCATCGTCATGAGTCTTGATTAAAACATCCACTGAATGACGGTCCCAGCTGTTCAACTGTTAAAGAGGCTATGTTTTACCTTAGTAACAACATTAGATTCCCGACTTTCCCCAATGAACATGGTACTGTTGCTTACTTTGGAAAGCTGCTTGTTGTCATCAAGGGCTAGAAATTTCTATATCAACGACCATCCTGTGCGAATCGCCATTTCCATCATAATGTGACCTTTGCATTTTCACAAAAGCACCGTTGTTACTGTTGTTACTATCTATCCATTAAGATGAATGTTACTGACACTACTAACGGACTAGACATTACAAGACAGTTGACCACACTTAACAAAATTATTTCAACAACAAACAAAACAATAACAACAGCAAACAACGGCAACAACAAACAAAGCAATGGTTTATAACAAGAGTGTTAGAAGTGGCATTAACAATCAAACATGGATGTTTTCAGGGGGAGTCCTAGATTAACAGTTTCTTGAAATACAACCCCAATCCGTTACAGCGTTTTTTTTGCACAACAAATTTCTCTCTAGCAATCAATTTGCATTGTTTTGTATCTAATTCTTTCGTTGTAATTAACAGAATAAAGAAAATAAAATGAGTATACTGTGGAAATTTCATTTTAACATTTCAATATAAGTATTAACCATAAAAAGGTCCTAGACTACACAAAGTTTAACATTTCACCAATTTAGATTTTCGTCATAACTAATTATTAATTTATTAACCTTATGTGTTACACTGTGTTTTAAGTGAGTCAGTTTTAATCTCAGTATTTTAACAATATTACTTGTTCAGCCAGAAAATATTGACAGCACAAAGTTGGATTGTTAAATAAAAATGTAAATAAAAAATTAAAATAGAGAAAATGGTTTTGTTATCCTCATAAGAAATTTAATGTTAAGAGTATTCAGTGAACGTTACCATAAAATCAGATAAAATCTCCAGAAATAATGTTCCGTGTATTGATAAAATCTTAATAGAAAATCCCATTTGTAGTTAACTACTCTTTCCATGTAATTTGCTGTATATTGTTTTTTGATGGTATTAATAAAATCAGTGTTCAATTAAGTCGTAAATTACAACCAGACGGAAAGATAAAGTTAACGAGAAAAAGCGAAATAAAAACAGAATTAAAACAAAATGCTTTAAATTTGTTACCATCTTAAATTAGGGTAATCATGATAAATATGATAATATAATAATTCTGGTGTAAACGTAGTGATAAATATAAATTGAGTAAATGTTTTTTTTCTTATGTAATAGTTGGCAGCAGGTAACTCAAACGAAGAATTCCAAGACCAGGTATATACATTACTAACCTCGATTTCGTCAATGGAAATCCAATGAATCAAATGATTTTGGAATAATGACTGAACACAAGACTAAGCGACTGAATGACTGAGACTTAACTTATTGTCATTGTGTTTGTTTGTTTGTCTGTTAATGTTTGTTCTCTGCACAGTTTGTGAACTTAGTAAGGCTTTATAATGAGTAGCCTTTATTGTTTTTGTCAACCGTTTGCTGTTCTTAAGAAACAGCAGATATGTTATTCCGGAGGGGCTAATGATTAGATCTGACAGGAATTGTTTTTAACTCAAATACCTCAATAGCACTTGAACTTGTATTTCACAGATAATCAGGTAATCCTATACCATCTAAAGCCAAAGTTACATCATGCCAAATGTTATTTCCATCTGTAGGGTGTATTCATTTCGAAGATAAATACAGATGGGCCAGCTGTTGTGCAAGGAGTGTTGAGAATTGGTGACCAAATCATTAAGGTCAGACATTTTATGAGATGCAAAAATGGATGATATAGCTTTTGTAAATACTTCGATCCTATCCTATGATAGACTATTTTTGTTTTGCAACACTTTGTTATAGAAAAATCAATACACATGGAAAATCATTGTACTAGATGTAATAAAAAAATTGTGACTTAGGTTCACTTAAGTTAGTTTTTTTGAACTATTTCGTACAGGTGAATGAAGTAGACATATCACTACACACTCACGATGAGGCTGTTACTGTCTTAAAAGAAGCTACAAGCCCTGTTACCGTCATAGTTTTACGGGAAGTCACCGATGAGGAACAAATTTCAATTGCTCTCAAAGTATTAATAAATTACTTCTTTTTTTTAATTTTCCCTGCTTTCAGATATCACCTATCAGTCATCCCCTTGTTTGTTTTGTAGCAGCGCGAAGAAAAGAATGTGCGCTTTGCTGAGGAACCTGAAGTTGAAGATATTGAAATTGCTGCAGAGGTATGTGCATCATCATCATGTTTTTTTTTATCAATGTTCTGTTTATATCTCGGTAATAAGGGGAAGCACATTGACAAACTTATAAAAACATGCATTTTATGTAACAAATAACAGGATCTCTTTTTCATCTTGACTTTTTGAAAGTTTTTTCTTCTTTTCATGACATACAAAAATAGAAAATAGTTTTATTAGAAAGTTAGTTGGAGCACATATATTTAAAAAAAACAAGGTGGTTATTATTTAATACTAGCCGCCAAGGCGGCATCGCTCGCCGCCCATGTTTACCTGCTCTGTATCACTGTATCAATAAATGTCAAATTTCCTTATAATCGGCTCATACAACTTGGAAAAGATTCGAAATCATAACCTCTGGTGTGCAGTCAGTGTTACATCAGTGTTACATTAACTATTTTTCAGGTTTTTCATTATGTGTTACTTATTTATTTTTTAAAACCAATCGTTGATCAGTACAACAATACACTCAAAACGTAGGAAGAAAAAACTTCAACTTTTTATTAGTTTTTGTTTTAAAAAAGTTACGCGCTCTAACATGGGTGCTATCAAACAGGGCGAAAATGGTTTCTCTTCTTAAAAAGTTCACACTGGAGGAGAGAAAAAAGGCACGTGCTAAATGAATAAACTGAATAAAAGAAACGTTTGATCAGAAGCACTTAACAAATAAAAGAAATTAAATTATTAAAAGAAAAGCAAAAAACATTTTGTTTCATGACACACCATTAAATAATTTCGCTCACAACTCAATCTACCATTTTGCGTGACTTACAGACAAACAAACAAACGGAGAATCGGCTATTAATATATAGATTATTAAATAATATTTAATATTAATATTATTTATTAATTTACCGCCAAATCAAATTTCAATTTCAAAAGAAAGTTTTGAATTTAAACAAGACCTTGATGTCTCAAAAATATTGTTTTGTCTTTTTCTTTATGACAGAACGATGATGATTTATATATGCATTCAGCAAATGAACATTTACATTAATTTTGTTAAAGGAGGTTTCCCACAGTGCAATCATATTTATTTTAATTCAAACTTCATCTCTGCACGAACAGTCAGAAGTTGGTATTATAACATGGATGTTTTAGTTTTGCCCCTATCTTATTGTGTAAACATGAAAAGATTTGTATGAATCTCTGAACAGCTGTCCAAATTGTTTTAACATTGTTGTTAAAAACCTTCATGATCGTATTCACACAAAAACATGCCATTGTGTTATGATGTCAGTTAAATTGATGTTGTCATGAAGCACGCGATCAAATTGAATGACACTGTTAATTTTTGTTACTAATTACAGAAATTTATGTGATTGTTGCCTTTTGATCTAATTGTTCAACGTTTTAATAATTTTGATTCATGTTTTTTTATGATGGGCTTGTATTAAGCAATGGAATTAATCATGTTTGAGAATTTCGAAATGGTTAAATATTAAGTGTTGGAACAAGTTCAAGAACCATTGCATTGTATCAGTTTTATAAACTTGATTATGTCTTGGCAGTAGATCCTTTGTTAGACATGAGATCCGGTTATTAAAAAGGATTTTAGCTTGTTTTCTCAAGAAGTAGCCAGAAAAATCTATTATGAAATATATCATAATGGCTATTGAAAGGCAAAGATCGTCCAAAAAAAGCATTGTTTCTCGTTGTTGGAAAGTCCGAGTATGTTGAAAATACTTTTACTTTTCTTGGCAAGTTTTTTCATGAGCCACTACTTAGTTTTTTGTTTTGTTATGATCAGGAAGTTTTTAAAATTCTGACTGTTGATGCTGTTTTATTTTGTAGTGATCCGCTTCTGTAAGAACACCTTTATCACTACTTCTCATTAGAGTAACTTTGGTTTCAAAACATTTTGTAGCATGTTACTTTCTTTGAAATAAATTGTGGTTGTATTCAATCATGTGTTGCAGGCATTTCAAAGTAGCACTTAAGCCCATAATGTTTTACCTTTCTGCAGATCCATAAATCGAAACGCATTGTTTTGAATATTGAATCATGGCATGATTCTAGGTCAATTTCAAAAATCTTTCAGTGGCGTAGTAGTGTAAACAAGAGATTGATATCACGATTTGTCTACCAAACGCCAAGTAACGTAATGGTGTCACCAAGGGTTTCCACTTTCAACATACACACCTTTTAAATATCAATACTGTAACAGTACATGTCGTATGTGGCAGTACAACTTTCAGTTTCTAGACATTTGGTTGTGGTGTGTGAAGTATTAATTTGTGGGTTATTTCGAGATATTTTTTTTAACTTTTATTTACATCTAGACAATACCTGTTGTTTTGAAACGTGATGCAAAAGGACTTGGGTTCAGTATTGCTGGTGGCAAAGGTGCTTCAGCGTATAAAGGCAATAATGCTTTCAAGACAACAGATGAGGTATTTCTGATTATGTTCAAACTTTTCTGTTGTGTTTGTCAATCAGACTATCTGCACTGAGTTGGTTATTTTCCCAAATGAGAACCAAAGCATGGTTTGACTAATGCAGAATTGGAACATCATTTGATTATTTACTTAATCAATTTGATTCGAATTATGGAAAGTAGCTAAATTATAAGAGTTTCCGAAGGAAATAAAATATCACGGTGATTTTGAATTAGTTCGAATTATAGAAAAAATCAAATTACAGGGATTCGAATTAGGGAGAGACAACAGTACTAATTGTGAAATTTGTGATATTTGATTATTGATTATTTATTCATTACCTTCTCTGTCTGGATTGATGGAAATAGGGTAGTAGTTCATTGAATGATATGTCAAAACTTTGAAAGCATAGTAACAATTCTCTCACATCTCCCACATCCCTATTTCTCAATAAAGCTGCCAGATTTCTGCATTCCATTCATTCTGTTTTCTACAGTGGAACAAGAAATTAAAGTAATCAACTTGTAATGACCTACTTAAAAGGTTTTACATAATACAAACGCCTCCCAACACAGTGTAGGATAATGGTTGTTACTCATAAGGAAAATTCTATTTCAAGATGCTATTTCATCACCCCTAAATTGCCGACAAATTTTCTCAATCGTTTTATTTACTTTTAAAGTTGATTTGTTTGGAATTTTTCCATCTTGACTTTAAGATTTACTTCAGTTGAAATTTAAGTTCATTTTATTTCATTTTGTAACCTTGGATTTAACTTGTCATCAAATGTTCCAATATTTCCTTATCTACCATTTTGAGGCTGTAGTAATATGTATTTCTATAGCATGACAATAGATTCAAGGTCCAAGTTTGTGCAGAAAAAGTCAAGCTGAATTACTAAAATATTATTCACTGAGAAAGGCCTTTTCAGATGTGAACCCTTAATTCTCAATGTACTCTCCGTATATCCAACCAGATCACTCATCACTACTTCCCTTTCATATACAGTATGATTTTTTTACAGGGGGTATACATATCCAAACTCTCTGAAAATGGGCCAGCAGCACTTGATAAAAGACTCCAAGTTGGTGATAAACTCTTATCAGTAAGTCGTAAATATTGGTTTCTTGTACCTACATGAAAGGTTACCTTCATTGCATTTTGAATTTACTGTTGAACTTCAAAGTTGTTCTTTCTTTTGATGTTTTCTTTTTTCGCGAGGGAAAGATGTCACATGAAATCTAAAAGTCTTGACAACTAAATAACCTATACTTTGATCCCTTGTTTATTTGTAACTTCTCTTAAATTGAATTTTGATGTATTCTCTGCCATTATTTTGAAAATCATGTGATACATGCCTTTACCCATTTGAGGAAGAAGACATTTTTATGTAAAATATACAATAAAATGTTAATGCTAATAGTCGTGCAGCGATGGTGTAGTGGTTAGTATCTTTGAGTGAGACCACTGCGAGCCATGTTCGAGTCCAGTCATGTTGTATCTCGATACTCCACTCCCATTAGGAGCCATGGACTCACTGCACACTGGCTTTCGGGCAAGTTAGAGCAATGCTTAGTACTAGTTGCAATTCGGCGGGTAGAATAGCCAATCATTACGGATGGAAACCCAAGGACTAAAAACTCCCAGTTACTTACTAGCCCATGAAAATGTTCAGTTTAAGTCAAAATAAAAAGTGAACACTATTCTGTTTCAGATCAATAATGTTGATATTCGTAATGCAAAGCACGATGAGGTGGTCAAAATCCTTACAAGCTGTGCAGATAAAGTTACACTCATCGCGTATCGTGAACGTGTGATCAACAAAAAAATGAGACCGATGTCACAAATAAATGGTGACATAAGGACAATTGGAGAATCAACAAAGGTAATTGTAGTTTTACTTCCTGGGACAGAATGTTGACATTGGCATCTGTAAATTCTGTTTTCAAAGAACAACAAATTTTATCAAGAAATGGAAAGAAAAAATTCTTCCTTTTTTTAAAAATCTTTTCACAGCAGACGTTGCACAAACAAACAAGTGTTTTATCTCATTTAGTACAGATCATCAAAATTGATATAGATCTATTTTGAGACATACTAAATGGCTGAAAAAAAAATAAGAAAAAGAATCCATAATGTTAATTTCTTTCTTCTAACACCTACATGACAGAAATATGTTTTTTTTTCTGAACAGACTTTTCCTGCCATATGGTTTTTCATCATCATCTTCTTTTTTTTTTTATTATCGTTTTCAATTCTAATCTAGTTACTGGAGATCAAATGGGAGGGTAGAATATAAATAATTACCTAAATGTTTGAGAAGACGCCTGATAATTTTGATAAAACTCATTTCTTATTACAGTTCTGTTCAGATTGTCTTTGTTATTTTTGTGGAAGTTTATGTAAACCAGGATGTATTTTGTGTTTCTTCTTTCTTTGGGAAGTTGCATTGAAATTATGCCTTTTTAGTTTATTCTGATGTTATGGTTATGTTTTAGATGTTCTTTCATAACTTTTTATAATAAAATAAGACTTTATTCATGACTGGTGTGTATGATATTGATTTATGCGTGTTGTGGCTTCCTGCTTCTGTTTCATAGTTTTATTTTGCAGAACTAAAATTTTGTTTTTGAATGCAAAAACACAACTGTCATGTTAGGGAAAAATTTTACAAGAACTTGTTTGTTTTCTTTTATTCTGTTAGAATTTCAAATGTTATTCAATTGCTTTGAATACTGACTGCTTTTCAGAAAATAGCTCCTCTTCAACATCTTTTGTTAAAGAGAAAATGAGAATTTTTGCCTACCTTAACAAGTAACTGTAAAGAAAAACGTTAAAGCGATGGTAAAGAGAAATTTCCTTATTATGATTATTTCATTTGTCTCTTTATTCTTTTGTATTTTAAACAAAAGAAAAATTATAACAACCCTCAACAGCAGTGCAGATAATCTTTACTCAACTAGTTGCATGTTATGAGATCTGTGGTGGGTGGACTGGTGAATACATCACAACCTTCTGTATTGACACCTTTTCCTACCCTGAATACAGAGAATAATTAACACTTTGTTCTACCACTTTAAAAAGTTGAATTTGAAGACTTACAAACATCATAAATTATGGATGATTTTAGTTTGTATTCAAACAAAATTTTGTTCTTTGTGTGGTTTGGTTAGCTTCTTGATTTTCTCCTATGATTTTTTTAAGGAAAATTATCTATTTGTGAATTAGTTCAAAGTTATCCCCCATTTTTTTTATCGTTTTTTTTTTTCAACACACATTGTAGAACAAGGTTCGTCTAGAGATTGTGGCTTCATTTTCTTTTGTTTTTTGTTAAACTTGAAAGCATGTCATGTTTTATTGTACTCAAACATTTTCACTGTCAAGTTAAGTTTCCTTCAGAGTGTCATGAAAGCAGTTAGTTTGAAATTAATTTTGATGTCTTACCAGTGTTAAGATGAAGAACATTTTTAATAGTTTATCCCGTAATGTTTTAAGCGGTATAATTTTTCCTCCATTTTGAGAAAGAAATGAAATTTTTCGGTTCCTACAAGAAGAGAATTTACTCATGCATTGTCAATTTCAAGGTGTGCAGTGTTATTTGATTCCTAGTTCCCAGTGGGCAAATTTGTTGCAAAATCACTGTGAAGGAGTGCACTTCTATAGTATTATCTAATATTCCTATGAAAATTCTCTTCATTGCAGTGACGTTTTGACGATTTTGCTCACTGGGTTTGCATCGGAAAGCTTCAGTTTGATCTGAAACTTATGTTTAACTCTCTGATTTTAGGCGGAAGGCATCCCTAATGACATCCGAGCAGAAGAGGCCAGACTTCTTGTGGAGGTAATCTATGTTCATTCTCTGCATATCTAGATGTTTTATTTAGAGATTCGTGAGTAGGTCATCTGTTATTGGTTGTTAGAAGGATTATAACAACAATTAATACAATTGCTAATCATTGGTACAGTAATAGATTTTTCTGCATTCTATTTTGCAGAACATGAATCTCCTGGTTGTCTTTTCTATGCTATACTCAGCTGGTGTAACCTCTCTCTCTATATGTGTATATCTCGTGTATATATATATATGTGTATATCTCTTGTTTTTAAACTTTTTTTATAGGAAGTGGTGTTAAAAAAATCTGCCGGACCACTGGGCCTAAGCATTGTTGGTGGTTCTGACCATGCAAGTCATCCCTTTGGGGTTAATGAACCAGGGATATTTGTATCGAAGGTAAACTGTTTGAAATCATGTTTTTGCAAATAGAAAACTATTTAAATTATACATTCTTGGTTGAGTTAAAATTTAAGTACAACATGCGTAGAAAAACACCTAAACCTTTCTGTTGATACTAAAAACCATTTTTGCCACATGTATCACAGCTTGTGATATGTGTGTGATATGTGCGTGTGTGTTGTGTATGGATAAATTTACTTTTTGAAATTACACCTTGAACACAAGCAGAGATTTAGTTATTTATTATCTCATCATCATTTACTTTATTATGATGCTCTGCCAAAAGAAAATCCACAAGCTTGACCACCCTCTTTCAGGTTAATCCAACAGGTGAGGCAGCCAAAACAAATCTTTGCGTTGGTGATCGTATACTTCGTGTCAATGATAAGGACATGAGAACCGCGACTCATCACGAAGCTGTAGCTGCTCTCATCTCCAATGAACCCGAAGTTAAATTACTTGTACGACATGACCCTCCACCACCTGGCATTCAGGTAACTTTCATCCTTATGATTCAACCAAGTAGTATTAGATTTTATTAATTGATAATGCGTGCTCAGGGAATATTGGGGAGTGGATGTCAATTGTGTCATGGTAACTTTAATTTCGTACTTAATCTTTTTGTTGTTGTTGTTGTTTTGTTTAGGAGATAAACATAAATAAGAAGTTGGGCGAAAAGTTAGGAATCAGTATTCGTGGTGGTGCAAAGGGCCATCCAGGAAATCCCTTTGATAAAGACGACGAAGGAATATTTGTTTCAAAGGTGAATTTTTTGTGGCTTTAATATCTGGTTGCTCTTTGGTTGAATTTCTAAACCTTATATCTTAAAAACCTAAATTTGACACAAAAAAAATCCAAAGGAGAACCATGAGTGACAACTCATCCACAACTTCTCAAACTCATCCACAACTTCTCAAACCTTTCATAACTGATAAACTACTGCTAAAAGTGTAGTAGATTGTGTCTAAAAGAACCCCCACATTGTGAAGAACATTCACCAAAAAAATCATCAAAGAAACACCTCATCAAGTCCTTTTTGTTTACATGACGATAATTTGTTGCAAAGGAGAAAAAAGCGATCAAAACAGTGTGTGTCTTTTTCTAAATCCTTCACACTCTAATGTACGTAATGTAACAAAGCCATATAAATTGATACCAACGTATTGTTATAGTGACAATAATTCATTCAAAATTGTAATGTATGATTTACAGGTGAATACTGGTGGAGCTGCTGCACGTGATTCAAGATTAAAAGTTGGGATGAGAATACTAGAGGTAATGTGCTAAAATTTGTGATAGCTATTCATCAAACTAATTCCCTCACTAATTCCCTCACTCACTCACACACATTATCAGAAAACCTTCACTGAACTAGGTCAAACTTGATGTTTATTTTTGGATTCTTGTTTTAAGGTTAACAATACAAGTTTACTGGGAGCCACTCACGTTGACGCTGTGCGCGCATTACGAACAGCCGGTGATAATCTTTCACTGATTGTGTGTGATGGCTATGACGAAGAGGCTGCAGCAGCCCTTCAGCAACAAAACATCTTCTTCAATCCATCGTTATGTGAACCAGCTCGCTTCAGCCCAGATTCACAGTCCTCTGCAACGTCTGGCGACTCTTATGGGGTAAATAAGGTTTTTCTGAAGGCTCTTCTACCCACCAAATAATTTTCATAATCTCCACATTTTCATAAAATTCCGTGAAGGTAATTTTGATCAGTTGATCATTGTGTCTATCATTTATAGGATGGTTTATCAGAACGAATAAGTTACCATGATGATGTGGATTATGGTACCAGAGGATTATCCGTCGTCACGACAGATGAAGATGCATATGAAATTGATGAATTTGGAAATAAGGTAAGAAAAGAATTATGTTTTGAAGATAGTGTTTTGAAGATAATATTAAAATCTATTCCACTTCTTGATAATAACTATTACAAACTGTTATATCATTATTTTTTATTTCAGTAGAAATATTTTTTTGTTGGATATTTTACAGGTGAAACGTACTCCAAGCGCTGCAGAGCAACGGGCAATAGATGCAGAAAAACGTGCCAAGTGGCGTCAGGAGCGCATGGCAGCATTAGATAATGATGCAAAGAAGGCACAAGTGGTCATTGCACAAGCAAAGGCTCTATCAACCTCGTCTTTAGAAGGGTCGATTGTTTCTGACTCCGAGGAACGAACAATGCAGTTGTGAATTTTAAATGAATTACTAGAAACATTTGTTTTAATGTCTTCCAAAGAATTGGAATGATTTGCCGCATACCATGCTGATCGAATCAATGCATGGAGAGCACCTGTGTGTACATAAACAATTTCTCCCTTTGCCAATAAAATTCCAAGAAAATACCATAGAAATCATGCAATTACGAAGATGAGAAGAAATTATGGCACATGTCTTTTAACAAAATGATTCTGTCTCAAATAAAATCTGATTTTTTCCTACTGTTTAAGTTTTTATCGGTGGCAGGATGTTATCAGTGTGGTGTTCTCTTCCTTGGTGCTGGGCTGCTCGTGAATAATTTGCATAAGCGTTTCCACCAATCACTATACAGACGCTGAAGTGGTGCACAAGCACTATGCAATGCATAATTATTATGTATATATTATGAATACTAACCGTATTATTTTTTCAGCTTTTTAAGCTCCATACTTATTTTTTAGAAGTGTTACTTTTTTTAATGGAAATTTGTTAACTATCCTTTTGCCTGTAGCTCTGATAACCAGACGAACGTGTAAAGGGCAATACAATTGTTTTAACTTGAACCTAAATTCTTGTTTGACTTCGAAGGATTGTTAACTTCATTTCTTTCGGAAAGTCATGTCCTGATATTGAATGATTTGGCTCTCCTGACTAATATTACGCTATTCTTTGAACACTCTTTTTATATTTATTGCCATTTTGGTTCTATTACTGATTTTATCTATTTGCCCTTTAAAACAAGTCAATGCGATGATGAGCTGTGGAAATGTACTCCTTCACAGTGAGTTTTTCCACTGGAAAGTTTTGTCTGATCAACAGCTTTTTACTTTTTACTTCCAATCTTTTCACATTGTTTTACGTATTTATGTGCTTCTCACTGCTAATAACAGGCTGTGCTCCTCTGTGGCGCATTGCAGCACTTATGAAATAAAGCATTATTATATATAGATATATATTTTTATACAAGTAGGCGTTGCCACGGGTAGCAAGTTTTGTGTTTATATCTATCGAATCCCTTTGTAAATCTGTCATATAATGTAAGTGTTGTTTTTTTTTTTGTTTGTTTTTTTTTGTTGATGTTTTTCTTTATGTGAAATAGTACTGATAATGACGAGTATTAACAATTAATAATAATGAAAACCTTTGTTTGTTTTTTCATCGTTTTTGAAATTTCCATTTCTGTTTATCTGTCATCGTGTTCAATTTTCATTACCGAACCATATACACGGCTTTGGAAAATGTTAAAACACTTTTCACAATGGTTACATATAAAAATTCTTGTGAAAAGTTCTTTAAGTTTCAGATAATTTTATGCCATAAGCATTTTCATTTTACGGTCAAAAGTTGAACAGTCTGAAGACAAAGCTGATGATTGATGATTCATGAGAACCTGTTTGGTGTGTGTATTTACATGAAAACCGTGCTGAACATAAGAAAGCTTTTTCAGTTTTTCCCTACCATGATGATAATAACCCTACTCTTTGAATTCTTGATTTTTGGAAGGGTTTTAAGGTTTGAGTGCATTTATTTTGATACATGAAAATGTTTCCAGTGAAGCACAGTTTTTCCAACTTGTCTTCAAAACTGAAACCTTCAGTTGAGTTCTTTATGTTTATCATTGTATTCAAACACTCTACGGTAAGTATTAAGATTTTTGCTTGAAATTATCAGATACTTTTGAACTTAGTGTGGTTTTTTAAATAGTCATTTTCAGTCTAAGATATTTTATAGGTTTAATTAAAGAAATGGTTTCCATACCCACACCAAAATATTCCCATTTAACATCATCAGATTATGATGTGATGTATGAACCAGCTGAAGACACGTTTTTAATGATGGACTCACTTGAATCTGACTCTCAATTGATCAAAAGTATTAAGTAAGGGTTATTTTTTGTCAATTCATCAGTATTATTTGCATAGCTAGTCATTTATATTGCTGTGGTTGCTGTTATGTCTCAGTTGTTTGTATAAATAACCTGGATGTTTTCACTTATTGTCTTGAACTGGCAAGGCCATTACCACAGTTCAGGAAGTAACTGAGAATGTCAAACCATTTATATGAACAATAAAGGAGCTAGTTGTCTATGTTTTTGCTAAAGCATTTGCAACGAATTTGTTTTTACCTGGTTATCTGTTTGTAGAAAGACTTTCCTTTTATATTCTGGCAGAACGTTTTTGGCTACAGACTTACTTGAGTTAAAAGAAGCCAATGACGTCATGACTCATTCATTCTTAGTCTCAAGAAAATGATATTTTGAAAAAATGGAGGCGTCATTCAGTGTGTATTACTCTTCCATTTTTGGTCATTTATCTTTTTTGTAATTTGGTAATGGTTTCTGCTGTTAATGTTTTCTGTATAATCATTGTTTTCCATTACCGTTGCCTTGACAATTGTATACTTGCTTGCAGATCATGAGGTTTGCTTGTTTGTACATGAGGTTTGCTTGTATGTACATGAGGTTTGCTTGTATGTACATGTCCAGCACATGATGGTCAATTCAAAATTGTCTTATCCAATAATAGCCGATGAAAACATTGCATTTATTTATTTAACAAATATTTTAACAGGATAGCCTCTCAGTACTAAATACTGCTATCATGAAGGTCCTGCTATCATGAGGGTCCTGCTATCATGAGGGTCCTGCTATCATGAGGGTCCTGCTATCATGAGGGTCCTGCTATCATGAGGGTCCTGCTATCATGAGGGTCCTGTGGTTGCTTTTGACACTACATTCTGTTTCTTTGATATAGACCATTACTTAGTCTGGAGGTTGGTTGTGGATCTGGAGTTGTCATCACCTTCCTTGCATCTCTACTACAAAATGCTGGTATTTTCCTGTAACTATTTTTGTAGTTTTTTTTTTCCTAACAGAGATAATTAAAGAAAACCTGAATGGAACATGAAGTAAATAGTATCGTGTAAAATAGTGTAGTATCATCTTGTTTACATTATCATAGCAATTTGTAGTCACCACAAGTAAAGCAATGCATATTTTAGCTGTACTGAATGCGTCGTGTAGTTACACCAACAACCCATCTATTTGGTTTTGAACATTTTACATTTGTTATTCTGTACCCAGCGGGCTAATTTGTTGAAAAATCTCTGCGAATGAGTGCATTTCTATAGAAATATACACACAATTTCAATGATAATGCTCTTCGTCGCAGTGGTTTTTTGACGATTTTGCCTCCTGGGTACGTATTGTCGTTTGGTTTTAGTGCTAGTGATATCAATACTTATGCTGCTGAAGCGACATTCCGTACTGGCCTAAACAACAATGTTGACATCAATCTCACTGTCGATAATCTGGTACTCTTTCATTATCTATTATTGCTCTTTGTTGTTTTCTATTTCTTTCTTGTTAACACAAAATTAAATGAATATCAGAATTTTCACTTTAAGTTTAAGTTTTCAGTTTAAGTAGTATTTGCGTATACTGTGACATCCTGTTTTTAGGTGTGTGTGTGCTTTACCACACTACCACACATGGTTATGTGCATACACACATTGAAATGCTGACAGTGGTAGATTTAGCTTTTCTGAAAGCTTTCTTTGTAATGCTCTTGACACAAACCGTAGATACTTTGAGGTTTCTTGTTTCAAAACCACCTTAGCTTGCTCACAATTGGTGTCTGAATTTCAGAATATTTTAAGGGTGTGTTGACTGATGGTGTTTAGCTTAATGTTATTGAAGAAATTTCCTACTTATTGCACCTTAATGCTTGATTTTAGAATGAACGTCACTTCTTAAATTATTGTCAGATAGCTTTTGTGATCTGACCCAGCCGGCAAATTTGTTAAATACCTCTGTGAAGGAGTGCATTTCTATAGAAATATACACGCAATTTCAATGAAAGTGCTCTCCGTCGCAGCGACATTTTGACAATTTTGCCCTCTGGGGAAGGGCACTTAAATGTCCAATAAGTTTCTCCTGTGGAAGTTGATTTCATGGTTTGCATGTTAAAAAGGTAATAATACAAATGCCCTGCCTGCCAGTCCTGCCTGCCAGTCCTGTTTTTATTATCTCTTATTGATCTGTACTAATGTGTTGGTTTGTTATTCAAATAGGTATCATCATATTGCCAACGTTTATCAGGCAAAGTGGATGTGCTTCTATTTAATCCGCCATATGTTGTCACACCTTCTGAAGAGGTATAGCCTATCTCGACCAGCATTGCAATACAAGCTAAATTAGTCATATTTGTAACTTAGTTACTCCATTGCTTACTACCCTAATGTTTGTTCATTTTTACATCTCAACGAAGTAGATAAAACCCAGCCGGCAAAATTATCAGTCAGTGCAACGAAGAGCATTTTTATCGAAATAGTGTGTATATTTCTATAGAAATGCACTCCTTCGCAGTGGTTTTTCAACGAATTTTTCCTGCTGGGAAACAGATATAAAAAGTTTTGTTGTGGAGAACCTGCAGAAAGTTCAAGAAGCGATTTTAAGTCGTGAAGACTAGATCATTTTCACCATCTCATTAATATAATATGAAAGCACTGCTGCTACCATGTTATATGATTTTGAATGTTGTGCCATCTCAAATATTGATATATATATATATATATTCAGTCGGTTCCAAATTTTGTTGTTGTTTTTGTTGTTTTGAACTTTTTATAAAAATGCTTCTACAAAAGGCTTTTCCTTCTACCTTAAGATTGGAAGAAGTCCTTTATCATCTTCATGGGCTGGTGGTGTTGATGGTCGAGAGGTAACTTTGGCTAGATTTACACTGACGTATATTCTGAAAGTGTGTCGTTTTTAGTACTTAGCTATCATTCATTGTTCTTCCATGAAACTAATATATTTTGAATTACTGTTATTTGAATACTCTTGTCATAGTGAATTTATTTGAAAATTTTAGATTAACCTTTTAAATGATTAAAGATAATGAACTATCATAAAGTCGAGAAAAAATTGTGTCAGCAGTTTTCTTGTGAGATAATCTCCACGGGGGAGCCAATCATTTTATACTTTGTTTGAGCACATTGTTGATAATAAACAGCTGCTCGTTCCCAGACATTTCTCAATTGTTCTATTTCTACTGACATCAGCATATAACAGCTCAACTCAGCTCAGCTCTACATATAACAGTTCATTATCTTTAAGTATGCAAACTTATACTAAAATTATTTTTCTGTATACTTTATACAGATTATACAGTCAAGTGAAATGAGATTCTGGAGTCATGTTAATTTCTTTCCCCCTTTGAGGCTAACTATCACCTCTGTCCTTAAAGTTAACGAGAGTATAGTATTCAAGACGAGAGAATAGTGTTCAAGACGAGGGTATAGTATTCAAGACGAGGGTATAGTATTCAAGAGGAGAGTATAGTATTCAAGACGAGGGTATAGTATTCAAGACGAGGGTATAGTATTCAAGACGAGAGTATAGTATTCAAGACGAGAGTATAGTATTCAAGAGGAGGGTATAGTATTCAAGACGAGAGTATAGTATTCAAGATAAATGCTTCCCTTTAACGAAACGTTTCTTTCATTTTTTTATGGGCAAAGCAAAGGGCAGAATATCTTAATAACATCCAAGTGATATTTGTTGATGTACTCAGCACCTCTCTAATAAGTCAGAACTGCTTGAAAGCTCAAGGTGTTATAACCGGGCAGAACACCATTCCTTTTACAAATGACATTTTTCATCTTTGCTAAAAAGATGCAAGGAATACACTTCTTTTTAGAATCTTTTCTTCCCCATTAATATCTAATTTAATAGGCTAACGTTTTTTACGAAAAATGTGTCCCACTTTATTGCGTGAAGTCTCTGAACCGTTCCCTCACTGTTTAAAAAGAATCACCTATCTATTGTTTATTCAATTCAAATTTTTGGTTGAACACGTATTATAAGCCCATTATAAGTTTACCAAATCCGAAAACCTAGTACCTAGTACCTTTTCAGTTAGGAAAAGTATGTGTGTGCATATGCGGAGTTGATTTAAAACGTTTTATCTATTTGTTAAGGTCATCGATAAGTTCGTGCCAGTCGCAATGAAATTGTTATCGGAAACTGGTTTGCTGTATTTATTGGTTCTCAGACAAAACAAACCAGGTATGTCGGTCAGTATTTTTGTTGAGTCATTAACCAATCAAAAGGCACGAATTTCAGGCTTCTACCAATCAAAAGGCACGATTTCCTTGCGTTAAACCAATCAAAAGACACTAATTTCAGGCGTCTACCAATGAAACACATTTTGTCGGGGGGATTATTACTGTTATAGTTTGCAGACACAAAAATTAGTTGTTGCACTTAGAAACCATCAATAGAAACAACATAGATAGTTGTTTGTGGTTATGGCCTTGAATTGTACATCTGACATACTCTCAATCTCCTAATACACAAGATGGTCCTTCAGCGAAGCAATGGAAGATGGTTACTTTAGATTGAGCTTCATATCTGGCTTTTTGTCTTGTTATAGAAGAATTGACTGATCTTTTCCAAAAGAATGGCTTTCAATGCGTGACAGTTCTTCAAAGAAGAAGCGGACCTGAGCATCTGTCAGTATTGCGCGTCTCTAGGATTCCGAACAAGTAAAAGACAAAAGTGTTCAATGTCAAGAAGACGTTCGACTGCATCATACCCCATAAAGTTCCCTTGCGAAGGAGATGAAGCTCACCTGCAGAGGAAACGCATCTCATCTGTGCAAGAGATGATTCTCAACCACAGAGGAAATGAATCTCACCTGCTCAGGAGTTGAATCTCAACCACAGCTTGTCCCAGAATGCAACAGTGAATTAAAGAAAGTATGAAAATGGTCTTTAAGACTATTTTGCCAGTACTATTCCTGTTACTTTATTGAATTTGTACATGATGATTTGGAGCGATGACTTGTAGTTGGAAGGCAGTTTAAAGCCATGACCATTTTGTAATGTTCGCTTGTTAACTGTTTTGGAATTTTCTCAGGGAATCAGGACGTCAGCACCTTTGTTCTTCCTACGAACCAAGTTTCGCAATGCCAAAGGATTCAGGTTGCTTCATAACAAACGAAATTGTGCACTTCACATTTGTTAAAAAAATCTCTGCGAAGGAGTGCATTTCTACAGAAATATACACACAATTTCAATAAAAATGCTCTCCGTCGCGGTGGTTTTTGACAGTAGGTTGAAAATGTTAATGTTGACACCAGCTTTTTTGTCTTAAATCTGGTTCTTCCCTAGTTGTGATATTTCTCCTACAACGTTCGGGTTGGAATTTCCTGTGGATAATTCAAACTTGACACCACTGACAATTATAACCAATCGAATTGGTGAACCTTTGGTAGGAACAATGACCGCTTTCTGCGAAGACTATTTCGCCTAGTAGGATAAGATATGAAGTTTGACCTGTTAATCTGACAGAAAACAATTCCCTTCAGTTTTTTGTTTTTGGTTTTGGTTTCAGTTACTTATAAAGTTTTTCCGGGCAACCAGAATGAAAATAACAATCTCACACATCGATCATTTGGTCTTGACTGTCAAGAGTATTCCAAAAACCATAGACTTTTATCGTCGTGTGTTAGGCATGGACGTTGAAACGTATGGAGAAGGACGAACAGCCCTGAAATTCGGAAACCAAAAGTTTAATTTGCATGAACATGGTAGGGAATTTGAACCGAAAGCACTGAAGCCGACCCCAGGTGCCATCGATTTATGCTTAATCAGCAAAAACCCGTTAAAGGATGTTATTGGTCACTTAGAAATGAATAATGTTCCCTTGGAGAGAACTGGGGTTGTAACGAGAACTGGGGCGAGTGGATCGATTCAGTCGGTTTATTTTCGAGACCCAGATCACAACTTGATTGAAGTCTCAAATTATGTAAACAGCTGATACCTGTCCTCGATTTATCCGTTACGTGACCCTGTTCCAATTGTATTGCTTGACTTCGTTCAGCACATGAGATTGGTAGAGGGTGGAAATTTATCTTTTGTAAAGTAATGGAAACAACATTTTAAAAGTATGCTCCTGTGATGACAATCGATGATAATGACGCGATTTCCTGATATTTCAGTAATCCTTTTTAGAAGAATCCCTTTATATTATATATAGAAAGTTATTATGAAATATAAATGGCATTGTAATCTATGTAATCTATTTATTTACTCAAAAAACTGATAAGACACTTGATTCCGACCAATGTTGCTATGCCAATTAATGATTCGATTGAGAAGTGACCAATCCATTCACTAGTTAGTGCAACGTTTTTTAATTCCTTTGTTTACCGTTTTCGTTTTCGTTGTCAGCTCCCTTTTAGTTTGGTTAGATTTTCGTAGAATATACAAACATGGCAGAACCATCAGTGAAAAGAACGAAATATCAAACTGCAGAAGATGGTCAAACGACGAATGAGAAATGTGAAGAAATCGAGCAGCAATTTATTTATGACATGTTGCCTCCGTGTGAACACGGATATTTGTGTGATGAAACAGATCTATTACATTTTGCTGAATATTTTCATCCACCACCCGACGTATTACACGACGCACAGGCGGTAGTTGTTTCCATAGCAACTAATGAAGTGAAGGTACTGGACAATAATAATGACGTTAAAGAAACAACGTCATGTAGTTGTGACGAAGCAATTATGAAATTTAAAAACGATGACAGCAAAGATGGCAGAAAGGCTGTGTATAAAAACAGCAAGGTTTCTTCTGCTAAACTGTCTACCAATGACAGCTTGCTATCCTCAAACAACGACGAACAATATCGATCAGACATTCGCTCTGACATCTGCATCAACGACTCTGAAACTACGACATTTTGCCGAGCCGGATGTGGTGTCGGTGAGAAAACTGAAAAAATCCGACGAGAAAAGCGTCTTAATAGTCACAGTGAAGAAGAGCTGGATAAGCGTCTAAATAACAACAGTGAAGAAGAGAAAGACAAGCGTGTAAATAGCCAAAGTGAAGAAGAACAGGACAAACGTCTTAATAATTACAGTGAGGAAGAGCAAGACAAGCATCTTAATAGTCACAGTGAAGAAGGGCTGGATAAGCGTCTAAATAACAACAGTGAAGAAGAGCAAGGCAAGCGTGTAAATAGCCACAGTGAAGAAGAGCAAGACGAGCATCTTAATAGCCACAGTGAAGAAGAGCAAGACCAGCATCTTAATAGCCTCAACGAAGAAGAGCAAAACAAGTTTCATAATAGCGTCAGTGAAGAAGAATACGATTGCTGTTTTGATACTCAAGAATATATCAGTGATAACGATGAAACAGATAACATCAACGAATGTCAGTAAGTGAATCGTCTCCTTCAATATCGTCCTTTTATAAGAATTCCAGTACAGTGGACTCGCCATAATCCGAACTGAATCAGTGGGTCCCTTCAAGCTAAAACCTGGCAATATCACTCTCTATAACTCGAACGATTTTGTTTTCCCCTTCGAGGTTCGAGTTATGTGTTTACTGTATTTAGTTTTATGATGTCAAAATCAGGTCCAGATGAATAAAATGGGTTTGATTCTGTCCGGAGGGGAGAAGTATTCTGTAAAGTTTCTACTGAAATGTGCGATACTTGTATTACTGTCCGTATTCTGTTTGAATGACAATTAATCGCTCAGAACGCAATGAAGTGTTTGGTGAAGGTGTTTGTCACGTGGTTTGTATAAACGCCCATACAGAGTTAACGTCCAGTCAGAAGAAGCGCCTACACTTATACTGTTTCTTAAACAACGCCCAGGGCACGCTTAATCAATAGTTCGGTGTATATGTTTGTCTCTCTTCAATGGAATCTACTCGAGCTTCTTTTGAATTTTCTTTCTCAGTGAGCAAATTTGGAGAACATTTTCACACGAATATAATTGATATAAACCTACTTGTCCCTACTTCTACAGGAAATTGTCCAAGAATGATACAGTTTTAACTCGCGGTCCAAGTATTGTCAAAACATACTCGTCACTGACTGATGAAGAGCGAAAGGATCTCCTTCGGAGAGCTTTTGAATTGAAATCAAGTCTTCAGAATGAATTGAAAGATACGAACGAAGTTTTGCAAAAGAAGATGAAAGAATTAAAAAGGTTACAGTCGAAATTAGAAACCAACTACCTATACTTGGATGGAGAAGAAGAGGCACTAAGTGGGACCAGTATGAAATTGTTCCCATTGTTTGCTGAGAGACATTTTAAGGAAGGTTCAGCTGAACAGATTCACTTCCGAATAGCTGGTATGAGAAATGTGGTTTTTCTGAGATTCGTATGAACCCTAGTTAACATGTTCAGCTTTGCTATGGTGAAATCCTTTGTTGTCTTAGTTACCTGCTCAGTTTGATAACTGTAGATCAGCAATATTTAAAACGAGGCAGACAATGTTGATTGGTTCGATGGCTTCATTCCGAAATTCCCTTTTTGCTCTGAGCGCAGCACACAAGTCTTCGCTTAAAGATAGTGAAATATTATAATGTAGAGCTTGAGGGTTGCACTATGCCGATGTCAGCAGAAATAGAATAATTGGGAAATGGTCTGGGAACGAGCAGCTGTTTATTATTAACAAAGCGCTAAAAACAAAGTAAAAAAATGATTGTCTCTCTCTTGGAGATTATCTCACAAGAAAACTGACACACGTTTTTCTCGACAGTTTATTATCTTTAAGAAAGACCCATGCTGTACCATGGCGTAAGGCGTAAGGCTGCAAGTCAGAAGAAGCCCAAGGATTAAGCGCTTCCGGTTATTTTACTTAGGATGGAAGGATACATGTTCATTCAACCTTTTAATATTATTTAGAATCGCAGTTTTATAGACTTCTGTCATCAGAGATGAGTCCTTTCAAGGTGACGAAAGTGGAGTACGTGATAAACCCGGCATTAGTGCATCGTTTCAACTCAGCTAAGATGCGACTTCAACAATATCGCAGCAAGGAGGAAGCTCTGCCTCTCTTGGGATTTCACGGAACAAATATCGAAAACATAATTAGCATATGTACCCAAGGATTTCGTGTTCCTGGTGAGAATGGGTTCAAACATGCTAGCGATCCAGGTAAAAATAATATTATATTGAATTTTATGTTTGGAAGTATTTTATTAACGTTGAAGTATCTCCCAGTGAACAAAAAAAATGTTTTCAAGTGCAAATACTTTTCCATATGATTTGTTTTCCCAACGGGAAAAATCGTCACAAAGTCACTGCGATGAAGAGCATTTTTATTGAAGCAGTGTGTATATTTCCTAAGAAATCTTTTAATTTTGAGGAACCTATTTCCATCCAACCGTCAAAGCTCCCTTTTTTGCCTCCATCACAGAGAGTGTTTATCGTTACATCCTCATTCATCATGCGGTCAGAGTGTATTTCCTTGGTGTATCGACTCGTAATATGAAAAGAACTGGGTAGATGGTAATTTATAAACACATCTATGCGAACTTAAACATCAGACCGTTCTTTTTAGGGTGGTACGGCAAGGGCGTTTACTTCAGTGAGTACCCATCCTACACCATGCCGTACATAAGGGGCGCAAGTCGAGTACTACTTTGTCAAGTGTTACCAGGAAAGGTGTTCCAATGCAAACATGTGGTGCTTGGGGAACCACTTCGACAAGGCTTTGATTCTCATATCAGCCCAAATGGTAAAGAACTCGTCATCTTTAACTCGCACCATATTCTTCCGTCGTATATCGTTCATTATAAGAGAGTTGATGGTGACTATCATTATGAAATCGATGAATAATATCAATACAGTCTAGTGAAGACAGCTAGTTTTGAAACCTTGAAATCTTTTGTCGATCACTTTCGGTATACATCTCAATATTTTTTAGGTATTGGATTTTTTTACCTTGGTCCAAGGTGTGAATCCTATAGATAAAATGCAATCGTGCATGATGCACTGTTTCCATTAAAACTCAGGTTGTATATTTTTCGGAACACCAAATAACATTGTTGAATTTCTATGCTCTATCGTAGAAAATTGTTGCGCACCACAACAAAATTTCGTCGTACGCACTGGCCTGTGGTTTCCGCGATTTTATGGAAACTATTATAATGGCTGTCGTACAATTGCTAGGCAATTTTACAATATTGTTTATTTTGGATATGATCCACGCCCCCACACCCTCCATCGTTATTGAGAAAAAAAGTTGTAAAAAACAATAAAAAAGCACATGAGATGAGTGGTATGCAGTTCGAGATGTTCTGTGTGGAGAGGTTTGACCAATCCAATAAGTTCAAAATATAAAAATTAAGCAAACGAAAAATATGTTTTTATATATTATACCTTATTACATGGAATGTGTAAAGCAAGTAATTAACGCGAATTTGAAGATTTCGCGTTAATAAATGTACCGTATGTAATGTAATTAACGTTCTAATGCACTGCATCTTGACGACGATTCACGTTAATTTCTGATCCCGTTAATTTTTGACCGTTAATTATTTGCTTTACACGTTTCATGTAATAAGGTTATTTCTTCTTTATGATTCATTATGAGTTTTTTTTGTTTTTTGTTCAAGTAGAGCTTTTGTTAAATTTGACCAGCTATAATTTGACTATATCCAAGATTTTTTTATGAAAAATTAAACGCAGTGATTTTATATAAATTTATAACCCATGAATGCATACTTTACTTTTTTCTGAAAATGTTACGAGAATATTACGAGAGTTTTATGCTGTTCTCTTGACGGTTACATTTTAAACAATCGATGCTCTATTTTGCTTTAATACCGAAAATGTTACGAGAATGTTACCGAGAATATTACGAGAGTTTTATGCTGTTCTCTTGACGGTTACATTTTAAACAATAGGATGGAATTCTTTCTTTATACCGTTTGTTTTTTCGTTCAAATGAAAATCGTCATAATAATAAACAGTTGTGCTTCTTATCGTTCAGTGTTCTGTATAGTATTTATTGTTAGACGAATAGATATCATAAAGCTTGTAGAAAACTAGTTACTTTATCACGATCACTTTCAAAGCAATCGATAGTTTCGAGATATATTTTATATAATTTGCGTGAGGCTTCTCAGCTTTGGCGGTCATGGGGCGTTCTCGTCCCACCCATCTCCTTCTGTGCACTGAGCAGTATTGTTAAAAGATTTTCTACTTAGTAAAATATTTCACGCGACCTTTTCGAGTGAAACGTCATGTAACAATGATTGATCTGTTAATAGGCGATTTTATCGCGAGTTATTCCTTGGAAAATATTGTAACCATAACACTGATCAGATTTGATAAGAGAACGTTTAAGGTATACGACCGTGGTCAGTTTGCAGTGGTTTCTTATCGTCATTCTTCACTCTTTGGAACAGAAGAGAGAAACATCTTGTTTGCTTCACACACAAGAACGAGTAAAATTCGTTCGAAAATGTAAAATGTTCTGTTTTCAGCCTCGAAATCTTTTGGGGCAAAATTTTCCTGACGAAACATCCGACTACCTAAACAACTTTGACCGCATCTGAGTTATTCTTTTTCGAATACTTTTTCTGATGAAATCAAATTCTTTTTGTTTCCCAGCTGCAATATGTTCTTAATTTATTTTTAATTTTTGACCAATCAGCTTTGTTGTTTTTGTAAAGGTTGTTCATATATTTAAAAAATAAATAGTAGTCTGCGAAGTAAAGTCGTCAGGATGTTGTTGGAAGCTGTTCTGTTCGTGACATGCGTGTTCTTCGTCTATGTATGGTCACGTGGTATCGAACACGTGGTCGTCCACCAACGTTGGATATTTGTGTGTTTGTTTTTAATGCCACTCAGTGTACTCTTTGAAAGTTGGTTGAAATTAAGAAACTGGATCGTCTTTCAGGTTAGTTTCACTGTCCTAAATCTCTAACCCAGGGTTTTCTGCCCGATTGAAAAGCAGGAGAACCTGGGTTCGAAGTTGGCTATTTAACCTTTAGCCAGTCAACCTTTATTTCACTCACTCTTCGGTTTCATCTAACAATTTAGCAGTTCCCCTGATTCAATAACCCCATAGCGTAATATCGTCAAATAGCCCTTATATCTAGCTGACAGATTTACTTAATGACAGTAAAAATGTCTGTTGTGTTTGCGAAACCCTTTTGTTATTACATATAAATGAATTTTCTCTCGTTGCATAGACTGCGATTATTACCGATCAAATGTCTAATGTTAAATTCTTAATTGATTGGATTATGGAGAATATTTTGGCAGGAAAGCGTCAGAACTTCAGAACGATTTTCTGCCAAAATCAAGCTGAAATGCGTTATATGGAACGTTATTGTTATGGACACTGATAATAAAGAATTCAAAATGGTTGAACTTCCTAAGAAACTTTTTTAGCAGTGTTTGATGGTGTAAAAGTGGCCTTAACAAAAAATCTAAACAACAGCTACGACAGATGGTATCCTGGTGGTCACAATTGTCCAAGATTCACTGCGATGAAGAGCATTTTTATTGAAATAGCGTGTATATTTCTATAGAAATGCACTCCTTCGCAGTGATTCTTCAAAAAATTTGCCCACTTGGATATTAAAAAAACAAGTAGATGAAAGGAACTAACGTTGGTGGATCGATGTTATTAGCTTTGCAGTGCGCCATTAAATCACGATGCTCGCGTTGCAGCTATACAAGATGAAGTGAGAAGATGGAAGGAGGAGGGATGTCAACTCAAGTTGTGTACAGCTCGACCTGGCTGGCAAACTGTCTCATTGAGAATTGGTAAGGTTTGAAAGTATTTTGTTTGTTTTTTTGTATTTTACTTACACAGTGGTCAAATTAGTTTAAAACTCACTGCGAAGAAGTACACTTCTGCAGCAATAAATACACACTATTTCAATGAAAATGCTCTTCGTCACAGTGACTCTTGGATTATGTCACTTGTATGATTTTGCTGTAGACGTTTCTAATGGAAATAATGATGACGTTCTTTTGGATCATAATAGAGGTCGTGAGTTTTGTGAAACCAGGGTGTCTTTGTCACGCCAAAGAACATCACTGTTATTCTTATTTGACGACCCAGTGGGCGTAATGGTCAAAATATCACTGCGATGAAGAGCATTCACTGGAATTCAATGAAATCACAGAAAATGTAAACAACAGCTACGACAGATGGTATCCCGGTGGTCAAAATTGTCCAAGATCCACTACGATGAAGAGCATTTTTATTGAAATAGTGTGTATATTTATATAGAAATGCACTCTTTTGCAGTGAGTTTTCAAGAAATTTGCCCTTATGCATCACGACACAGGAAAACATTCTCTTTTGGTTGCATTCTCATCCAGTGGGCAAATTTGTTGAAAAATCACTGCGAAGGAGTGCATTTCTATAGAAATATAAACGCTATTTCCATAAAAGTGCTCCATAAAAGATTTTGGCCACCGGGTATTTTCCCCCTTCACTTCATCACGTTTTCATTTGGTCACATTTGAAGTGTACTATTATTTAAA
Organism: Turritopsis dohrnii; assembly: GCA_027922465.2. Taxonomy (NCBI): domain Eukaryota; kingdom Metazoa; phylum Cnidaria; class Hydrozoa; order Anthoathecata; family Oceaniidae; genus Turritopsis; species Turritopsis dohrnii. The sequence continues at coordinate 401,232 of BQMF02000096.1, read as the reverse complement.
TGAACCGTAGGCTTAAGCCGGAATTACACTAGATGGACTTTTCCTTTCGTGAAGATCTTTTTCTTCCACTGTTTTATTTGAACGCGACGAAAAAAAAGTAGGAATTCCATGTTTTTCACTGGAGAATTTTGATGCCAGCCAATCAAATTGGAGGAAATGTTCGTGTCTACTTGACATGTTTTTTTTTTGGTATGACACAGGCAAATATAAAGACACACACAAGAAGATCAACATCAACCTGATGGATATTTTGAAAATTGATCGAATAAAAGGCACGGTGAAAGTAGAGCCGTTAGTAACGATGGGTCAGCTATCCAACGTTCTCATACCGACCGGATGGACTATACCGGTTCTACCGGAGTTGGATGTTTTGACAGTCGGTAAGTCACATGACGTCAGATTGTAAGCTGTATCCTGAATTACATTGTTCGCCTCTTTCCCTAATAAATATTACAAAGCTCATAAAGAACGTCTTTAAGTAATTCTCCACTGAGGTGTCTGTAGGTTTTGTTGATAATACCAACGTCAGTGTTGCACTTGAAAACGAGGTTAGCTTTAAACTGATAGCGCCCTCACGACCATTCTTTCATTCTTCCTAGCGCCCTTGCACCCTATTGCCCCATGGCTCCACCCATAGCGCCTTTCTTCCCTCTCTCTCATTCCTCTTACGCCATCCACGTTCTATTAGATATCGTGATGCAGTTTTTTTTCTTTGTTATTGAATTGTTGCTTATTCTCCTACATGTATGTTGTAAAACGTCAAAGCAATCTATTAAGTTAGCATGGAAATCATCTGCGATGGAGTTTTATTGATTTATGTTTAGGCGGGCTTGTGATGGGAGTTGGTATCGAGACATCGTCTCATAAACATGGATTATTTCAACATATATGCGTGTCCTTTGATGTCATTTTATCCAACGGAGAACTTCGACACTGTTCTAAGGTAGCGATTTCTTTTTGCTTATTCGTCATAATATTGTTCAATGTTTTTCTGTAGTTCCTCATATATCTTGTTATAATCATTTATCATAATGATACATGGTTCTATCATTTTCAGACATATATATCAATCTACTGCTTTCTGACCAGCTAACTTACTTGTGCAAGCCTCGACTTGGTTTGGTTAGAAGTCGGTTGATGAATATGAATATCGATTCAAATATATACAGTCTAAACATCTGATCTTCCATCAATATTATTATTCATCTGTACAACGTCAATGTATAGAAGTGTGTAGAAGTGTGAATCTTAGATCGATTCAGTGATGTACAATATGTACATCTGATCTTTCATCATTATAGATCGATTCAGCGATGTACAATATATACATCTGATCTTCCATCGTTATAGATCGATACAGCTATATACAATATATACATCTGATCTTCCATCATTATAGATCGATTCAGTGATGCACAATATATACATCTGATCTTCCATCGTTATAGATCGATACAGCTATATACAATATATACATCTGATCTTCCATTATTATAGATCGATTCAGTGATGTACAATATATACATCTGATCTTCCATCATTATAGATCGATTCAGTATGCACAATATATACATCTGATCTTCCATCATTATAGATCGATTCAGTGATGCACAATATATACATCTGATCTTGCAAACAAAACTTTTTATTAGTTCTGTCTGCAGGGCCGTAATTTCCCCAATATTTTTTGATTGAAAAAAAAATTGTTCTTAAAACACTAAAAAGCTAGAATTTGGAGTAAAGTATTAGAGAAAACTTTCATGAGGAGGCTCCGACCCCTGAAACCCCTGCTGGTGGGCATAGAGCCCCCCGCCCTCCCCCCCGAGCCCCGACTCAAAATATTTTTTTTAGTCCCCTAAATATTTTTGAAGAAATTACGGCCCTGGTCTGGATTAAACGAGTAAAATCATTGCCTCGTTTCTTCAAACGAAAATAAAATACTATAAGAGAGTTTTTTTCTATAGACTATGCCGTAAAGAAAGCCAAAATTGCGTTTATAATAGTCCCACCTGTATATTCTTCAAACTCTATACGTTATAAATATTTCTCCAATTTCTCTTAGGATGAAAATTCAGACTTATTCTACCAGATTCCATGGTCACACGGAACCCTTGGATTTTTAGTGGCTGCTGAACTGAAAATCATTCCGGCCAAGAAATATGTTAAAGTCAAGTACAACCCTGTTCATGGTTTAGACCTTATAAGTGATCGCTTATCTCAAGCTGTAGCAGATGAACAAAACGATTTCGTTGAATGTCTCATGTATTCTATTGATACGGCTGTTTTAATGACAGGAAGGATGACAGATCAATGTCATGTAAACCAGGTACTATTTTAGGCCTAGTCTACACTACGCTACTCGCAGAATCTTTTGGCGATCGTAGTTTTATGTGATTGTAATAACCGAGGAGCTTAGATATATCCCATTGGACAAATATGTTAAAAATACACTGCGAAGGAGTGCATTTTTAAAGAAGTACACATATTATTGAGTATTGAAAATGCTCTTCATCGCAGTGGCTTTTTAACGATTTTGCCCAGTGGAAATGGTTCACAATATTGTACTGCTCTTGTAATTCCTTCCTTTAAATTTGCGAGTGTCAAAAATAAATCAACAGTCGGTCGTTTTGTTTTTGATAAGAATTCATCATAGGTAAATGAAATTGGTAATTATTACAAGCCATGGTTTTTCGAACACGTTCGTGAATTTTTAACACGTAACCAAGATGGCGTCGAGTACATTCCAATACGTGATTACTATCATCGGCATACAAGAAGTTTGTTTTGGGAACTTCAGGTAAAGTCTGCAAATAACCTTTTCATGGACTTGAAAAAGGATAGAGAGGATAGAAAAAAATCAGAATGAGGCACTGAAATCAGAACGAGGTTACTTCGTGAATATATATATATATATATATATATATAGTGGAACATAACGTTGAAACTCATTTATTTTTTGGGTTTTTTTATTCAAAATGACCTACACCTGCAAGATTTCTCCATTGTTATCATTTTTAATCAAAGGATATCATACCGTTCGGCAATAACCCGATTTTCCGATATCTATTTGGCTGGGCGATGCCACCACAAATCTCGTTATTGAAGATAACCAGCCCGCAGGTTATTCTCGATCTGTACGAAAACAAACACGTGGTGCAAGATATGTTGGTGCCGCTTCCTCAATTCCAAAGTGCGCTTCACTGTTTTCATCAACACTTACAGGTAAGGCAAGGGCGTGACCTAAAAATTGTCACAAAGAAAGCGAGTTAGATAGAAAGTTTGGCGCCAGTGATTGAGCGCCCCTCTAAGTAAGGATCAATCTCTGACTCAATTGATGGAACTGAACAATATACTTACGCCTTAAGAATCCAAGCTGGCCCAAAATACTTTAGCATATAATTTTAAGGCGAATTGTTGATCAGCTTTTTTAAGTATGATGTGCCAGCACCAGGTTTTCATAATGGACGATCACGTCGAATCTATCATTTCCCTCTCTTTTTTAGGTTTACCCGCTATGGATTTGTCCCTTTAAACTGTTGAATGTTCCTGGGTTAGTTCATCCAGCGATAGATACCGATGACGTCATGTATGTTGATATAGGAGCGTATGGAACGCCAAAAGTGACGTCATTCCAAGGACCTGATACCATTCGAAAAATCGAAGACTTCGTATTGGAGAAAAATGGGTAATTATAACAAAAATATACAACCTCAATACCAGGTCTTTCTTTCCGATAAAATTTATGAGGGAGAAAGGAGTCTGGGAGCAAGTTTAAAAATACCTGAATTGTTTTCATTGTTTTTGAGTGGAAATCTACCTAGTACTCGGTACCTTTTAAAATTTCAGTTTTCAGATGTTATATGCAGATTCATACCTTACACGTGAAAAGTTCCGCAAAATGTTCGACCACAGCAAATATGATAAAGTTCGTGAAAAGTATGACGCGGAAATCGCCTTTCCAACCATCTATGAGAAGATTTGCAGAGCAGCAAGAAGATAGAGAATACCACGAGTATTTTCCTTGTGTTAGTGAGACTGAATTCTTCTCCGCAGATGTTGTGTCGTCGTAAAGAAACCCGAGCGAAGGTTGCTAGTTTGTACAGTATGACCTCCAATTAACGGACACTCTAAACCGACCTCCAATTAACCGACACTCTAAACCGACCTCCAATTAACCGACACTCTAAAAGGCGGACACCTCTTATTAACGGACGGATTTCTTTTCTACGGCAGAATTCTGGTCAAACTCTCATAGAAAAGTTTCTAAATAGCGGACACTTAATTAGCGGACACTCTAATTAACGGACATTTTTTTTTTGTACGGAAAAACATATTTAGACTTTTTTACTTTCCAATTAGCGGACAAAGATAGAAAATACACAAAACATTTTCTTTTATCCTTTTCTTGATTTTAAACATTTAATGGTTTGATTCACTAGCTCATCCTTAACTGCTGAAAGTTTCTTTTCAAGCCATTTTACCAGTTTTTTGGACCCCAAAAAAACTGTAAATAACTGGAATTTCCAGTCCATATCCACTCCACGATTTACCCTTTTGCCAACCATCTTCACTTCAATGGGCGGCATAGGGGATGATGAGGAACATGGAAGAAGGTTTTGAGATATTTCCTGGAAAATGTCCAGCGATACAGTTTTTTCCCTTGGAGTCTTTGGGCATTACCACCACTGTGTGTTTGTCCACTAAATTCGATGGCTCTCGTTCACACTTCAATATCTCCCCCAATCAATGGGGTTAATGTAGGCATGGTATCCTCTAGCGAAAGAATTGTATTCATACGTTGACAAATCTCTTTCAATTAAAATTGTTTTGTTCATTTTCATTGGTTTGTTAATGTTGTTGCTGTTAATTGGTTAATTCAGAATCCAGTTTCATGTTTCCTTTTCCCTAACTTAACCCTAAAGTTGGTCTCGCACCTCTAAATACATAAATAAGTTACAAAATTATCGAAAAATAGACAAAAATGCATAAGTTTCCAAAAAGCGGACACCTCTAGTTAGCGGACAAAATCTTTTTCCCCAATGGTGTCCGCTAATTAGAAGTTATACTGTAGTCAGATTTTATGAAAAGAACTGTCGAAGTGATTCCAATATCTTGATCAAGAAAACTGGAAAAAATTCGGAACTAAAAACGGGAACTGGACTATAAAAGCTGTTTAAGTATAATGTAGTTTCTGATTCTTTTCTAAACGGTGAGAAGTACCGCTCCTACACGGTGAGAATTTGACATTGTTTTAAGTACGGCTCCTACACTCTTGATTATGTGTGGAGGAGAGTATAATAAAAACTGACGTCATAAAGAAGTAAGAAATAATGGTGCAATTCCATCGAACTTAGTAGATAAAGCGAAGATGATATGGACAGTAAAATTTATAAAATTACTTTATGTAGTTGTGGACGAAACGCATGTTGATGGGAATTCATCTTTCGATGATTCTGTATTCGAGGCTGAAGAAAGAAAGAGAACATCACCCAATATACAAATGCGCTTCGTTAGAATGGAATCTATGGAAACACTCGCACATAATGTGAGTTACGTCAAAAAATCAAAAGTAAAGAAAACACACTAAAAATCAGCTAGGAGATATTATGTTCATCTTCAGTAGACGGAATGTTTCAAATAGGACATCCATAACACGATGGAAATTGCAGCAACGATATCCTCAACTAAATAATATTGGGGCAGGGATTTCAAGAGATGAAGACGCGCCACCAGCTGATGGAGCTTGCACAGCCATAGATTATCACGCACCGTCAGTTGTGAGTATTCGAAATTATTACGAGATAGTATTCCATGTTTTACCACTAAGAGTTTAATGCTCTGCAATGACAGCTACACTGATGATGTAAATAAGCCGCTACTGATGTCATTGTATACCATGGTAACAGCCATGTGACTTCCTAACAAACCGGCTAACGCCTTGTTACGTGTGAAATGTCAAACACCAGAAACTCATTTTTAAATTTAATGGCGGAGACAGAGAAATTGAGCAATGAAACAGCTCTGTCTTTGGCAGAAACTACCAATCCACCAGCATGGATGACTTGCACTCTGCTTACAGCGACATAGCTATCATCAGCCATGTTAATTATAAGAACTTTTTCATAGAGCTACCAATCTTTCTGTCTCACTAAGCTTCATTTCTGAATGGCTGATGATTAATGTAGTACCGATTGTTTTTCCATTGATGCAGACTGAACTGTTTCTGAAAGAAAAGAGGGCTGATTGAACCAATGCAACAAAATGATTGTGGATATTAATGTGGATATTATTATGGAAAAGCACTCTTTCGCAGTGATTTTTCATCAAATTTGCCCAATAGGGTATTGCCCATCGTTCCTTCAAATGCAAATAGGATACTTTCAGTTTTACAACAAGTTTTATCTATTCTGTACATAAATAGTGGTTTAACCAAACCTAATCGAATCTAAACCTAAAGGCTAAAAACCAGCACTACATAAAGTAAGTTTATAAATTTTACTGTTCATATCATCTTCGCTTTGTCTACTGTCTATATATATATTGTACACAAGCTTTTTAGAAGCTGGTGAATATTTTACACAAGCAGTTGATGATATTCCTGGAGGAAAAGAAGCTATTGTGTCGTTTGGAGTTTAGTTTTCGCAGTATTATATCAAGTCAACAAGTAGTAACACTTTCCTTCGATAGTATAAGATCAGAAAAAGGTAAAATAGTTGGCGCTTGTGTTATCGATATGTCAAAGGCGTTCCACACTATCAGTCATTTAAAACTATTGGTGAAATGGTATTAACGATGTAGAGTTAGATTGGTTCACTAATCCAATGTTAGATCCTTATCAGGGGTTAATCTTGAAGCCCCTCATACTTCTTAATTTTTTAAGGGAAAACAGGAGCACTTTTATTCAGAATTCCACAAAAAGTAAAAGAGGCAGATTGCTGACCTTCCTCTATTTGCGAATGGATGTCAAGTTATTGTTTACTAGAGATTATGTATACCTTATAACACATTAATAACAGATTCTGTATATCGAATACCTCGATATAAAATTTTTTCAGATTATGGTTTTTTTTAGATTTAGGTCAGAAATAACGTTTTCTTCTCGAGTTGTCTGCATTTCCTTATTTCCTTTATATTTGCTTAATATTTCCCCCTTTTACTGCACATTTGAGGTGACACGCGCGACACAACGAAATAACAGGATAAATCAATGCAGCAAGTGTTGCATTATGGTGATTCAAAGGAATGATAACAACAATAAAGAGGAAAGATAACTTACTCGTTCTTCACATCCACAAAGATGCTGTTGATAAACTGGACTTAAAAGCTGTTGCGAATGAGTTCATCGACAAATACGACACAAGAAAAAACATCTTTGGACACTTCGCGCTATAAAGCATTTGCTACTATTTTTGTTTCAATAACCATCGTAGTACTTATCAAAAATGTAATTGGATATATGCAGAGTTTATAACAAAGATAGTCTTAGAAACTTGAAAATATACTAGAATTTTATGTCATTTTGGATATCCTATTGTTTAAAATTGACTTTCGAAAATGCAGTTTTAGCTAATCTAGAGGGTATAAAATCCCAAAAATTTTCGGACCCCTCGGCCCCAACCATGGTGGGGCTTCCTTAGATACTAAACATCAGGGCCCCCCTAAAAAAAATTTCGTGTCTACGGCACTGCTTAGTCTTTGATTTTTGTTCCAATAAATTTTCAATATGGATATAATTTTGACAAGATAATGTTCTAAAGAGATCCAAGTTATGCATTATCAACTAATTTTTCGCATTTGTTTGTTATTCGAGGTGGAACTTGACTGGTTATTAAAAAACTTTATTGTATAAATTCTATCTCTTCCATCCAAAAGACTCACTAAAATTTGAACTGTTACGGTAGCAGTTAGGCAAATGTAAATATTAAAAGCTTAATTTAAAGTTTAACTGGTTATGTTTCACATAATCTAAACAATTTTCACTTAATATACACCAGTCAGTTTTAAGAGCTTCTCAAAGTATCAAATTCCGTCCAACAGAATTTTCTAATTCAAAATATCACCATCAAAGAAAGAGTCAACAGTGCTTTTTGTCAAAGTAGATATTCGCTCAGGATTAAGTAAGTAAGTAAGTAAGTAACGGGAGTTTTTAGTCCTTGGGCTTCCATCCGAAATGGTTGGTTCTTTCGCCCACCGACTTGCAACTAGTAGTTGACTTACCGCCAGAGATACGTATAGCATTGCTCCAAGTTCAATAAATGAAAAACTAATCTCACAAGGAGCTAAAGTTTTTCGCATAATGGACTTGTCGATGCCAAGAATTCGGCTAATGCATAAGTTACTTTTATAATTTCCGAAACGAACTTGTAACCTGTATGAACCTGTGTCTGTTCAGAATTCGCGATAAGGTTAAGTTGCACTTAAACCTAGCAAGGATGCTGTTTCCAAACAGAAGATTGTGTCAACAAAATTCAATAATAGAACATTTATTTGATTCATAATAAAGTTATCACAGTGGTTTCTTTGCAGCACAGCAACAATTGGAACCACATCATTGTCAGTTACGATAACTTGCTGCAAAGTGATAATGACTCATGAATATGGCTTGATGAATATGTCTGTACAATATCCTGTTTGGTTTTCGTTAATCGTCGGGTTGATGTGAAAATCCGACGTTGCTTTGTTGTTTCCATTTCAACCGTTAAACGGCCGTCAAGCGACGATTAAATGGGACGTCAAAACAACTTTGATAAAACGTCTTTGTTCTCTCATGGCTGTAATTTCAAAATTAGATGCTAAGCATTTGAAATTTTATGACATCGTTATTAAGTACAATTATGTTTGTTTTGCTTCGTGTATAAAAATTTGGCAACCATCAATTGCAAAAATAAGTGAACTACAAGTCGGCGCCACAACAAAACACTGCGAGCCACGATATAATTATGATTTAAACGTTTTTTAAAAATTTCAAATTTTTAGGGGTATTATGTTCCCAGGCTATGTTGGGCTATTGACGTTGCGATAAAATCCCATTTCTACATATGTAGTCATATACTTATTGGGATTAGGCTATCTTGACTAAGTAAGTAGGTATAATGTTTTCCTAAGTGTAGATGAGTGTGGATAAAACTTTATACTGTTCTTAGCAGAGACACGAGGTTTCATCGCTAAATAGGAAGATCATTCTGGCAATGAAGCGGTTTAGTGCTAGCCTTTCATCTCAATTTCAAAATATTTCGATTCACTTTATTAAACATAGCAATTTTTTTAGGCGTAAGCGGAACATTTTTTCAACGACAGATCTTTTCTTTTGTCTTTAATCAAAATTGGATTTATTTTCTTTAGCTTGTTTGCTCATTGGTTTGCTTTGAGAGACTCATTAAAGTAATTGACGTGCATTTAAAATTAAGGGGAATCTAGTTTGTAAGCACGCATAAAAGACGTCCAATTCACTAGTAACATTAGTTGATATTAGTTGAACTTCGATTTCGGTGACAGTTCCTGAATTACAATCATGAAGAATATCCTCGCTTTCTTGTTTTTAACAATCGTTGCGTCAACATTGGCTAATACGGGTACAGGTGGTCGGGGAAGAGGAAAAGGTAGAAAGACATTTATTTTCTGTAGCAAGTTATGGAAAGCGATTATTTCAATTAAGAAATTCCTATTTGACATTTGTTGATTTTTATTTGTTTGTATTTGTTTAATTTATGTAAATTGCTGTTAAATAAGCGTTATTTGTAAACTTTCTTGTAGAATTATGATATAAAACATCATTAGAACACTTGTTTTCTCTTAAGCATAAGGTATGTTTTTTCCTATTTAGGAATAAGCTTTTGTGACCTCGTCTCATTTTGTCGTGACGAAACCAGTTTTAACGATTGGCAACCTGTTGAAAAAGCAATGAACGACAAAGGAATAAATGGTAAGGAGATGCATGGTAATCTGGCTTAAGAAGACAAACTCACCTTCCAAATCCTACCGAGTTTATCCCATAAAATATGAAACAGATATGTAACTTTAAAAAATGCATTTTACGAACTGCTTTCCTGGCATTTTTCAATATTTTTCATAAATTTTTCATGTGTGTTTATACCATCATTTCATCGCAGAATTTATCCAAACAGAACACACGAGTTACATGTTGGTCATGTTCCAAAAGAACATTATTTTTAATTGCTTATAGCATACAAGCACAAGTAATTCGCTTTTGCATCTACTATTACTGAAGTGTCTAATGAAACTGTGTTATCATTAAAGTTAATGATTACTTTACATGGCTGACAATGTGTATGCTATCATAGTAAAACATTTATCAAAAGATCAAAGTTTATACATGATTGTTTTTCCTTTCTTTACAGATGTTGCTAAACGTGTACTTGCAAAAATTCTCAAAAACAGGAAAGATAACCGCAAGTAAGTAGAGCATCGATTATACGAGTTTCTTCCTAACAAATGAGTTCATAGTGATGTCCAATACTCCTGCCGTAAAATCAAAAATTATCAGTCGCTGCTGTTCTCGGCTCATTTATAATTTTATTACGTAACTCATCAAAATAAAATAAAACTTCGTTAAAATAGCTTTTACTCGAGTTACTTTATTGTTATAAACAAACAAAGTCTGCCGCGATGGTTAAACTATGAGTTTACATAGAGGAATAAAGTGTCCTGTATGATCTTGATTTCCTGTTCTATTTTAAGGAACCTTTGGCCTATTTGTTTATCCCCAGTGAGCAAAATCACTGCCGGCTGTGTCAGGATCGAATTTTCATATCTTTCCCATGATGAAATAAGTGCAGTAGATAACTATTTATGATAAAAAGCACTTTGTTTGTGTCTTGATTTTCTTTCTATACTTTCTCCTTGTTCCAAATAGCCTGAACGAATTGTTTGGTTATCATAGACCTCCCAGGAAAATTGAAAATAAGGTTTTTTGATAAAACGGAGCTTTTCCCTTTTATCATAATTGACAAACTGAACAACCAATTTTCAATAATTAATCAAAATTTTGTTGTGTTGTTGATAGTGCGACGTTATTTAATATTTGTGAGTGCGACAAAAGAGCGTATGCCTCTCAATATTGTACCCTTGACGTAATCGTATTGTTATTTAGAGATGAAAGGTTCCACTAGAAACGAAGAATATTTGTCTTCATGAAACGATGATTTGATCAATATATCCTGATTCTCATGCTCACACTTGTTTATGTATATGTAACGCACTGCTGTAAACCCTTTATGAATAAATTTGTAATCCCTTCAATATATTCATTTGGCACATAAATATCATAATCAACAAAATGTTGTTTAACATGTCAGAAATATAAACAAAAGCCTATGGTGCTTAGTAACCAAGGAATAACGTCTTTTTCCGTATATCCCCCCCTCAAAATTTTAGAGACCTTTTCTGATTTTTTGTGTTATGGCTAAGACACCAAGTATCGCCTCTTTTAAAGAATTTAATTAATCCAATGTGGAAATAATAATAAAATATTACTAAGTACTAAAAACGTAATTTAACAATAGAAAGTATAAAATGGAGAAGAGACTTGATAACAAGGCAATGAACGTCAAGTACTTATTATTTCTAATTACTATAATCAGTAAGGCATGAGAAAAATATGGCCTTTATTACGAAAATGAGATCAATATTAAATTAAAACAAGATTTGCAAAAATGCGACTATATATTTCCCCAAAGTTGCAAACATTTTATTAATTATTGTGTGTACATTGATAACCATGAGAAAAATGTGTGATTAAATAGTTACAGTATAACTACCATCGACCTGATACTCAGATTGAATTTAATACCACCAAAAACTTACTTTGAACTTATTATGAAATGAAGTTGTTCACGGTCAAACGATAAGGTTTCTCTTAAAATATTTTGCTGTGGAGTTAAAAAGTGACCGAGAAGTTACTATGGACACGTAGCTAAAAATGATAAGACCTAAATGCGACTAATACTAAAGCTTAGTTTCCATATGACTGTATTTTGCAGTAAACTGCAAAATGCCGACAACGTTTTTCAAATCGCATGCGCAGTTAAACCAAATTTCCGCTGTCTTGGCATAATTTTATAAAAAATATTTCTCTTGAGTTTTGACGTAAAAGTTGAATTCATAATACCTTTGCAGTCAACTTTTTTTGCAGTCGATTAATTCTATTCAAATAAATCATACAAAAAATATTCCTTGTCAAAAAGCATTAAATCTTTTATCAAAATATTATCCTTTCTGACTTCTTTCTTTGAACAGTTTTTGTACCCACATTTTCTTCTTATATTTTCTTTTGCGGCTTTGTTGATATTTTCGATAAGAATAAAATAAAATTAATCGTAATTGTTGAAGTAATAGTAGTCTTATATTGAAAGCAGCCATACTTTTGATATCAGAAGAGTAAAAACAATACAGAATATCATATCATTCTGCGTTCCTTTACTCTTTGAACAACTGCAAAATGCAGTCACATGGAAATCAAATTGCAGTCGACTGAAAAATACTTAAGAACATTTTGCAGTCGACTGCAGAATACAGTCGTATGGAAACTAAGCTTAAGTTACTTAAACAGCTGCATATCAACAAACCTATCAATGTGTAAGAAAATTTCATCATTAATCTTTATTGTTGCAGAAGCTTGACAAGTTTCCTATTGTAACTCAAATAAAATTATCTTACAACATCATACAATCAAATTTGATACAGGTTTTCTGTACAAAAGAAGAAAAGGAAATTGTTAAACCTAATTTTGATACCACAGTATACTTTCGGGTAGACATATAAGCAAATAACTATCAAAAGTAATCAAAATCTCTACTAACAAATATTACGTGTAACATTTCAAATTAGGACAGAATAGTTATTTTCAAAAAAAAAAGATGGGCTTGAAGTGACAATTTATAAAACCAAATTCAAGTATTCACAATAAACATCTCTGTTCAAAAAAATTTGTTCACACTCTATTCTGTGGTAAAAATGACCTTCATATATAAATCCCAAATGGAAAAAAAACAAACTTTTGCAGTGAAAATACATATCCATAACCAAATCACTACATAGCTGAAAGTAGAAGTTCGTGTTCCGGCTTGATTTAATTTACAGACTGTCATTTGTATTGTGTTTTGAATTACGTTTGTTGTTCATACAGGAAAATTGACAGTATATTAAATTTTGCAAAATAAAGTATGATATACAGTATCAAAACAGTATACGTGATCATGGAATTCATCCATAGTAAACTATGTTTCTGTTGTTGGATTAAATGACTATCCAGGGAAGCACACTCGACCAGATTCTTTCAAGTTATTATGTGTCTCAATCCTGTGTTTTAAAATATTATACGTAAATGGTTTTCTGAACTTCTTATTGCATATACGACATCATGTTTTTACTTGCTGTTTTTGTATGTACTTTTTGAATTAACAAACTGGTTGAACTGGTTGTTCTCCACATTAAAAGGTTCCTTCATGGCTGGTACATTCATCATCGTGCTTTCAGTTCAGTTGGGCTACATTATATCAGGGTATAAAAGAAAAATAAATCTTCAGCCTGGCTATTGATAATGAATTTTCACCTTTGCACTGAAACCACAGCTTCAATGGTTTGCTGTTCGAAGCAAATTAATTACCAATCATCATAACATTGTTATCAACAAAAACAAAACATCATTATTATTGATACATCAATTTTTTCTGGTTTTTACACGTTCATTCAAAAGTTTTTACAAAGCTTTTTAAGACAACACTGAACTAAAACGATTCATTTCCATCATTTAACGTTTCATCTGTTGAATCATTTTAAGAGCTAGCAGAAAAAAAAGCAAAAATCTTCCACTGCTCATCTGCACTGACTGAAAATAATGGCGTGCTGTAGACTAGCCTCTATTCTTATCTACTTTGGCTAGGCGAAAATTCAATACCGAACCGCGGCTATAAAAGTGAACGGAGAAGAAGGAGAAGAAGAAGGAGAAGGAAAATGCCGATTTTAACATATATTTCGTCCTATGGGGAAATATATAATTAAAATCATTGAATGTATATAGTTTCACTGACAATTTTTCGAGAGTCAATATGAGAACTCTAAGGGAGTCATCTCAGAGTGCCTGTGGCGACTCCTTTTGCGAGTCATTTTGACTCCCTTACAAGTATCTTTTTTTACTCCCTTTAGCTTCTCATTACCATGAATGACTCCCTTTCAGTTCCCAAAAATGGCGATATTTCTGACTATCCAAAGGAAGTCGTTTGAAAATGACTCTCTTACGATTCTCATTTCGTGACTCCCGTTTGAGTAACATTTTGAATTAATGCTCAAACAAGAGTCATTTATTTATCACCTTAAGAGCTTCAATCCGCTATGACTCCCTTCAGAGCATCATTGCGTTGATGTCAAATGACGCCCTTCTGGGCATAATGTGTTAATATTAAATGACTCCCATTCCAGTATTATAATATTCTCAACGCTTGGTCATCTTGTTGATCTTGCCCCCGGATTTCATGGTGATCTCAAGATAATTAAGAAAACAATGCCATTTACTTGAAATCATGTATTGATCTTTTCATATAAAACACTTATACATACAAAAACATTTATGAAAACGCAAATAGCTTATATATAAACTTGGATATTTCATAACAACAAATAATCTTAGTTCAATTAAAACATTTGCTACACCATCATCATCATTCATGGAACAGTGCGGCTCAAAAAACTGATCATCAACATCTTCATCATCACTGCTAATCACCAGCAAGATTATTATCACTTGCATTGATATCTAAAAGTCACTTCGAGTGTATCATTCTCTGAACTAAGTCTTCATGTTAAACTTTGATGTTTTTGCACAGCTCTTTTGATTTGTGAATTTCAATACACATCCAGAAGAATTGCATTGAATAGCGAAGTTGCCCTGCATTGCATGAAAATTCCAAAAATGTCGAACGAGCCATTTGTAATTGGCTGTTTTATAAGAGCAATCAAATTTACAGGAAAATTTCATAATAAGAATCTAAAGAAAAAGTAACATACTGTAAAAATTAAAGCTGTCACAAGTAACTAAAATATAGTAACTAATCATTCAAAATCATTTAGCTTTTCCCCAAATACTTTCATTTGAAGTCTATGGCTGAAAGAAAAAACAGCGTACTTATAACATATTCAGTTACTGTCTGCATAGCCAACCGTGTTTTGTGGGCCATCATCAGTGTTGTTTTGTTGTTCTTTAAAATAAATTTAAGCAGAGCAAGCTAACTTATCATATCTATATACTAATCACGAGTGTGCATCCGCTTTTTTCACGCTTTCACTCTCTAAAATTTCGGGTCGTTTTTGCGGTCACTGATTCATAATGGAGTGTCAGACCACGGCGGTTAATATTTTTCTGCGATTAGTATAGGGGAAAACATTGCATTGCATTTAATCGTTTCAAATGTTTTGATTATTCGCGAGATCAGACAACAACGAAAGACAACAACGAAAGTATTGCGCGAAGATTTATTAATGTTTTTAGGGTAAGTACGCTTTAGAACTTTTTTGTTTGTTTGTTTTGTTTTTTCTTATAGTATTCATAGGGTTTCTGCGTCATTACTTTTCAAAAAATACGCGATTGAAGAAATGAATATCATGGTTTTTAATCATGACGGTCTGGGTTCGTAAAGAAAATCGCAATTGTTTTTAATTCACATTTCGACACTTTTACGACTTTCGCGTTTGGCTTTTATTTACGTTGGGGTGTGGATTCCGTGAGCAGTTACAGCGATGTTAATCTTTTTGTTGTTTACCTGTACGCACAATTTATTTTTACTACTGCATATATCGTATCGTGAAAGATTTATTATGAATATTTTGATGTGTTTCAGATCTTCTGATTAAAAAGTTTTTCTGTTCATAACTCCAGTGTTGAACTAAATATGCTTTAGCCGGAATACCTAGAGATTTTTAATTAAATGAGTGAAGAGTTTTTCTGTATTGACGTTTAGATATCTTTAATCATGGGGAACCATTGCATTGCATCTTCAATTTATACAATTTATGTAAAAAGTGAAAAAAGTGGATGCACAGCGCGTATTTTTATTTTTGATGAATTAAAACCCGTGTTCTACACGCTGTTTAAAACGAGATACTACATTCTAGACATTTAAACTTTATCATACTAAAATTCATTATACTAAGCCTTTCTCTCTGTTCAGCTCACATCGATTAAAACCTGTAAAAAAATTTTACATGGGTTACTAGTAGTATAATAATAGCCGATTATTTAAGAACAAGAAAACAAACGAAAAAAACTGTCAGTCACACGGACACATTCAATTTCGTCAAGAAAAGAATCCAAGAATAGTACAACTACAAACCTCCTAATATGAAATATGTATATGTTACCAATGAAACCAGTGTACCAGTGAAGTTGATAAATTATAGATGTTTTTTTTATTCAATGCGATCGTACGGTCGTATTAAATAAGTTTACAATTTTTGTGATTATACAGGGAAATATCTATACAAAAGAATAATTATTAGTAAAAAAATTAGTAAAATGCAAAGAAAGTACCCCTAAGAGTTAATAACCGTATTTTTATTGTTTAAAGGTGGAAAAAGCTTTTATACCGTTATGTGACATCTGAGACTCTCATTTAAAGAATTGATTACGTAAATTTTTTTTAAAACGTGCGAAACAGTGGCTTTGTTTTTCGATTTGACTCTCCGACGAGTATCAAAATGATTCCCTTAAAGAGCCATTTAACTTACATCACTTATGATCACTTAAAGGAGTCAAATTGATTCCCTTCAAGGTGGTCATTTTAAGGAAATTGAAATTGACACCCCTTAGAAGCAAAATGACTCCCTTAAGATGCTCTCTGTATCATCTGATTTACTCTCTTAGGTTATCACTAGTAACCCATGTAAAATTTTTTTACAGGTTTTAATCGATGTGAGCTGAACAGAGAGAAAGGCTTAGTATAATGAATTTTAGTATGATAAAGTTTAAATGTCTAGAATGTAGTATCTCGTTTTAAACAGCGTGTAGAACACGGGTTTTAATTCATCAAAAATAAAAATACGCGCTGTGCATCCACTTTTTTCACTTTTTACATAAATTGTATAAATTGAAGATGCAATGCAATGGTTCCCCATGATTAAAGATATCTAAACGTCAATACAGAAAAACTCTTCACTCATTTAATTAAAAATCTCTAGGTATTCCGGCTAAAGCATATTTAGTTCAACACTGGAGTTATGAACAGAAAAACTTTTTAATCAGAAGATCTGAAACACATCAAAATATTCATAATAAATCTTTCACGATACGATATATGCAGTAGTAAAAATAAATTGTGCGTACAGGTAAACAACAAAAAGATTAACATCGCTGTAACTGCTCACGGAATCCACACCCCAACGTAAATAAAAGCCAAACGCGAAAGTCGTAAAAGTGTCGAAATGTGAATTAAAAACAATTGCGATTTTCTTTACGAACCCAGACCGTCATGATTAAAAACCATGATATTCATTTCTTCAATCGCGTATTTTTTGAAAAGTAATGACGCAGAAACCCTATGAATACTATAAGAAAAAACAAAACAAACAAACAAAAAAGTTCTAAAGCGTACTTACCCTAAAAACATTAATAAATCTTCGCGCAATACTTTCGTTGTTGTCTTTCGTTGTTGTCTGATCTCGCGAATAATCAAAACATTTGAAACGATTAAATGCAATGCAATGTTTTCCCCTATACTAATCGCAGAAAAATATTAACCGCCGTGGTCTGACACTCCATTATGAATCAGTGACCGCAAAAACGACCCGAAATTTTAGAGAGTGAAAGCGTGAAAAAAGCGGATGCACACTCGTGATTAGTATATAGATATACTTCCTCCATTAAGTGGAAACAACCAAGAAATTGGGCTGCTGGAGAAAATTGTTTTTATCCTTCAATGCCCAAGTAAAGATGATAATTATGAAGTTTGTAATATCAATTCTGTTCAATATAAGTGAATGAGTCTTGTCTGAAAAAATAAATATATATTTATATATGCTAATAGGTATTATGATTATAATCAATTCACTCTGAGTTAAAATTTGAGAATGCTTTGTCATAATTGACATTGATTTTGAAAATAAAAAATCAGTATTCATTCATCAGTTATATATATTTCAGATCGTTGAATTTTTACAACATCGTGGAGTTAAGGACAGTGTTTTACGAAACTTTGTTGTAGACAAGGTAAAGTTTCTTTTTCTCAATATATCTTTATAAAATTAGTACCATATAATATCTGTTGATAGATATTTTGATCAAATATATTCTTGAACATAATGGATCTGAATTTTAGATGGACCAGGTTGCTATCAATGCTGCTACGGATAATCAGTTGAATGATATAGGTTTAGAAGCTCGTGGTGATATAATGGCATTGCGTTGTTTCTGTATGCCTACTTCTGCATCTGATGATCGCAAACTTGAATTAAGGGCTGCTGTACTTAATAATGACAGAACCGTTAGTGATGGCAGGAAGAGGTCGATTAATCTTGGGTGGTTGCATTACGATAAAAAGAAGAAAAAATATGTCAGGGTATCACAAAAGAAAGGTGGTGGCCCACGAAATGTGAAATTACTTGGAAATAGTTCCCTCAATGAAATTATGGAATTTGCAATAAAGCTGTTTTGTCCAAAAAATAGAACTGAATTTGGCCTTCGAGACACTCTAAGTTTTCAAGTTGGAAACTTTAAAGAAGAAATAATGACCTCAGAACTGAATATTGATGGAAATCATGTACCTTTCACATTAACAAGGTATATCAACATGAATGGATTTAGTAAAACTAGATTGTATCTGATGAGCAAAGCAAAGACAGTTGTGGCATTTGAGGAAATTTTCTGCAAGAGCAATGTAGTTAACCTTACAGGTGATCAAACCAGTGATAGTGATGATTCTTTAGCAGGTAATTTATTTTAGAGATAATGTGGAGTTATTTTTCCTTAATCTGTTTTCTTTTTTCTCAAGGATTTATTTTCTCCCATTCTGCCCATTTATTGGTAGTTTTAGTATTTGTAATATTCTATGTTTTCTTCAGATTTCTTAGAGAAGCCTCTGAAAGCATCTCAATGTAAAAAGATGAAAGTGAAAGATGAACAAGAAGATAAATTTGTGACTGAACAACTGGGTATATATTCAATCAAAACTCTTTTTCCCATGAAGAGTTAGCTCTATTTTGTTGCGAAAAATCTTGTTATGGTTTATATGGTTGTGATCACTTTGCAAATGCCTGATCATTATTTCCACTTTCTAACAAATCGTCATTGAAATGAAATAACCATTTTTACAAAACTACATGCATAATTAGCCATGCTATCGAAACTCTTTCACTTAAATAGCCAAACCCTTATTATAAACGGAGCACCGTACTTACAACAGTGTGTCGCATAAGGCACGAGTTAATTTTAAATTGCCTGAGAGTTAGTGTGTGAATTAAGCGGGGGAAACATCATACCCAAACATCATACTTTTAGTAATGTTGATTGCTCCGTGTTTTGCGAAATTTCATTCTGCAAAATACAACTATTGCGATTAGGCGGAGGTTTCTTTGGGAAACCCTATCTTTGTTTATCATGATCTGGAAAGAAATTTATGATTTAAATTTAGTCGGGGAAAGTTCAAGTTTGTGAATTCTAGGTAATGTTCGGAAATACATATATCTTTGATAAAGATTTGAATGCATCATTTACAATCAAATGGGGGATTTTTCTAAGGGTACTCTTTTCTTAACTTTTGGAGGGTGGGTGGGTGCTCATTAACTTTCAGAAGATCCTTAAAAGGATTTTTTATCATACCCACACCTGTTCATTCGCAATAAAAAGTAAAAGTTCGTAATGATTTAAGAATTCATAGTACATCCATTTGTTTAAGGGCTTTGTTTATATCTCTTACTGGGTAGGTGAAGCAGACGGAGGTCGCTAGTTTCAAGAGAATCAAAACTTGTTTATTTCTATAATAATCAAGAGAGGAAAAAAGTTAACTTCTCAAACTAATTGAATGAGTTGTAAGTACAGCAATTCTGCCTCATTGATATTTCTTGGCATCGATAATCCTTGTATATTCATATGCATCACGGCAAGTTCTGCAAATTCCTTTTTGCAGCCAAATGTTGGAGGACTTTTGCAATATGGTTGGATCAAACTCAATTCAGATAATTGAATGTTTTTATTGAGAACATCTATGTTTTCGTTACAGTGATAAATAATTTCTGGTACTCCTGACAAGGTATCAGAATTCTGAACTGGTCGAATCCTGTGGTTATTCCATGCTTTTTGAGTGGCAGTTAATTCATCTTGTAGCAAGCCATAGTAACAAAAACGTAAACATTCAACATGAAGAGGGTTACTATCATCAAACAGTCCCGCATCGCGAAAATCTTTGAATAGGTTCATCCACCACTGTACACATGTCTTTCTCAAAATAGCCCACCATGCTTCGATTCTTTGGTTAGAAGTAGACTTTCCAAATATGAAAGTATTTCTGGCATTAGGCAATCTACGATTCAAAAATCTTTGAATACCAGCAATGGAAGAATTTTCGACACCACGATCTGCTCTAACAATTCTTGGGCAACCTTTTACTCTAATAATCATGTCGGTAAAAAATTTTGCAATAATTCCTGGGTCTTTATTGGAAGGACATGCTTCGAGCCATAGCATTTTCCTGCTGAAGCCATCTATGCATCCATGTATACTAAAGCCAAATGGCTTCAGTTTGTCGTTGCCATCCAAGTGCCAAACATGGTTAGGTCCAGCTACTGCATATTTTCTTCTTTTAAGTTTGTGAGATTTTCTTCGTTCAGTTCCTTCAGGATCGAGGTATTTCATAGAAAGACGAACCATTTCTCTATCAACAAATATTTTATTTGAAGCCAACCTTTGATGCATACCTCTATAACCAATAAGACTGCCACTAGTTTTAAGTTCATCAGCAATGAAATTCAGCACAATCGCAGTTTCACACTCTCTATTTTTTCTTCTCAACCCATGCTTTCTCAAAATGCGATGAAGCGTTCGTATGCTACTGTCTATACCGTGTCGAGAAGACAAAATTGAAATAATTTCTTTGTAAGTGAATCCATTTCCGAAATATTCAATAATTAAAGCATCCATGACAAGGCAACATGTGCTGATTCTTCGATATCCAAAGTTGAAAAAATCATATTTTTCCAGATTATTAGCACGTTTTTCGCTCGTTTTTGAACTGAGCACGTTTTCCGCTCGTTTTTGAACAGAGTACGTTTTCCGCCCGTTTTGAGTACGTTTTTCGCTCGTTTTTGCTAACCGGCACGATTTCACTTGTTTTGTCCTTAAAAATGCATCATTTTCTACAGAATGCATCCATTTTCTTAAAAACACGTCCATTTTCTTAAAAACGCGTCCATTTTCTTCAAAACACCTCTACTTTCTTAAAAACGCGTCCATTTTCTTAAAAACGCGTCTATTTTCTTATAAACGCGTCTATTTTCTTAAAAACACGCCCATTTTCTTAAAAACGCGTCAATTTTCTTATAAACGCGTCCATTTTCTTAAAAACACGTCCATTTTCTTAAAAACGCGTCAATTTTCTTATAAACGCGTCCATTTTCTTAAAAACGCGTCCATTTTCTTAAAAACACGTCTACTTTCTTAAAAACGCGTCCATTTTCTTAAAAACGCGTCCATTTTCTTAAAAACGCGTCAATTTTCTTATAAACGCGTCTATTTTCTTAAAAACACGCCCATTTTCTTAAAAACGCGTCAATTTTCTTATAAACGCGTCCATTTTCATAAAAACACGTCTATTTTCTTATAAACACGTCCATGTTCTTCAAAACACGTCCGTTTTCTTAGAAACGTGTCTATTTTCTTATAAACACGGCTATTTCTAAAAAACGCGTCAATGTTTTCAGGAACAGATCTATTTTCGTTCATTCTTTAAAAACGCATTTTTGTGGCAGATACAAGCCACCGTACAAAGATATATTTTGCATTCATTCAGAAATCTTACATTCATTTGCAAGGCGTGACACTACATTTTAATCCCCTTAAAGATTGTCAATCATAGTTAATTACAATCAATCTTGTCATCAACTTTATTTAATTGATGAAAACAACCAAATCAGCAATCAATCAAGAAAAAAAATATTTCACTTCTGCTTGATGTTGACAGGTCTGTTGCAGAGTTGCAGGAAACCAACCAGAATGCTAATTTCAACTTTAGTTTTAAGTATTTCTTAATATTATTAAACCGTTGGTAAGTATTAAAAGTAAGTCCATCGACCAAGCAGTTAACAGCAGGTTGAAAGGAAGCTCATCAAAAGTGAAGCAAACCCAGCGGGCACAAAGACGTCGTAAAGACGTCGTAGAGACGTCTTTCCAAGACGTCCCTGAGACGTCACGAAATCGTCGCTAAGTGGGAATCTCAAAAGACGTCCCAATCACATCTTCACTGAGACGTTTCGATGACCTCCCAACGACATCGTAACGACGTCGCAGGAGTATGAAATTTACTCGTTCATCTTCGTAAAGTCGTCGTAGAGACGTCTTTCCATGACATCCCAAAGACGTCGCTCAATGATCGCAAAGTGGGATCCTCAGAAAACATCCCAATCACATCTTCACTGAGAAGTCTCAACGACAGGATATCGCAACGACTTCAATCTCTGGCCGTAACGACATCGTAGAGACGTCCGATTAACAACCTCCTTTCTCTGGGATCATAGGCCATCTATGTTGGGATCATTAAAACAACAAAACATACAAATTCAATAGATGTCTCCTTTTTAATTCTTTTTAAAAGTTTACAACGTAACAATTTACAGTTCAACATATACTAGCTAATTTGTCATCAAGTTATAAAATTTTGAATCACATGTATTTCCACATTCAAAACTACCTTCGGCTAGCCCTTTTGAAATTTCGCCAACCTCATTATCGATCAAGAGATCTTTGAGCATCAACGGAATTTTTTTTATGTCATCTACAGTGCTTTTCTGATGCTGGAATGCTGAAACTAAGTTCAACAAGAATGTATAAATATGTATAAATACACCCGCCGAATGGATTCAGAAAACAGAAACTCACCGTTAATTTCATCGAACAGGATGGTATCTTTTCAAGGTGTTTTTCAATTTGCACTTTGCCAGTTTACCTTTGACAAAACGCCATGTTTAATTAATTCTTCTAAGTTTTATCTAAATGTCTTTTATCGAAACTTATGTTATACATGTATCATTATTAACAGTATTAACCTTTTCTTACAAGAAAGCCTTTGCTTTTGAAACTTTCTATATCACACGTGAATTTTATAACCCGGGAATTTCTCTTTGTCTTACGTATTTGTCATTGGTCTATTTTATATTCCTTAAATCATGCAACTGTAGTAAAACATATTCGATGAATCTTTGTTGACTAATCGCTTTTGAAAATTTATAATTCTTTCGAAGGTCATTTAATCTGTATAGAGACGTCCCAAAAACGTCGTGAAAGCATCCCTCACATGACCAAGAAAAAGAATCGGTACGAATGTAAATTCTATATAAGCATGTTAGTATTACTCGATTTATACTGTTTAATGACTGCAGAATGAAATTTGAAAATTTTTATCAGGTCCCAAATTGATCGTAAAAGGATCCCAATTGCAACGTCCCATTTTCAGACGTCTCTACGACGTCGCAAAACGATCTCAAAACTGAACGACCATTTTACGATTAAAATGAGACGTCTCAAAGACGTCGTGTGCCCGCTGGGAACATGTTATGGAAGATTGCTATTCACGAAAATATCGTTTTGATAATAATTACTACAATGATACAATGCCAATCTCATAAATTAGAAATATTACACTATGTACATCATATTTATAAATTTCTGTTGTTACGTTGTCCTGTTAAACTTGGAAATGGTATCATTGTAGTCGCTCTTGTTACTGTAACCCAATGAACTGCGACTATCATATTTGCTTATTACATAGAAACAACATGGACAACAACTATTTAATAAAGAACGATAGCAGCTTTTCGGTAAAACCATCTTCAGTGATATTTGTTGTGATCGTTGCAAATCTTGCTGTTAATCATTATTTTTGCAGCAAACAAAAAATCGCAATTACCTATTTATGAATTACGATTCTATTAATGAATTTCTTTCTTTTCATCTGAAACGGTGATGGATACCAAATTTCTAAGTGCAATATCATGTAGACACACTTTCAAGTTTATATCATGTTTATATTTGAATAAACTATGTTACTGAAGAAAATAATAGAACCGAAATTCCCATCATTGTTTATGTTGATTATATTTTTAGTTGATTATAAACAGCATCATCATAAGAAGTGCTTATGTCTACAAAAATATCCCATCTCATTTTTTCGACATTTAGTATCCATCCATTAAGGAAGGAAATTCTTTCATAGTTGACAAAAGTTGGCCTTGCACCGTAATAACATAAGAGATTTCAACAAATGAAGTAGCTAAAAACGGGTCGTACATATCTCATAAAGGTTTTAGAAACATCAATGGATTACTAGCTGCACAGCAATGTTCATCAGGATAACGAAGGAAGTCTTTTAAATCAATAGCGTAGTGTAGCACAAAATGTTACAAAGCACAACATTAAGACGACGAAACGTGAATTGATTAAGAGAAGACACATTCGATTATGACACGTTCATGTATTAAAGCTTTCGGCTGACAACAGCCATCTTCAGTGCGAATACATACAGATATGAAATATTTTTAAAACAAACATAGAAATACAAAAAGAGATAGAATAACATCGATGAAATTTCCTTTGTACCATCCGTGTTGTAATTACTGGTGGCCGTATACAAAGTTGAATTTTAAAAATTTAAAATTTCGCGCTATATATGGAAGTCTATTGTTCCCCGTAATAAAAGTCGTAATTCAGATCTCGAGATCTATTGTTAATTTTTCAGAATGTGGGACTTCAGCTAATGTCTTTTTATCAATTCTGCATAATTATGAAAATTATTAGAATTATTCAGATGGTAGCATAACGAAAAATAAGTTTGTGTTTCACGATTTGACGAGAATAATATTCGTATTCATTGCTTTCTTGTGATCAACTAAACAAATATGTAAAATCATATTGAAGATTTTGAAATTGATGTTGATATAAATGACGACAATAACATTGACGAAAGTACACTTGACTCTCGTAATGAACATGTATGTTTTGAAGTGGAAATATTTCTGTTTGAACGAACATGAACAATTTTACAAATTGTTCTCCGGATAAGCTGTCAGCTTTCTGATGAAACAGAGATCATCACTGCTTTGTCGTAAATATGCCTTGATATATATAAATGGCATTAAAAGCATATTTATGTATAAAATGTATATTCCGACTGCCTAAAATTGGAGAAATATACTTCAACTTCTTTTTCTGGAAGGTTTCCGTAAAAGTATAGCAAATATCTTTATAATCTGGTTTGGCAGAAACATAACTTTTTTCTCACTCAATCTCTGCACAATAGAAGATTGTTTTTACAAACTTAAAAATATACAGCTGTGCACGTGTGCTATTATTATATACCAGAGATTTTGATTGGTAGATTTATTTTTTCGGCGTGATAATTATTCGCCGACAATTAAGAAAGTGTAAACAATGTTTATGACCATAATTAAGAGGACGCCAATTAGTTTCGGTCCCGATCCTTACACCACAACATTCTATATTCCTTAGGAGGTCGTACTAGTGAAAACAACTTGAAAACGCTTTTAGTTCGTAAAATAATGAAACAAACGTCCGAGTATGTGAAATGAAAAGTCGAAAATATGTTTTTCATTATAGCATAAAAACGAAAAAACGAATTCAGTTCCGATTTTCTAAAAAAAGTAGCTTTTAGAAGCCCTAATGAGGATAGCATGTTTGTTTTTACGAATAAACTTGTTAAGTATACTCGTTTTTGATTTAAAATTTTCGGTTTTTACTTCAAATTTTACCGAGTAGTTAAAAAATAATAAACATTGCATAAAAGAGAATGAGGCGCACGGCCATCCAGTTACGCCGAGATACGGGAAATTCAGTCTGCGCATGCTCGAAAAGATGTGAAGATTTTTTCAAAATTCTCGGAAAAATTAGCTCGTGGCCACACTTATATACAGTGAGAAATAAGAGCTACAACATCCACTTTCTACTGTAATTTGTTTCTTTGTATTTTAAATCGAAGCAAATATGACCAAGGAAGGTTAACAAAATATAAAAAGTGGAAAGCGCGCGAAGGAACATCATCAAAAGTGAAGAAGAAGTGGTGATAAGAAGATCGTTTATGACGAGAACTTTTGCCGGCTGAAACGAATTCCCTGAAGTTTTTCTGGGTACAACTGTTACATATTTTCAAAAAACATTATCTCAGCTAGCTTTCTATGGCTTCCTTAATTTCCTGTAATTTTTTTTAATAGAATTATTAAGAAAAATCTGCACCCCACTGCACCTCTATACTTAATATGGCTGACGAACATGCAACCAACTTACTGAAGCTATGTAGAACATGTCAACAAATGCTGCCTAAAGAGACATACAATGCCTTTGATGTAAATAAACTCTCAGAGTCATTAAAAACATACTTTTTGCTTGATGTCAGTAGAGATCAGCCACACATTCACCCCTCAAAAATATGCCTGAAATGTTACTCCAAGTTACAAAATATTATTAAAAAGAAAATAACACCTAAGCATCAAGAAATAACTTGGAGTGAACATCATCTAAAATGTGTTGTGTGTCATTCTGCCTCAAAATTTAAAAAAGGCGGGCGACCTAAAAAGAAAACTTCCCCTGGGAGGTATTCAGCACAAAACATGTATTGGACAAAAGAAGTGTCTTCCAATTTAAGTGCATCAATTCCATCTGATAACATCCCAAATGGATGTTATCTTAAACATGTTGCTTTAAGTAACAATCACCTGAAGCTGTGTATATGTCCAGTTTGCATGGATTTGATGCACCAACCTGTCCTTCTTACAAATTGTCACCACTCAATATGTTTTAATTGCTTGCTGATAAAAGTGGAAGGGGTGGAAATCAAAAATTGTCAATGTCCAGTTTGTAAAGAACTGATTGCTCCCCAATCTGTCTTACCATCAAAAGCTATTGCAGATATGATTTCATGCCTCCAGTTAGAGTGCCAATTACATTGCGGGGTTATTTTCAAAATACAAGAATTTGACCAAAAGATCGAGCATGAAAAAACCTGCAATGGGCCACTTCTGAACACGCCAGTATCATCTACATCTCTGCGTGAGGTATTTAATTTGAGTCAAGACAGTCAAATACCTAAGGAATTTGAAGATGCTGCTCTTCATGTTATTAAAACAAAGATGGCTCAATCAACTTTACCTAATAATAGTATTGAATTCATGACTGGCGGTTCTCGTGTAAGTATATATATATATTATTCATAAAAATATATAAATATTATCAGTTCTCATAAAGGCAATATTTCGATTTACAATTATAGCCTTTGGTACTAACATCAATGCCAAAAGCAATAAAAAGTAAAACTGAAGTCTGCAGAGAAACTCTTCAAATTAGAAATAACTTCATGAAACAACAGCTTGAGATGGCCACTGGTGGCTCTTCCACATCAATGATAGCACAAACTTCTAAATTAGTGAAAAGTTTCAAAGAAAAAGAGAAAGATGAAATTCTACAATTGGCAGATGCCTCTTCACCCTCAATTTCAGCAGAAGCTCTTGTTTCAATGAAAGTAAACTTGGGAATTCCATGGGATAAACTTACAAAAATGGGAAGGTACGTGCTAATAAAATTAAAAATGTACCATATATATATATACAAGCAATATGAATACCTTTGTATTCACATTAGTTAATGTGGGATAAAATCTTGTGATATAAATTTTTGTGATACTTATTTTTGCGAATTTGGCCCCAATTCCGAAAAAATTAATCATCTTTCAAAAACAAACATTCATAAAAATTTACCTCCCAAAATTGTTTCAAAAACAGGTGTTCGCAAGAATTAGTCTCGCAAAATTTTTTCAAATTTGCAGCATTCGCAAAAATTTGTCCAAATTTTTTCTTCTTTGAATTTCACTTTCCTTATCACAAATTTCATATTTCATTGGGCACATACTTAAAGTTCTTCAACATGCTTGAAGATCACTGCCATATTCTTGACGTAAAGATTGCAGGAGCTCTAGCATTAAAAAATAGGAAGCTTGGAGTACTGTGATTTCAATTCATACATTTCCACTCAAGCCAGTATACGAAATCTGGAATACGCTGTGGCTGATTTCCAAAATCAAATCAAATTGGTCCATGAAGCAATCAATGTAAACATCTTGAAAGATCCTGCAAATGAAGAGAGAATAAAAGCAATTTATGAACCTTGAATAGTTCATTTACATAAAAAACTACAAGAAAAGGTATAAAAACAACAACAAATAGCTAGAGCACTAAAGGAATGAAAAACTAGATAATTACAATACAGTATAATAAGTACACATGTTTAATTTAGCTGCAAGAAATAGATGAACTCCAGAAAGCCAATAAACTTGGTCCCAATGATGGCCCCATTGTCCAGTTATTGGATAAAGTGCTGAATGATCTTGGAGTGGAAAGACAGGCATACCATGGAAAATCATTTGTGGGAAATCATGTCAATAAAAGGTATATAAAATGGTCTAAGTATTGTTTTTATTTTTTTAAAAAAAATCTTTTTATATAATTATTATTATTACCCAGTTTCTTTTCAGAAATATATAAGTTATATAAGTTTACTTTAACAT
The DNA here is from genome assembly GCA_027922465.2 of Turritopsis dohrnii. Lineage (NCBI taxonomy): Eukaryota > Metazoa > Cnidaria > Hydrozoa > Anthoathecata > Oceaniidae > Turritopsis > Turritopsis dohrnii. The sequence continues at coordinate 372,451 of BQMF02000096.1, read as the reverse complement.
ATCTTTAGTTAACAAATACAACTTTGCAATGCTATACCAAAAAAGGTATATGACCTTGGCTTTGTTGGTAATGATATCCACAAGGAAGCAATTGTTATATCTCAACAATTTAAAATGCTTCTTCACAAGTATTCTACGTGTCACACATTGATGAATTCAGTGTGACGCCTTCTGTGATGAGAAAATTTGTGAATTAGGTATGGATCTATCATTAGCTTATTCATTGTTGTGGTAACCTTTGTTTACACAAATTCATTAGGATGCAATTGGCATTTATTTATACACTTTATTTTTAAAAATACTATTTAAAATTACTATTATCTTCTTTTTACAGAAAAAGCAATAACAGATTTGATGGCATACTTTCGTGAAACATTTTCTGACGAATCTGTAACACCAAAGTTACATATGCTTGAAGATCATGTTCTCCAATTTGTGAAAAGGTGGAAGTATGGGCTTGGGTTGTATGGAGAGCAAGGTGGCGAAAGCATACATCCAGAATTCAACAGATTAAAGAGTACATATGCTTCTGTTAGGCCACATTCAGCAAGGCTTAAAGTTATGCTTGAGCAACACCATCTAAAAGTGAAGCCTATTGCCAAAACTTTCACTCCTGCAGTGAAGAAAAGGAAACTCATCAAAGACATGCAAAATGCACTTCACTAAGATTCGATTAATTGTTCTTTAACACATTTCTACATATTCTATGACCTTTTTCTGTCAACATCCTTAACAGATACAAATTCAACACCTACCTTCAGTTGTAAACTTTGATTTTCTCAGCATCACTTTTCAGGATAAAAAAACTTCTCAGAAAAAAAGTACAGGACATTGTAAACTATTTCCCGAGATTCAAAAATCATTTCTTCAGTCAGTGATAAGTCTTGTATAGTTGTAAAAACTCTGTAATGGTCAAAAAAGAAAAAAATTTAATACGTAGTATTGATTTTCTTTCAAACACACTGTGAAACTCGAGCCAGAATATTGACACGATTACGTAAAAACTTGAAATTTTATTTATTCTAGCTAGTGTGCCCATGCATTTGCTAGATCCTAACCGCCTTAGTGATGTGATTTCTAAACGTTAATATTGTTTTTTAAAGAACTACTCAACCATGAAAAATTAAACTGCCAAATGCAATCTTCCGCCATATTGGATTTCCGTTATTTTGACACACTTCAGTTTGCGATTGCGCAGACTGAATTTCCATACTTGAATGGCCGTGGGCGAGGCAACACGCATGGATTCTCATTGTTTGAAAATTGAAAAGAAATTTGAATAGAGCTAAGGTGAGCTAAAGTTTGATAAACAAACGCCTTTTTTAACAATTATCATAAAATAAAATATTACCTAATAAGGTAAATCAAATGTCACAAATGTCATCAAATGGGACGAAGCAATTACATGGGAAAATTTCATCCCGCCTATCTCGGCTATCAAGAGCCAGGATCTCGGTTAGGTGGGACGAAAATTTTATCATGTAATCGCAATGGGAAATTTATGAAAATTTGACCGGGGAAGGTGGGATGAAATTTCATCGCGGTTAACCGGGATCGTTTAATCAGCCCCTTAAAGTAACCGAATTTGTCCATTTAAAAGACATCTGTTAGCATCTTATAGACATTTTCTAAACACACAAACCCAACCAGTTCTTAATCAAGACCTCTTCCTATAGTGTAGAAACAGCACTATGTTTGTTTACGTTATTATTACTTTAATTAATCACAATATGCTTTTCGCCTTACAGTGTAGGAAAATGACGCACCACAGCGTCATGTCCAGAGTCAACTTGGAAGTCCGCTTCGAAAACGTCTGTAAAGTTTGATTTCCATTAGACGCTTAATCCTGGATTTTTTCGAGTTAATTTTTGTCCCTTGAATTAATCATATTGAGTATAAGCGCAAAAACGTTTCTCTTCAAAGTAGCACCCCAGCCGGCACAAGACGTTTTGAAGACGTCTTTAATTCGTCTTATTCAGGTCTTCATAAGACGTATCTTGATAATGCGCATTTAAAACGCCCATAATGCGTCTTCAGAAGACGTCTTAGAATAAGACGTTTTGAAGACGTCTTATTATCGTTTTAGCAATGCCGTCGAATTCATGTTTTAAACGAGGACTTTTTAATGCGTATTTAAGACGTCCTTGAATTTCGATTTCGCGCGTGGCGGGAAGAAATGACGGGGGTAAATATTAATAGTGTATTCGTAAATATTGATATAAAAGTTTCAAACTTGTCAGTTTTTTTTTAATTTTACAAAAACAACTATTATATCTTTCTTTTAAGTAGCAAAAAATTTTACATTTCATTGGTGAAAGGCTTTGAAACATTTTCTAATATTATCGGATCTCCCGTTCGTCAATTTTACAAAACATTTTCTGGAAGTTGTGATTTCTCATTGCATAAACCAAGACTTCGCTGAAAAAATCGGTAAGTGTTTTTTACTTTTTAAATATAATTTTAAATATATAAATCTATGTAATTTTGTTACTTGAGATTAAGTCAATGTTTATGTTAGTTTGAGGACGTGAGTAGTCAGTAGTGGAAGATTTATGCTTTATTTATAAAGATCTCTGACATGTTTCAAGTTTTGAGTTTTGTTGTTTAACCTTATATTAGCAACTTACTGACTTTCCTGTTTCATTTCGTGAGATATTTTTTCTGTTTCAATTTGCTTTGTCGTTGGTTTAATGTAGTAGTAGAAGTGTAGTAATGTAATGAATTGATTTGTGGATGGCTGATAGATGATGACTGTGATGTTTTTGCTTGTAGTTACTTGTTCAGAATACTCATATGATTAAAATTGATCCTAGCAGTATAGTATAATGTAGTACCATGAAATTATGGAATCCTTTTTGAAGGGGAAAATCATATGTTATAATTTTTAGTAAATTAATCAGTAATTCATCACAAATTTATCTGTAGTAATATCATTTCTGATTAATAACTCACTACCAATAAGTAGAAACCATCCACAATGACATTGCAAAAATTTTAGAACAAATTTTCGAACGCATGAAATATATTTTCCATTCAGAACTTTGAAGTTTTATGAAAAGATGAATTTCTAAATGATGGTTGTTTTACTATGATGGATGCATAGTTTAGTTTAGACATTTAAAGTTTAGACATTTCACTAACTTTGATTAAGATACTCTAGATTATTTTATTTTACCCAATAACTAGCACAATAAGGCGTTTTTGGAAAAGTTTGTCTGTCATATTTGTTTTTATATTCAAGATTTAAAAATAAAATTACATCAGTATCTATGTTATTCTTGTGTTTGTTGCAGTGATATTTAATTTTTGTGCTTGTTATGAGTTTGTTGTTCTGTCATATACACTTCGATGATGTTTCGAAATGTCTATGGAGTTTATGATAGACATGAATGTTTTGCCTGTTTTTCAGGTTTCAGTTAATCCAAGTAAATAAATCAGATTTCCAGTACGCTGTTAATTTAATACTGAAATGGTAATTAACTTCTTTAATTTAATTTTCATGCTTATCTATGCTTGTTGCACACATTACTTTATTGTGTGTATCCTTTCTGCATTCTGTTTGTTCTGTTCTGCTAAAAGTGTTTGTCTTTCTTTATTTAGATTATTTTCCACCCAAGTTGCTTATTGTTATCTTAACATGATAACAAAAGAAAGTGAGAAGAAAAGATTATATCAAGCAGTTACTGGTATGTGTGCTGTTTACTCTAGATGTTTTCATTTTTGTGATTGTTAAAACACCTCTCATTAAATAGGGTTTTTGTATTTTAGATTACTGTCAAAAAAGCTGAGGAGGGGGAAATACACAAAATCATGCGATGAACTAAAAACTGATCTTGTTTCACTGAAGAAAAACATGACAACAGCTCATGCTCCTGCTAATTGAAATATCACCATTTTTATTTGCATGTCTTTTTGGTTTGGTTTTCAAAGAGTTTCTGTCATTCTGAGTTTTAGTTGCAGTAAAATCAAACAAGAAACAGTTCCAACCCATGACAATTTCTAAAATTTGAACATTACTTCGATTTAGCTAACCCTTTTTCAAGTGTCGTTTTTATACCTGAAAGACTATATTTACGTTTTACGGAATATTTTTTAATAATGACCAGCTTTAAACTTTGGCAGTGTTATGAGCTATTTGTTCCCCAATTAATTTATAAACTACATGTAAATATTTGAATAAAAAGATTTTATCATCAGTTTTCTTATTTATTTCTTTATTCATTCATTCATTATTACTGAAACATGAAGACATTGAATAACTAATTATGAGTCTTCTGTTACCCAAGGAGAAACGCACCTGAAAACACATCTTTAAGTGGCTTTAAAAACGTTTTTAGCAGATAAAATGAAGACGTCTTTAAAACGTTAGAAAAAGACGTCTTAAATCCGTCTTAAACCAGTCGGATTTGTCCGTTTAGAAAACGTCTTTTTATAACGTCTTGAAGACGTCTTGAAAAGACGCTTTCTAAACGTCTTAAAGAAGTTTTAAACGTCTAAAATGCGTTTTAAAAACGTCTTGGAAGACGTCTTAAAGACGTCTTGAAAAGACGTTTTCTAAACGGACAAATCCGACCAGTTTAAGACGGATTTAAGACGTCTTCCAAGACGTCTTTAAGACGTTTTTAAAACGTCTTTTTGCCGGCTGGGACTGACGCAAGTTTAATTAGTCTTTAAAATAAAACATGACAAATAACATCGCCAAAGAGCTTCTGCTTTGGATCTTGTTAAGACAAATGTCAATATGTTTTGACTTAGTGGCCATACATATTTGGATATAACCTGACTTATTCCGCGAGTAATTCATCTTGTGGAAGACATAAACGTTTTGTGTCTTACTTTGACGAAAAGTTGGGAACGCAATTATTGTTGACGTTTAAATACCGGGCTTCAAGTTAGAGAGATGGCAAATTAGTGATTTGCTTCATTTTTTTAAGGTCAACTTAAAAATTGATTTTTAAGAATTTTAACGCCTTTTTCTGTAATTTACCATCCACTACATTCGTTGAAAAGTTTTTTTTTTCACATACTAATTGTAAATGTTTGATTTAAAAGGGTTTTAGAAGGGTTTTTAGATTTTCTACGATGTTGCCTTTCGTTTCCAATAGAACTTTACAGATATCCAATCTAGTGATCTTTTTAAGCGGTGTTTCTAGTGTTGAGTCAGTGGACAAGTCAATGACCTGGTGTGCATATTTGTGAGCCATTATGTACACTAGTTCTATGTATCACAATCAACTAAGTATAATGTCACAATAAAACCCAAAGATTCCCCAACAAACACTCCAAATGTATTCCCTTGTAGTGATTTTGTAACAAATCTTCCCGTGTGGGAAAAGTTTCACTTGCTAATATTGATGTTATTGCATGATGTTACGTGTAACATCAGATCAAAGCCATGGTTTTCAAGTAATCTTCTAATGCAGAAAAGTGTCTGTTCTCATCAAAGGCTGTTATAACTATCATTAGTTAAGAGATACTTATCGATAACTCCTGACGCTATCTGTTTTTTTTTTTACTTCCTTTGTATTTCATATATTTATGCAGTTATGTATGTTTGTATTCCAATCAAAGTGTCATTAATATCAAATTCTTTTCTATAGTGCGCTTTTAATGTTTCTAGGATATCCCCCATATTGTAAAATTTTTCAAGTTCGTGAAATTTTGTGAATACTTCTTTCAAATTCGACAATGGAACAGTAGTTTTTGAAATTTCTATGAACTCAGATGGAAGTGTTGCATGGTATAAGAGGCATTACATGTGGAAATGATTGTGGGTAGCAGCAAATACTAGAATGTCGTTATAGAGATGGTAAAAGTTAAGCCCCTGTTTTGTATGTACACGAACACAATAATTTTCTCCTCTTTTCAACAGAGTCTTTTCTGTAGTTTCAGTTTGAGCCTTTTCACCAATTTTTTGTTCTTTTAGATTGGTCTATGTTCCGTGTGCATCACTATAGAAGGAAAGTTCAACTTTTTCAATAACGGACTTTTTGAAATCGCGAATATGGCTATCCAATGAAATCGATATCTTGACGAATTCATTTCAAGATTTTATAATATTTATTAATTTTGCAATTTTCTTCCTTATCTCCATTACCGTGCACATATAGGTTATTGTATCAATAAAAACTGACACTATTTTTAAAGTATTTACGTATACAATCATTTCTTTAAGTTTGTACATATTGAGCATGGCTATTATATGTGCAATTCCGACTGGAAAAATCTCAAGCACCATTAAATTTAACAAAACCAGAACCAAGAGCAGATATTTGTGTTTGCTGTTTTCAGGATGATTCCTATTGTGTTTCCTTACTTTAAAAATGATGGCGACATTAGCTGTGAACATGCCGTAATAACATACACCGAAAACTATCCGATAGATATTAGTGAGTTTGTCAAAGATTGTTAAATAGTGGGACACATATATGAAGTAAATGACAAAATATGGTACAGTCACGATTAACAGAGTTGTACACCACGCGGCAATCAACAATTTATTTTTGTGTTTGCACATAAATGACGTTGGATAGAATATATTTAATTGAAATATCAAAAAACGATCCAATATCAACAGGAACAATGAAAAGGTGAATGTTATTTGGGATGTGCTGAGCAGTACATCAACCATTAGACATTTGCCACATAATCCATGCGCCTCTGTAACTTCATTATAGAACCATGACAATAAGAACAGTGCAACCAAGGAGCCAATGCGACTGCTCAAAAAGCTAAGGAGAATATACTTTTGATCAGTGGGCTTTGGATTGCTGTCAATCAAGCAGTATACACAAAATAATTGTATTGCAATGGTCACGACAATTAAAGGGTAAAAAAACACGCGAAGATCCATCTTCCCTGAGACTTCAAAATATAATTCACGTTATCCAATCTACGTCTAATCTTGCTGGTGGAGATCTTTTAATGACTTATGCAAACAAATATCATCTCAACAAATCTAAATTTTGATATGAACTGACATCTACTACCTGTTTCTGTATGTAGTCTGTATATATAAGTGTGGAATGGAAGCAATTTCATTATGTATTATCATTTCTAAATTATCATTGGTAATGTTTGTATAGGTTTTGTTCTGGAGAAAGTTGCAGGTAGTTTTTAGAAATGAAAATAAAAGTTTTGGATGCAACAGTTTTATTTCAGATTTGACCAGGTGAAAACACCAAAAATCCACCTGTTATTAATTGATTGCATTGTTTTTTAACTGGGGAGCTTTCAGAGGCCAATCTAACATATGCAAGAAAACCATTAATAAATTAAAAATAAATTTCACAAAACACTGAATAGAACTTAGCCATAAAACGATGATTTCCATTAAATAACATCAAAGCGTAATTATTTTTACTGTTTGACTGCTAGCAAACAAAAAAAAAAAAACTAAAAGAAGATATAGGTTTGATGAATAGATATCTACTGATTAAATCTTTATCCTCTCCAGTTTTTTGCGCTGTCTTACTAGTTGTTGGCTTGTGCAGAATTTAAATGTTTTCAGTTTTTATCTGTTTATGTGACAACTCTTAAAGAAATCAGAAAAAGAATCTGAATTCTTCAAAATTTCGAGTGTATTGATCAATTGAGGTGTTCTTGTATCAGATGTATACTTACAAAACTGATAATGAATTTCTAATTCAAAAGCTATATACGTCAATCTATCACCCGTATCGTGGACCCCAAGAAACGTTCTCTCTTTAGCCGTTAAAGATGGCGGACGCAAGCGCAAAAGAGGAGAAACCGTACGGAAGAAATTTGATTGATTCGTTATAGAAGTCGCGTAGGCGTTTGTATCTTCTTTTGAAAATCTAATCAAATTCGACCTTGTTGATGTTTTCTCTTTGGTTTTGGGTGTACTAATCTGCTGCAAAACTAGTATCGCGTGTTTATCTAAAATCTGCTTTCTTTTCTATAGAAAGCTTATACTTGAAAGCAATACTTCATACGCTACTCATCAGTTTTCTTTTTTGTTTGATTATTTGGATTTTCCTGGGATCTTGGTTTTTCGGGAAGCTCGGGTAACCAACCCCGGGGGACCTGCCAATTTCCTGAAGTGTTGCAGTCCAAGCTAACTTCTTCTCTTTTTGACCGACGTCTATCCTTGGGTAAGGATGGATAGGACTCCAAAAGCTGCCAATGGTGTTGGAAATGCTAATCAGAGTGAAATTCAAGATGACCAGGACAGCGGAAAGAAATCGTCTAACACGCCAACTACAGTATTACAACAGAAGAAGGTAACTTTGGACCCGAGTTCCTCCTTTTTTAAACTGTACCCACTCACAGTGAACAAAAACCAAGAATACGTCACCGAAAAGGTATTACCGATGTCACAAGAGACAACATACAAATTTATGTATTGCAGCCGGATGTTTAACAACAAAGGGGGGAGAACACTACATATGAAAAAATGTGGTGGCAAAGTTTCTAAAAATTTTCCAAAAGAAGCCAACGCATTGACGTCAACGGAAAACTGTGAAGTCAATCCAAAGACTAAACACATTAACTCTTCGAAGGAAAAAGCTCAAGCTCATCTTTCCGTACTTCATCTCAAACAAATATGGGGACCCCACGACAAGAATGATTTGTTCCAAATAATAAATTCTTGCTACGAAGAAATCGTTTTCTTCAAAAGAAATGTCTTTCTTCTTCCATCAGGAAAAGCTGGCAAAGATTACATCACAGAAATGACATCCTTATTTTATTTCATAAAATCTCCGTTCGGTTTAATACTGAATTCCGCTAGCTCTATTTCGCAGAACACTGGTACCCAGACCTTCATGTTCCTCTTCTAACTTTACTCGCAAAACAAACAGACGTGCTTGAAATTACTTTTCGTTGTAAGTATATTAAATCATTTATTATCTCAATAATTAATAGATCGTTATCAAATTCCAAAGATCATTACATTTGTAAACAAATCTTATTATTTAAGTGTTTACAAGTTAATTATGCTGTTGAGAATTACTGTGTAGGAAGCCATGTTTTTTTTTTGTTTACATGATATCTGAAGAGGCTTAAATTCGTTTGTTTAGCTTCGTAAAATGGCTACTCCAAGTGAACAACAAACACAAATCTCACAGCACAGTTCACCTCAAGACATTTCTGAGGACAGAACCGAACAACCGGGACATTCTGGTAAAACACCAGCTCCCAGCACTGACTTGAATAGACAAGTGGGATATTCTGATGATTCAGCCCACAGGTCAAAGGCAAACAAACGAAAACGTTTTGTAGCTCCTCTTGTTAATATGCCTGAGGAGTGTGATGGAAATTCGTCATCAGAGGAAGGTGGTTCTTCAAGTGAGGGTGACGAAACAGATCTTGAAGAAAGTTTTGAGGAACTTCCACCGAAAAAGAGGCGTTTTGACCCCAATTTTCTTGGAACAAATAGCAAGTGGGAACTGCCTCCAGAGATGGCTATATACGTAAATGACCTGATCAACAAACATGTCCCTGACAAGAGTATCCAGGAGTCTATTCTGGACTTGTTCCCAGTGCCTGCCAATGTGAGACAGTCATTCCAATTGGACGAATTTTTGAGAGAGTTGTTGGAAGAAAACAACAAGAATCGGGACTTGGCACTGGACAATGTTTTTGAAAAATTACAGTCGAAAATTTCATCTATTTTTGGTCCATTAACCTCCATATGGTTTAATTTGGAAGAAGCCTCTTTGAAAGAGCCTGAAAATGAAGGGATGACGTCACTGATTTCCGACGTGGAGAAAACTTTGACATTGGTTGGGCAGGCAGTACATGGTGTTGCCTATCAGCGGAGACATGCTGTTCTTGCTGCTATTACTGGCAATCCCAGGAAGGCATCGAAAAACTTAAAGGAGCAGGCTGAGTTAATCGCCCAAGATAAGATCCATTTGTTTGGGCAGAAATTTGAAGAGAAGATTTTAAAGTCCTTAAGAACGAAACAAAAGTCGAAAGACTTGTTTAAAAACTTATCCCAGAAGCCCAACAGGAAGCCCTTTCGAAAGGGCCCCCGGACCAATCAGGCTCAAGACTTCCGGGGGCAACGGTCAGATGCCTCAAGATATGCCATGGTTGGGAGAGGATACCGTGGCCAAACCAGAGGAACATTCAACCCACGAGGTATGCATTACTCCTTTTCAATTCTCCAGGCAAGCTCCAGATCTCTTATCAGAGGAGGAATTTCCAAATGTTCATCTCATGGTAAAAAATATTTTTCCTACAAAGATTCCAAAGGTTCCCTTAGGGGGTCGAATAAGACACTTTTACCAAAATTGGAAAAAACTAACACGAGATCAAGAAATTCTAAACATTGTTCAAGGTTACCAGATCCCTTTGATCTCAAATCCAGTTCAGTCGTTTTGCCCAAAACCAGGACAGATGCCTGGAAACAAAATTCCTCTTGTAGATCAGGAAATCTGGAGCATGCTCCAAAAAGGGGCTATACACAAAGTTACCCCAATAGAGGGTCAATTTGTAAGCCAGTTGTTTCTCGTACCAAAGAAAGATGGGGGGCAACGCCCAGTAATAAATCTAAAACAGTTGAATGCTTTTGTCCCATATCAACATTTCAAGATGGAAGGTCTTCACCTATTGAAGGAAATACTTCAACCAGGGGACTACATGTGCAAGTTGGATCTCAAAGATGCCTATTTTTCCATACCTCTGAACAAGAGGTCTCGAAAAAAGGTTCGGTTTCAGTGGCGGGGAACCCTGTACGAATTTCTTTGTCTTTGCTTTGGCCTGGGACCAGCACCTCGTATCTTTACCAAACTGCTCAAAATACCCATCTCCCTCCTCAGGCGAATAAACATTCGAGTGATAATTTACCTGGACGATATGCTTCTTATGGGGAGGACTATTGCGGAGGTCTTACAGACAAGGGACACGGTAATATTCTTGTTACAACATCTGGGTTTTATAATCAACAGAAAAAAATCTGTACTTACACCAACTCAAGAAATAGAATTTTTGGGGGTGAAAATTTCCTCAGGCGATATGTCCCTTTTTCTACCCCAGGACAAAGTTTCCAAAATCACAAACCAATGCCAAAACATCTTGAGGGAAAACAAAATTACATTAAGGGAACTTTCTCAGATAATAGGAAGACTTTCCTCCACAGTACAAGCTGTACTACCAGCTATGAGCCAATACAGATATTTACAGGAACTACATATCAGCGAAATGCGCAACGGGAAGACTCAGGAGACTATAGTTCACTTGAGCCAAGATGCACGAGTAGAACTAGATTGGTGGGTAAACAATTTGAGTCTTCACAATGGGAGAACCCTGCTAGTGCCACCTCCAGATATTGTGATTCAAACCGATGCTTCAACCAAGGGTTGGGGGGCACATTGTCATGGTCAACGAACGGGGGGCCCGTGGTCTGCACAAGAGAAAGGGTTGCATATCAATGTGTTAGAACTGCTAGCAGTGAAGTTTGCCATAATGACTTTCACCAAATTCCAGAAGAGGTTGAGTATACATCTGCAGGTAGACAATATAACTGCATTGAAATACCTGTTGAAGATGGGGGGCACCCACAGTCATCATCTGACGACAATTGCAAAGGACATTTGGCAGTATCTAACAAACCATCAGATCATGATTACGGCAGAATACATCCCCAGCCACGAAAATGTGGAAGCCGACTGGGAATCGCGCAATGTACAGAACTCAAGCGAGTGGGGGCTCCTTCCATCAGTTTTCAGACGAATATGTCAGAAATTCGGAATCCCAGATATGGACCTGTTTGCGTCTCGGATGTTTCATCAAATCCCTGCATACATGTCGTGGAGGCCGGATCCACAAGCACAGGGAACAGACGCATTCCAGCACAGTTGGGCAAACCTTTTCGGCTACGCCTTTCCACCTTTCTCTCTAATAGGACGTGTTTTAAAGAAAGTGGAGAAGGACAAAACAAATCTGATAATAGTAACTCCAGCATGGCAGTCGTAGTCGTGGTATCCAACTCTTCTGGAAATGTCAGTCAAACCACCTCTTCTCCTTCCCAAGCTGGACAATCTGTTGTCAAGTCTGGAAGGGGAGTCACATCCGTTAGTGCAGAACAACTCAATGCGCTTGGTGGCTTGGTTGGTGTCAGGGAAACTTTATCTTCGGAAGGCATTTCACAACAAGCTTCCAATCTCATCGCAAACTCCAGAAGAGTTGGGTCAAATGCTAATTACAAATCGTCCTGGAGAAAGTGGTCTGGCTGGTGTGTGCAGAGACAGGTTGATCCATTTCATGGACCTATAAGTAGTGTACTTAACTTTCTAGGAGAACTGTTTGCACAAGATTTTGCATACTTTACAATTAATGGACATAGGTCAGCAATATCAGCTTTTCACGCGCCAGTTGATGGCTTTTCAGTGGGAAAACACCCCAGGGTCACTGCACTAATGAAAGGGGTATTCAATTTGAGGCCTCCTCAACCAAGATACACATTCATTTGGAGTGTAGATCAGGTCTTATTGAAGATTAGAACCTGGTTTCCACATGAAACATTATCTGACAAGAGACTAACTCAAAAAGCTGCTGTACTATTAGGGCTGGCTGCTGCATCCAGGGGTTCCGAAATTAACGTTCTAGATATTGGATTTATGACTACCTCTGAAGAAAATTATACATTTAGTTTTAATAGATTGTTTAAGAGCTGGAGATATGGGAAACCTCCACCAACTATTGAATATGCTCGGTACTCAGCTGATCCAACTGTATGTGTGTGGACAGTACTTAAGGATTATATTACGCGTAGTGAGGCCTGGAGGACAGCGGGTCAAACACAATTACTCTTGAGTTATATCAAACCGCATAAAGCGGTGGGCAAGGCAACTGTAGCGAAATGGGTGGTAAATGTCTTAAAAGAGTCAGGCATTGATACAAGCACCTTTAAAGCACATTCAGTTAGGTCAGCCTCAGGATCTAAGGCAAAGGCTCAGGGCTTGTCTATGAAAGATATTTTAGCAAGAGGGAACTGGAAAAAAGAGTCCACTTTCACTAAGTTTTACAATAAACCGCTAGTACTAGAAAGGAGTGGGTCTGAAGTGTTTCAGAATGCAGTTTTTGCTGATAGTGCTTTAAACAGAGGAACATGAAGGTCTGGGTACCAGTGTTCTGCGAAATAGAGCTAGCGGAATTCAGTATTAAACCGAACGGAGATTTTATGAAATAAAATTCCCCAATTACACCAGGGCGCGAAGCGCCTGCATTGTAATTGAGATTTTATGAATAAAATCGAAGTGAAGGTTTAATACTGAATTCCCCACCTCCCACCCATTAGTACAACAAACAAACTCATGTCATTGTTCTTTTAGGTTCGTTTCGTGGTCGTGGTCGCGGTTCAATGACGACTTAATGTAAACTTTGTTTATCCTGTGAAATAGAGATGTACTCATAGTATTTACGTGTTTTCTTTGTTCTATTACCATCATAATCTATTGTACTATAATTTCGGTCTGGGTACCAGTGGTCTGCGAGATAGAGTTAGCGGAATTCAGTATTAAACCTTCACTTCGATTTTATTCATAAAATCTCAATTACAATGCAGGCGCTTCGCGCCCTGGTGTAATTGGGGAAGTCAATTATTGGAACAATCAATCGAAAGATCTATCTTCAATTTCCATTAAAATGCTTATGTGTATGCCAGCACTTCTTCTTCAAAAAACACATCATCGAGCAAAGTCAAAGGAAAATTCCGAAGCTCTTTCTCGGAGACTGCTTCTCTGGAAAGACGGAAACTTTGAAAAATTAATGAAAGAAGCAAGAGAAATTCAAAAGAGGATAACGGCACACGCTCTGAAAAAACACCCCGAAAAAGTATCAAAAACATTTTCCAAACACATGCTTAGAGGAAACGTCAAGGCAGCTCTAAGAACAATCGATCAGAAGTCCCCGTCAGGTGTGCTTAATCTGACAGACGATGTGACAGAAAAGCTGAAACAACTCCATCCTCTAGGTCAGGAAGCAGACAAAAAGATACTACTTGAAACACCTACGGAAAAAATTGACCCAGTCGTTTTTGAAGCGATTGATGGACAGGCTATCTTATCTGCATCTCTAAGGACAAAAGGTGCCGCAGGTCCTTCTGGACTGGATGCTGATGGATGGCGAAGGATCTTAGCCTCCAAGTACTATGGCTCAAAGAGTGGAGACCTCAGAGACGCACTTACTAAAATGCTGAGGATTATGTGCTGTGAAGATATTGACCAAACTGAGAGGAGTATGGAAGCCTATGTTGCATGCCGACTTATTCCGTTGGACAAAGACCCAGGGGTAAGACCAATAGGCATCGGAGAAGTGCTGAGAAGGATCTTTGGTAAAACTGTGATTAATGCAGTAAAACAAGACATTTTGGAAAGTGCCGGCTCTCTACAGGTTTGTGCTGGACAAAACGCTGGTTGTGAAGCGGCTGTACATGCAATCAACCAAATTTTCAAAGAAGAAGAAACCGATGCTGTTATCCTAGTTGATGCATCAAATGCCTTCAATAGCATCAATCGAAAAGCGCTGATACAGAATCTGAAAGTCCTGTGTCCTGCAATAGCGCAATACGTGAATAACTGTTACAACCAACCGTCAAGACTTTTCGTTTTAGGAGGCAAAGAAATTTTGTCTGAAGAAGGAACAACCCAAGGCGATCCATTGGCAATGCCTTCATACGCGATTGGCTTAATGCCACTGTTAGATGATTTAATGGAGGAAAGTTTGACAAACAACGTCAAGAATGCAGCATACGCAGACGATATTGTCGGTGGTGGTAAGTTGAAAGACCTCATAAAGTGGTGGGAAAAATTGAAGAAAATAGGCCCTCTGCTTGGCTACTACCCCAATGACTCGAAATCTCATCTCATAGTGAAAAAGGAAAGATTGGAAGAAGCAAAGGAAATCTTCCAAAAAACTGGCATCGTCATAGATTCAGAGGGGCACAAGTATCTTGGTGGAACGGTGGGAACCCATACATTCAAAGAAAAATACATCCTTGACAGAAAAATGGGTAAATGAAATCAAGCTTCTAAGTAAAATTGCAAAATCAGATCCTCACGCTGTATACATCGCCTTTACTACCGGATATGTGAGTAAATTCACATACTTCTTGCGAACTATAAAAAACGCTGGAGAATTCGTCGGACCAGTTGACCATGCTATTGATTACGATCTCATCCCTGCATTGACAGAAGGTCACGTATGCAACGAGAATGAAAGAAAGCTACTCTCGCTACCTGTCCGGCTGGGTGGTCTGGGTATACCATTAGTCACTAAAATGGCGGAAGAAGAGTACGAGAATTCAATTGAGATGAGCAAGGATTTGTCCAACAATATCATTAACCAAACCAAAGAACTCCCACAGAACAATCCTTCAATTAAGATTAACATAAAGAAACGCCGAAGTTTAAGAAGGCAACAACAACTACAAAATGTACGAGAAACAATGTCAGAACAAGAGAAAAGAGCAAACGAACTTGCCCAGATGAAAGGTGCATCAAATTGGTTGACTACCTTGCCGCTTCAATCTGAAAATTTCTATCTTTCAAAAAGAGAATTCTTCGATGCAATTGCACTGAGATACAGGTGGGATTTGAAGCACTTACCATCTGTTTGCGCTTGTGGGAAATCTTTCACTATAGATCATGCGCTTTCATGCCCAAAGGGTGGTTTTGTGTACCAAAGGCACAATGAGCTGAGAGATACCATTGCAGCCATTATAGGTGAGGTCAAGAAAGATGTGGTAATTGAACCAGCACTGGAACCCCTAAGTGGAGAACAACTTGCTCGTGGTACCATAACGACTGACGGTGCAAGAGCAGACATCAGTGCTTCAGGCTTTTGGACGCGTGGCCAACGAGCATTCTTCGACGTAAAGGTATTCAATGCCTTCGCTCAGAGGTACGCAAACCAAAGTTTGAAAAACGCTTTCACCATCAACGAGCGAGAAAAGAAGAGATCCTATAACGACAGGATACTTCAAGTTGAACGAGGATCATTCACTCCGCTGATCTTTACGACAAACGGGGGTATGGGGATAGAGGCTCAACACTTTCTACGTGCACTCGCAACACACTTATCAGACAAAAATGACGATCTCTTCTCAGAAGTATTGAATTGGTTGCGCACAAAAATCTCGTTTGCATTGACACGATCCGCCATCACTTGCATCCGAGGCACTAGAACATCGGCGACAAAGAAGATCAGAGTAGAAGAAATTCGAATTTCCGAGTCGATTGCATATCATTAAACGATTTTTCGTAATCTTTATAGTTTCTTGCTTCAATTTCAAACAGTGTAAATTTGCATATATAAAATACTATTTGTATGATAATTTTTCAAAAAGAATTTGTTCGTTCAATTGAAAAAAAAAAAAAAAAAAAAAGTTATCTCTATTGGTTTTCGAGATATTTCCCCCAAAACGTCGTGTTCGATTGTGGATGCAATGCAATGATTCCCCGTGATCATAAAAATAACTGACGTCAAATGTCACGTGCTTTTACACTAATCGTGAAAAAAGTGTCTCTCGCCTCTACGTGGTTCTACGCGCACATAAGAAGAACCTGACCAGTAAAATTTACATAAATATATCACTCTCTGAAATGAAAGTGTGACACACAACGCGAAGTAGTATAGTAAGACTAGTAACCCGGGTAAAATTTAAACCGAATAAAACATCAAAATAAAAAAAAGTGAAGCATCGAAACCTTTGATATTCCTTCCTTTTGACCAAAAAAAACTATATAGCTATACTAAACATTGCAACACTTAAAATGCCCTACTATTGACCCACTATTACAATGCGTATAAATAAATGGATATGGCTATCACTGGAACTGAACTGAATAAAGCTTTCTAAAAATATTTTTCACTCTGGAGAAGTGAAACACAAACAAACATTGCAAAACTTAAGTTGCCCTACTTCAGACCAAAATCACGTCTTTACATGCAGATGATTTAACGCAGAAACAAATGACAATCGGCAAAGAAGTATATATTGAATACGCAGAATAAAAGTAGTAACTTTAGTGTAAAAAAAGCAAATACATAATACAGAACTATAAACCCAAACAAACAAAAGCAAACAATGAATAACATTACAAAATGTGAATTGAAAAGAAATTGATACCTTCCGACTGTGTTTCTTTCGTGCCATTTTTAAAATTTGTTTCTTCATCAACCATCAACACCATGAATTAAACAATGAGTTTCATTTCTTTGTTGTCGTTGTATATAATTTTTATTTTGCTTTTCTAAAAGAAAATAGATTTCATATGCATGATGATTCAAATATAAAAACAAAAATTGAAGACACAAACTAAATAACAGAATGTGTGTTAATGCCCACTTTGTAATAATCGTCCCACTTTGTAATACCTGTCCCATTTTGTAATAAAATCGTCCCGATTTGTAATAAAAAAAGCTGTCCCACTTTGTAATAAGGCTTTTCCCACTTTGTAAGACCAAAAAGCTGTTCCACTTTGTAATAACTTTGTAATACCAAAGAAATGCGATAACCTCGTTCTCTGCTTTGTAAGGATTGGTTAAAATAGTAGTACAAGTAATGGCGTTTTAGGAAGAATAAAAAAAATAAAAGGACAAAAACATATGAAATTTAGATTTCATACAGCACATACTTGATGTATCTTTTTGAAATAGGCATGTATTTCATGACAAACGGGAATCTAATAATAGTGTACCGAGAAACTACTTTGTGCACATAATTTCCATGTATTATAATTTGAAAGAACTGTTTTTTAATTCTTCTTTCTCTCTTTTCACAAATACCATCATAACCTTTACAGTCTGTTCTCATACCTTAGCGAAACCAGTTTCCCGGAAAAAATAGCGATGACAGGGCCCGCGCTATGAATTTGAAAGTGGAGGGGCCACATTTTATACTGATTAATTTTGAAATCGGCAATTTAGAGTGAAGGCGCCACCATGGTTGGCGCCGGAGGGCAAGGAAAGTTTTTGCAATTTTGACAGCTCTAGATTGGCTGACAGTGTACTGGTTCCTAAAGATTTATGGACCTACAATAATCTTTTAATCATTTTTAAAGAGAACTCCAAAGTAATTATAACTATAAAAATATAGAATATATACCATAAATCAGAATCCACAGATTTCCCAAAAATATTTTTTCTGGATGGTTTCGAGCCAACAAATTTGTGGGCTATATTTACCAAAGAAATGTTATACGTAATTTCTTTGTGAAAAGAAAGCTGCCAAAGAGTTGAAACACTTTTGAGTCATTGTTGCTCGAAGCCAAGTTTTCAATCTGCGTGCAAAAGAGAATGATCGCTCGGGTGTTGCATTTGTAGCTGCACCAACAAGGACTAGTTTCCAAAGAGATTTATTTCTAGTGACGCCGCTTGATTTGACTATATTGTCTGTTATCTCCTCGAAATGAGCAACCTTTTCATTTTTAAAAACGGGAGCGGCAGGCAGTGCAGAGATGTCAAGGTCATCCGAGTACTTTTCAAGAGCGACTATCTCTGTCTGGTAGGGGTCGTTGGAGTTGATGGATGTCAAAAGAAACTGCTCGATGCTTGAAAAGAATTGGTAGCGCTTGGTTGCTCAAAACGGTCCTTAATGGCCGTAGTATAGTGGTTATCACTCTCGTATTTCAAGCGAGAGGTCGGGGTTCAATTCCCCTTGGCGGCGATTCACCATGCGCGAGTGAATGTACCATAGCGCCGGGTCAACCCATGCCATGTGAGGGAAATTGGGTAGATGATACATCGGGTGTTGCAGGAAGGTCATCCAGAAGAGCACAGGTCCTTGATTGGGTTTGTGTCACTCATGAGAGTGTCAAATACTTCGGAACCTCCAACCTAAGCCGTAGCCCCTCCTGGAAAGCAGATGCAATAGCAACTGAGTGAGGCTAGCCACGTAAAACAATACCAAATAAATAAAATAATATACTACGGTGTCAATTGCATCAAAGTAAATGATTCGGTAGTGGCCGGCTGCTGATTCCGGATTAAAGCCTGAATGCATAATAATAGCTTTTGGCTGTTCCTTTTTCAGTTGCGTAGCCACACCCGATTTTTTTTTAAATTTTTAAATTTATGTGTAAAAAAAATTTTTTACTCAGCAAAAAAGTGGGGGGGGGGGGGGGGGGGCAGGGCCCCCCTGGCCACCCCGGTAGCGCGGGCCCTGGATGAAAAGTAGTTTATAATAAGGCCTTCATGTTTCTACGTCAAATTCACAACCGATAATGAAAACCGCTATTAAAGAACGAACTTTTTGGAATTTGTCAACCAATCAAAACAGCGCATTTGAAGAGTTTTCCGTTATTAGCCCATGAAAACTATCAGCGGCGGGGTTTCCCCATATAATAATCGTAAAAAGTGTCCTGAAAAGTGTCCTCAGTTGTACATAGGAGACTGACGATGTAAATAGTTTTTACGAAAAACTTCTCTCAAATTTTAATCTTTTGATTTTTACCGTCTATGCTTATGATTTTGTCCTGAATGTGTCTTGCGTGGTCTAACTACCTCTATGTGACCATGATTAAGAAGATTTTGACCGTAAATTTTGAAAAAAACCATCACTCAAGTTAAATGTGTTGCACACAAAGTGGATTTACGGTGGCCCACACTTTTTTAATAAAACTTGCAATTTTTGCCGGTGTCACCGCCTAAAAGTACTCCTCTCAATGAGTACTCCCCAGTACTTATTTCCTAGGAAATAAATACTCCCCAGTACCTTTTTCCTAAGAAATAAGTACTCTCGGGATTCCTTATTTCCTAGTAAATTTGTACTTCCCCTTGGAAATAAGTACCCCCCTTTTTATGCCCTTGAGCAGTTTCGGTAAACTACACACCAAATCCTCCCATGAATATGCGAATTTCTGTAAAAGGATTACTGATTTTCTGTTTAATGGAAAGGACGGTGCTTGAAATAACTGAGGGGAATGAAAACAAACGCACATAACAAAAACAAAAATAAAACATTTTGACATATCCTACATTCCTGTGTCTTCAGCACACTATCAGCATTAATACTTGCATACAGGTAGCTTATAATAGTTATAGAAGTGCCAGTTATTTTTCGGCAGCTAGTCTCATTATAAGTTTTGATTAGGGAATTTTGACTTTAGGGAATGGCGACAAGTTCTTCTTTATCAAACACAAGATAAGATGGTCTCGCATTTTTCCAACATCAAAATGGGCCTCCATGGGCGATGACCCATTCAAAATTTCTGCTGCAAAGGCCACAGCGAATGGGCCACAATTGAAGCCATCAGGCTGTTTTTGCACGGGAAGGAAGTTGATAACCAATTTCTCACTCTCGTTAACAATTTTCTTGTACAACGCATCTACACATTTCTTTGTGGATCGGGTGAGGGATGTCTTCAAGCTGTCACAGATCTGAACCCTACCATTAGAGGAAAATGTGAGCAACCAGTGGTTAGAGCCATCATGCAGTAGCTGAATGTGGTCATTGCTAACTGGTCGATATGGTGCATTGCCACGTTTTTGCACGTTCAAGACAGATTGGTAATCAGCTCCCAGCTCTTTACAAATAAGCTTCTGGGCAGCGTCCATGATCCGATCATTCAACCATGAATTTGGAGAGCGAAGGATTTGTTCGTCTTTAATCTGGAGGTTATAAAGATCATTCTTTAGCCAGAAAATGACATGACTCTCATTGGCTCTTGAAATTTCTTTCGTTTGATCTGTAGGTTTTCCAGATGATTTCCAGAAGATTCTTTCGACTGTAAACCAGGAATGCTTTTCAGGACGAATAATAAGCCATGCGGATTTCCATTTTTTATTGTTAATCATGTCAGCTAAACTAACTGCAACCCCACTAAAAGGGCCAAATATTTTCACAACTTTCCGTACACTCACTTTAATCATGCCGTTCCATCGAGGTAATGTATCAAGCATGCGATCTTGAAATTTGATGTATAACCGAGGAAGAAGTGATTCTTGTTTTCTTTGTACGATCTCTTTGAATTTTAAACAGGTGCGTGATACAGCTCTATATGTTTCTACTACGTTATCGGAGGACTTCACAGAGTCAATCAAAATCTTTTCAATGATTTCATTTGGTAGTTTGGGCCATAAATTTGGAAGTTGCTGGTTGCCTGGAGCGGAAGAATTGATCTTTTCATGAACAGGCACCTGCTGGTCCATTGAAGCAGAAGAAGCAATTTTTGTGTCAACAGGAGGCTTTTCATCATTCACAACGATAGGAGTTGGATCCACGTATGGTTTCAACAGAGAGATACTGTACTTTTTTTTGATTTCCTTTCCATTCTTGTTAGTCAAAGAGCATAGGTTCTTCTTTGATATCGCTTGAACTGTGTATGGACCGAGCCACTTGAATGAAAATTTGCCGCCTTTTTTGTCCTCCCTCTTTTGGTTCTTTAGAAGCACCTTCTGACCAACCTTGACAACGTTTGACACTTGGTGGCGTCGATTGTAATCACGTTGTTGTTTCTTCTGCGCTGATTGAATGTTTTCACCTACGTGTTTATGAACTTTTTCTCTCATAGAAATTGCATTTGAAAGAACCGCATCGAACGTTTTTTTATCGAATGGTTCGTCAGTGCTGTCATCAACATTATGGAATAAATTATGTTTAATGTCGATGGGTAATGTTGGCTCTCGGTTGTACAGAAGAAAAAAGGGTGAATATTTTGTCGATGTGTGTCTGCTAACCCTATGCGCAAACAAAATTCCTTCGATGATATATGGCCATTCGGCGGCGTTTTCATCAAGAACCTTCACCAATAAGTCCTTGATAGTTCGGTTTTGCCGCTCACAAAGTCCATTGGATTGGGGATGGTACGCAGATGTTACGCGTTGTGAGGTGCCAGTCATTCTGTGCAGATGTTCGATCACTTCGTTGACAAACTCTCTTCCTTGATCATTGATTTGCACTTTGATGCATCCATGACGGCAAATGATTTCATACAAAAACTGCGCAATTGTAGCAGCTGTTTTGTCTTTGGTGGGCTTTGCTTCAGACCATTTCGTAAAATAGTCTATGCACACAATTAGATGCTTAAATTCGTCAACTTGAGGCAGATTACAAACATCGACACCAACTTGCTGCATAACTTCGTTTTTTACAGGAATACTATGGAGCTCAGAAGATACTTTTTTTATTTTACCATGTTTTTGGCATTGGTCACATTTCTTGATAAACTCTTCCACATCACTTTTGACATTGTGCCAGAAAAATCTAGCCACGATTTTCTGATGTGTTGAATCCCTTCCACGATGAGCAGCCATTGCTTTTGCTTTAGAGTCTTCCCCTAATCCAACATGAATATCATGGATTATCGTTTGTTGAGTCTCCTTTGAAGAAATTACAAGTCTTGAATCTTTGTACATTAGCTGGCCGTTTACAATGCTAAATGCCTTGCATGCTTTTCGAAAGTTTGCTTTTTTCCCTTTATCTCCGGCCACCTCACATGGAAACGTTTTTTCACGCAAATATTTTTCGATAGCATCAAAACAACATGATGTGCCATTGTTTCCGCGATCTTCGTAGTTTTAAATGTCAATCCCTTTCCAAAACGTGGGTTTTCAAAGCATCAAGTTCGAATGAAGTTCGAATGAATCATTTCACAATGCAATGCAATGTAATGACATCTTTGAAAAAGGAGTTACTTTGGCCTAGGAAATAAGTAATCCCTTTGGGGAGTACTTATTTCCTAAAGGGAGTACTTATTTACTAGGAAAAAAGTACTGAGGGAGTAGTTTTTTACTAGGAAGTAAGTACTGGGGGAGTACTTTTTGTCAGGGAGTGATTATAAGCTGCTACACCGGGTTTTCTGAAACTCGCAATTTCAAAAATTTGCAATTTTGCTAGTTTTAGGAAAACTCTTCAATTTTAAAAAGTCGCAATTTTGCGAGTTTTGTGAAAAACTTGCAATTTTGCCACTTTTTATAAAAACTTGAAATTTTAAAAAGTGGCAATTTTGCAAGTTTTGGTAAAAACTTTCAATTTTCCTACTTTTTATAAAAACTTGCATTTTTAAAAAGTGGCAATTTTGCGAGTTTAATGTTAGCTAATCGCGTGGTTTTATAATGTCTGATTTCTTCTTTTCAAATCTTTTAAACTTAATAATTTATTCGTGAGAATGCTATGCAACGTGATATTTCTCACTTAAAGATTTATGTATTATCATGGCAGAGAACTGGTATTGTGTTGACCTAAAAAGGAAAAATGGTGCTGACACCACTGGGGAATGTTGGTAATTCATTTGACACTACAAATTTAATTTGTGATTACTTTGCTCGTGGATTTCAGGATAAAGAAATTTTGGAGAGAGTGGAGAGAGTGCATGGTATCTGTTTAAGTTTGAGACAGGTTCATAGAATATTGAGGTCAGAAAATCTTTACAGAAAACGTAATCAAAGTCAGACGAATGTAGTAATTTCGTTTGTTGATGGTGTTTTACAAGGTTTAGGATCTTCACTTGGATACTGCCAGATACATCAAAGGTGACTCAAAAATGGTATACGTTAAATCTAAAGTCCGCAAAGTCAACTTCCTCTTTTAATACCGCAATCAAGTCTTGGAAATGTATATCATGTCCATAGAAACTTTGCAAAGACTTTGTCCCAGGTCTAGGATATTTACAACATTTTTAGATCTTTCATTTATTTGTTTATTTATTTTGTTAATTTATTTGTTTTACTGTCGATGTAAATTAGTTTTTAAATGTAATCTAGGTAAAATCGACGTTAAATAAAGCAAAATGAAATGAAATGAAATACGCGACTCACGATTAAAGGTTGAAAATACTTGATCCTGAGTTTGTAACTAATCGTCAGCGAAACAGGCTATGAAGAAGAAATGATTACGCACGAGGTCCAAACTATGTTTTGAACCTTGATGGGTACGATAAATTGAATCCATACGGCCTGTCAATACACGACTGTATTGACGGTTACAGCCGGAAAATTCTATGGCTTGAAGTTGCCGCCACAAACAAAAATCCACACTTGGATAATTTAGCAAGATATCAGGGTTTTGCATATTGAAGATCTGTAAGCAACCAAAGAACAGAAGAACTCTGGTCTCAGTTTAGGAGGGTTTGTTCCGCGTGGTGGATTGAATTTTTCAAAGAAATGCTTGAATCAAATCAGTTGGACAATACTAGTGATATCCACTTGGAATGTATCCGATTTGTGTTCGAGCCTATTTTGAAAGGAGAACTAGAGGATGTTAAAAGCTCTTGGAATAGTCACATCATCAGAAGAAATCCTACTACGCATCCAGTCCTTGGACCGCATGACCGTCCTGATGTTTAATATTTCACGCCAAGCGCTGGAGTGCAAGATTTTAAAATACAATTCAATAATATGGATTTGCATGTGGCTTCCCAGCAATGTTGCAGCATAGGGCCAGTGAATTTTGGTTGGGATGAACTTCAAGAACTAGCCCTTACGCTTATGGATAGCAACAACATAGTATTTCCTAAAACAGCCACAGACGTGACACTTTTGTTACACTTATTCACCTGTTCAATAACTTATGATATTTTGTGTATACTGTAAGTTTGGATGATGGCAAAACTGTACTAATATTAATATATTATGACCTTACATACTACAACTTTTTCAGAGGCACGCAATTACTATCCCAAAATCAGTTCCAAAAAGCGTAATAAAAATGAAATTGTTCAAGAATCGGGCAAGTAACTCTAGACGAGAAAAAAGTTCGCATGTCTTTGTAATAGCGAAATACATAAATTTCGCCACAAAATAACAAAGGCAAAGTGAAAACAAAAACTAATATAAACAAAAACCAATATAAATAGATAAATATAAACAAAAAAAAAACAAAACAAAAAACGAGTTTAGGGAATTTTTGCTGATTCCACGAAAAGGTAATACGCGCGAAAATTAGTGCACGTGTGTGTTACTCTTAAAAAAGCGAATAAGAAAACAAAAAAAACGTAATGTAATACTGATTTTAGTAAGAAAATGAGAAAGTGGAAATGGTTACTCCTACTGAAGAAAAAAAAAAGAACATCTGCTGTACCTTGAACTATCTCATTACGTAGTGACTTCTGCAAAAATTTTATACATCATTTCCACAATGCTGTATCCAGACGTTCCTAAAGTTCAACAAAATTTTTAAATAAAGTTAAAAAAGAAACAACAAACAATAAAAATACAAACGCTTCATTCACTATCAGTCTGATATAAATTTGCATTAAAGTCATCATGGACAGACCAGGTATCTTTGTTATAAAAATACATTCGGAAATTTAATCTCATTTCAGTAAATGAAGAATATTGTCTTGGCAAGATTAAAATGCCAAAACAGGTTTGTGATGCTGGGTGGAGATGATTAGGAGACTGGTCAACATACTCCAATTTAATTGTGGTATTAGGTAGTAGACTCTTGTGGACCCAGTGACAAATCTCACGAGTGCATAGAGGTGTTCTTCAGTACAACTTCTGATAAATCTTCTATGTAACCAGGTTGTTATTCTTTGATTCTTTGAGCATGTCTCTGTTGGTGAAAAGTTAGCAATGAGTGTCTCTTTGTGCATCCATACAGTTCAGTTTCTAGTTTAGTTTCATCCATGTTATTCGTTGGTACACGTTCGTTCTCTCCTTCCATTTTCATGTAAAACGTTTCACAAAAGGCGCAATAGGCATCTCTGTTCACACCATCTCCCATTGCCTGCTTACCATTCAAACTGAATTGAATTTGGTGAGCATTGGTGTTTCGTGTCTGATATTAAAGCAACATTTCCTGATAAATATTGTCTCGATTCAACTCAAGGCTCAGACTGTTCAGTCTCGGCCTCATCTGTTAAATCACCACTGCACGTACTTTTAAAATTGTAGGGTGTTTTCAGAGCTTCCTGATTGAAAATACCAGACACTACTTGTTGGATAGGGTTGACTATGCTGCCTTCATGCTGATGCTGTCCTCTCTTTGTCTTGTTTCTAGCTATCTCTCTGATCGTTTTCAGGTAGTTAAAGCGAACTCTACTCTCAGCGAATCACTTTGTTTGAAAGTAGGTGTTCCTCAGGGCTCAATCCTAGGACCATTGTTTTTTAATATCTACCTCAATGATCTTTTCTATTTCATAAATTCTAATGTTTGTAACTATGCAGATGATAACACTATTTTTGCTGCTTCCACAAACTCAGCGTTTCTCTGAATGGTTTCAAAATAACTAACTTATTTTGAACTTAGGCAAATGTAAGCTTTTATTATTATTGACTAACCATAGAAATGCGGTAGAAAATTTCGAAAAATTTTATATTTCTGTAGATAATGTAATTATTAAACCCTCTAGCGAGGTAGAACTCCTTGGTATCACTGTAGATCCAAAGCTCAATCTGACATCGTATATTTCCAAGATCTGTAAGAAAGCTGGAAATAAATTCTATGCTATAGCGAGATTGAAACCATATCTTGATAAAGAGAAACTTATTCTATTGGTAAATAGCTACATTACATCTCAGTTTAATTATTGTCCTCTGTTATGGGCTTACACTTCTCGTAGCAATAACAATAGAATAAATTCTCTCCATGAAAGAGCCCTACGTCTTGTAGATGGTAACACAAATTTCGATTTCTCTGAACTCCTTGCCAAGTATGGATGTAAATCAAATCACGCTTCAAATATTTTCCAGCTCATGGTCTTACTTTTTAAACGTCTACATAATCTGGGTCTTTCTTATTTGCAGGAAGTCTTTCCACTGAATACCTCTGGTCCTGGCCTTCGTAATCGTAATGATTTCAGGGCTGGGCACGCTTGCACTGTAAACCGTGGTGTTGAAACCCCATCATTTCGGGGACCACAAACTTGGAGACTTGTAAGTCAATCCACCAAATCTGCTGATTCGGTGGAACAGTTTAAATCTAAACTTCTAACATCTGAAAGACTTCCTTGCAAATGTCGTCTGTGCGCTACATACATCCAGCATGTAGGTTATATTTAAAACCTTATTATATATTTCCCCATAGGGCGAAATATATGTTAAAACCGGCAGTTTCCTTCTTCTCCTCCTTCTTCTCCGTTCACTTTTATAGCCGCGGTTCAGAATGGAATTTTCGCCTAGCCGCCAAAGTAGATAAGAATAGAGGCTAGTCTACAGTCAAGTAGCACGCCATGTTTTTTCAGTCAGTGCGAATGGGTTGTAGAAGATTTTTGTTTTTTCCACTAGCTTTTAAAATGATTCAAGAGAATTCAATGTTAAATGATGGAAATAAATCGTTTTAGTTCAGTATTGTCTTAAAAGGTTTTGTAAGAACCTTTGAAGAAACATGCAGAAAACAGAAAAATATTGTTTTGTTTTTATTTTGTTGATAACAAAAATGCTATTTGTATGATGATGATGATTGGTAATTAAATATGAAGTTAAATCGGCGCCAAAATCTCGTTTGTCAAGTCGTCGAGTCGTTTTAGATGTTAACGCGGTTCACAATAAGTCGATATTCAAGTCGTCGAGTCGTTTTAGATGAACACTCGCTTTTCAAATGAAGGCGTTTTAGAAGTTTGTTCGTTTCAGATGATGACGCGTTGTTCAAAATTTGTCGGTCTTTCATATCAAAAACTACTACAATTTCATGATCTGTTTATTCAAAATGACACTATTCGTGAGCCCCTTTCTTGAAATCAGGCGATAAAGGTGTTCCACACTAACTGAACATGAACATATTAATGTGAGGTACATATTTCATTATAAAGATAAAGAGAAGGGATCTTTCAGAATTCTACTAACAAACAATCAAATGCATCTGAAAGAAAAGGGAATCCTTCACAGTTTGGTCATTTTTTCATTCATAACCATGCAATGGCCCATGCTTCATGCAACTACTAGAAAACATGATGGCCAGCATCATGACTTATGTAAATATGACACAAAAATCTGTTCTTGTGTAAAAGCCAACACTGACTTAGAGAAACTGGTAATCAGGTTGCACCGCCTCATTTTCTGAACCGACTGAACATCTAAAACGGCTAATCTTCCGCAGCGCCTCAATTACACAGCATCTAGCGACCCCAATTTCTAAGACGCCTCAAATTGAAAAACGAGTGTTCATCTGAAACGACTCGACGACTTGTTTGTCGCCTTACTGTGAACCGCGTTAACTTCTAAAACGATTAATGACGTCACGAGTCAACATCTAAAACGACTCGACGACTTGATAAACGAGATTTTGGCGTCGATCTAACTTCATAATTAAATGCTTGGAACATTGAAGCTGCGATTTCAGTGCAAAGGCGAAAATTCATTATCAATACAGGCTGAATATTTATTTTTATTTTACGTCCTGATATAATGTGAACTGAAAGCACATATATGATGTATATACAGCTATAAAAGGAAACCTTTTATGTGGAGAACAACCAGTTCAACCAGTTAATTCAGAAAGTACATTAAAAAAAACTGCAAGTAAAAATGTGATGTCGCATATGCAATAAGAACGTCAGAAAAACAATTGCGTATAATATTTTAGCAGACAAGATTGAGACACAATTAACTTGAAAGAATCTGTGGTCGAAAAATGTTCTTCCCTAGGTAGTCATTTAATCTGACAACAGAAACATAATTTACTATGGATTAATTCCATGATCACCTATACTGTTTTGATACTGTATATATATGATATTTTAGTAAAAAATTGGAATACTGTCAATTTTCCTTACACAAACAGCAAACGTATATAAATTAAAGCATATATAATCCAACAAACAATCTGTAAATTAAATCAATCCAGAACACGAACGTCTACTTTCAGCTTTGTATTGATTTGGTATTGTATGTGTAGTCTATTTTCATTACCGAAATCTGTTTTTTTTTTCATTTGGGATTTATATACAATGGTCATTTTTATAAAATATATAATAAATAATGGGTGTGCACATATTTTTTTGAACAGAGATGTTTATTCCGAATACTTGAATTTAATTTTATAAATTGTCACTTCTGTCCAAATTTGAAGTGCTAATTTGAAGTGCTTTTAAGTGCTTTTGATAGTTATTTGCTTATTCACTTATTTAAAATTTAAAAACATAAAAATACATGACCTTAAGTTTCGCATATCACAATCATCAGATGTATAAAATTTTATACATCTATATTTTATACATCTGGTGATTGTGATATGCATGAAACTTAAAGTCACGTATTTTTATGTTTTTAAATTTTAAATAAATGAATAATTTACTTGGACTCTACCAACTGGTATTGAGTTCTTTGCCAATATCTTTCTTATGGTTATAGTTACTTGCTTATATGTCTAACTCAAAGTATTCTTTTCTTCTTTTGTAAATCTGTATACAAATTTGATTGTATAATGTTGTAAGAGCAAGTGCAAGTGTCATCTGTTGAATTACATTGTTTTGTCGTGATTTTATGGTATAAAGGATGTCAAGCTTCTGCAACAATAAAGATCATATGTTTTTTTATGCTAAAATTGCCTTACACATTAGTGCGGTTGTTGATATTTAGTTGTTTAAGGGAAAGTATTACTCAGCAAAATTTATAAGAGAAACCATGAACATCTTCATTTCTTAATTAGTTCAAAATAAGTTGTTTTGTTGTATTAAATTCAATTCTACCCTGATTAGTAAGGACAACATTTTTATCTGAGTATGACATTGATGGTAGTTATAGCATTGTACTTATTTAATGATGCATATTTTTCTTATGGTTATCAATGTACACACAATAATTGGCAAAAGTTTCGCAACTTTGGGGAAGTATATAGTCGCATTTTTGCGAATCTTGTTTTTATTAGTTTTATCATTTTTATCTTTCTATTTTAACTATATTAAGTCGATGTTTATTAGCTACTAGATTATTTATTTTAGTAATTTAGAAAGCTACGTATGTAACAGTATTTAATCGACATTAAATAAAGTAAATAAATAAATAAATGACGCAAGACGAAACATTCAAGATTATGATACAAACTACTAATTCAATCATAAACAGTTTTAAAAGTATTTTCAGTATTGAACAGTCTTATTATCAAAATTATCAAAAACACTTTGACTAGTCACAGTGACATGGGCATCAGTAAGATCTGGTTCATCAGGAACTTCGGACTTTCGCAAATTCATAACTGATAACAAACGCTCTCTTTCTATTTTTTCTTCCTGTTTAAATTTATTATTCAATTGATCAGCTTCTAAGGACAATTGAAATTGTGCCTCTCGTTCCTTAATCAATTTCTTATGGTCAGCAATTGTATTAGGTACACCTGGCTCCTCATCATCTTGTATGGTTATTGATGGGGTAATTAATGGTGGTGATTGTGTTGCTAATGTATTTGGTGAGGGTGATAATGTACTACTGTCCCTTGAATGATCTCCCTTCCACATAAACTTTTTACTTGAAGTAGTGACTTTCGGAGTTGATTTTAGTTGCTTCAAAATGTCAAAGTCCATAAGACTGTCATCACTTTCGCTTTCATCAATGAGTGACTCCAAGAAGGACCTACGTTCACTGCGTAATATCAAGTGTGGTCTTGAAGTATTGTGACGATCAAGAAAGCTTTGAACAGTGAAAATCACAGTTTTTCCTTCCAAATCAGTTAATGTGTCAGTTATGAATTCACCAGTTACATCTGCAAGTCTAAAGCTTGTTAGATTTTTCCTGTCAAAAAACTGAAATTTTGACTTTATCTTTAGCCCAATACAATTTTCTACAAATTGATGAAACGACATCCAACGAACTGCTGAGGTAAAACGTGAAGTATTTGGGGTCCTCCCCCTTTTTTAGCTTGTACACGCACAAACCTCCTTCTTTGTGGATCAAAATGTTCCCATGTTAAATTGATTTTCCTTTTAGCACCCTTGCTGCAATTTTTGCGAGGCTTTTTTGGTAACTGATCTTTGCTTTTAAGAAATTTTTGCAATTCATTTTTTCGATTTTCATTATCGTTATCAGTAACTGCTTTGCAGAGAAGTTTAAGCTTAATAATATCACCATCAGCTTTCACACCTAATTTTCGCAATTTATCATCATATGCATACCAAATAGCAGTCATGTCCATCTTAAAAATAGAAAGTAAAACAGATTGAATAAAGAGAAAGACCATACTCTATATAAGAAATTCCTTATTGTCCTTTCAAAAGGTATCTTTCCTTTTAAAAAATAACTTTCTGTCACAGAACGTTTTTTAAATAATATTGTATCAATAAAATACACCATGCAGTAAAATATACCTTTTCCTGCTTGATATTTTCTAAAACAGTCAGTTCATCAAGATATTTATCAACCTTAAAGATCAAAATCATATAACATCCAATATGTAGAAACTTTACCTGTGTTTAATTTCAAGGCTACATTCCATTTTAAAGGAATGACTAGTATTCAACCTTAATGAAATTGTTCGGAAATTATATATACATATATTTCATCACAGCAAACAGAAGTATTAATAAAATTTTAAATGTGGTGCCAGGTACTTTTCATAAATAGAAATAAGATATAAGATCCAAATAAGATCAAAATAAACAAGATGCCCTTACAGGCATAAAGATTTCTGCAAAATCAGCTTTAGTGTGAAAAAAGAAAGACTATGACATTCTTGAAATTTAAAGAAGATTGAATCATTTCCACAATACATGTTAATTAAATTTCTGACCATGTACTCCCCAAAATCCGGAAAAACGTAATTGTCACCATAAAAAACTTCATACTAATGAACACCAACAAGAGGCCCTGGGCCTTAAGGTCAGCGCGAACTGTATGCTCAAAAATCTAAAGATCATAATCACTTTACAAAAGAAATGACCAGCATTCTGAAATAGTTTGATTAGTACCTGGTATTTTTTCTCGCCTTAACTAAATCTCAAAGTAAACGTTATAAAAGAAAACCTTGCGTTTCCATAACAGTTAAATCATTTTCCTTATTAGTCGACAGATTTTTGTGACAGCATATAAATTACATACGGCAATACGATACGCATCAACAGAAATCGTATGGGCAGGAAAAACTACAACAACTTAGATACTTTATTCGGTTTTATTTAAGCTTCAAATTTCAGTTTTACAAGTTAGACCTTCCAACTTTACGTTCTTACAGGATTACGTGTATGTTGAAACACGCAGGTGAAGTTTCGTTTCCACCAACTAAGTGGTCCTCAAGTAAGGTTACATGAAGATCTAATGCCAAGCAGTTGCGGATTACTAAAAATAAAAGTGTAAAAGTTATGTATAACTGCACAACGCACCAATTGATTGCACTTTATTCCATTTCACAAAATTCAGATCTTATAGAAACTTCAATTACAGGATCATAATTTTAACTCTAATATTATACCTGAAGGGAAAATAGTTACTGAATTTCTCAATTTCATGGTGGCAGCAGGTCAGTGTCTAATTTTAAGATTTTATTTAGGTGTCATGCCGAGCCATTGGCATCATTGGTTTTAGAATTTTTGGTGGCTCAAAGGAAATTTTAATGGCCCGATATTCAATAACACTCTACAATTTCATTAAGCTTAGTAGTGCTTACAAAATAGAAAAAAAACTCTGAAATTGCATTATGCAACTCAAATCCCTTGTAATGGAAATTCTTAAATCATATTTACAATTTGAATACTTTTTTCACTTGTCCAATCAGGCCACCACAACACTGGTTTTCAAGCTTTTGGTGGCCCGAATCAATTTTTGACTGTCTCAGACAGTCGAACCACCGCTAAGATCAAACACTAAATATTGTACTCAGTAAAATAAATTTAGCATTCCAAAAAACGTAAAATTCATTTTATGGAAATTCATATAAATTTTTCTTTGAAATAATTTGTATTGAATTTTATCTGATTTTCAAATATTTTTCATAATGGCACAAAAATGTAGAAAATGACAACAACTAAATGTGCTTTTGATATTTGTCAATTTTCCTAATTCCGAACACAAATCAAACCCAACTGTCGTAAACTGATTGCATGACCCATACTGTCAATCAAACTAAAAGACATTTCTGTCAATGAGTATGCATGAGGCTCATTGATCGGAATTTTTTTGCATTCAGAATTGGGAAAATTGCTGGTCATCGTTGGTTATCAGACATATCCCTGCTTCAATGAGTTACCTCATCGAGATAAAATTTCGCGAAGAAAAACTTTCGCAGATTTTGGCCATTTGACTCCGCGAAAAGTTTGCAATGTCTTCATCCGCCAAAATATGTCTCTGCGAAATGTTAATTTTTTTCTCTATAATACAGATGTTTGAATTTAAAAAAATGGGTATAGATAATGAGCGGGGCGATTAATTTAACACTGTATTTAACACTGTATATATTTGAGTTTTTCGTAATCTTTGTGTATAATACATTTTGAAGAAAAAAAATTTTTTTTATCTACTGCCATCCACGAAAATTAGTCCACTTGAACTATTTGAAGTTGGGCCATCCGCGAAAATATGTCCCCGCGAAATGGAAAAAAAAATTCATCCACGAAAGTATGTCCACGCGAAAATTTATCTCGTTGAGGTAATCAAATTTACCAACAAAAGACCAACACTTAAAGTATCTCTCTGGTAGCAAGTTCACTACACACAGTTGCAAGATTTTGGGCAGAGGCAGCAATAAGTATACAAACAATTCCAGCTTGTGACATGAAAGTTTTCACTTGTAAAACGATCTCTCAAATAAAATTCCACAAGGCTGAATAAAAAAAGTAACCTGTCTTACTGAGAGACACTCCTTAGTGGAAGGAATTTGCACCAAGGGATGGTAATTTCGCTGGTGATTGTTTCCATACAGATAATGAAAATATCAATATTAATATGTTTATCCTGATTTAAACAGGCAAGTAAAATATGTTACCTTATTTGTGTAAATTTGCGGGAGAATTAATTATATACGTGACAAATTTTTGCAAATTGAGCCCCAAAATAATTCGGAATTTGCGAGACAAACTTATGCAACTCAAAGACGTGAAAAAAAAATTTCCTTTTATCCTTTACTCATCATCATTTTCATTATTATATCTAGAATATATATAAAAAACATTCTTATAACTATAATGCAATCTTAAGAATCTCCTTCTCATTTTTACCTGAACCAAAGAAAAAAAGTTCTGAATGTAATAGTAATAATATAGATGTAATAGAGATAGATTGAAAAGTTAAACATTATGTCGTCTTGTTTTGTGATCAATTATTTCTGTGGTTTGCAGTACAATTCACTTCCTCTTTATGATTAGAAAAAGCTTATTAATTGCAGGGTAATTTTTTTTGATTTCATAGCTAAATTACAAAAATAAATCCCACAATTACTGAAAGAAATTCTCCAGCATTTATAAGTACGAATAAGGTTTATATATATTGCATATATGTAGTGATTGTATCAAGATATTGTATCAAGTGACACTTGATAAAGGCACATAGCAAAGTCGAAATATTGTGAATAAGATGTCTGTGTTTTCTATGTTTTATATTTTTACCAACACAAATTTACTGCTGACTTTAATGTTTTATATATATATATATATATATAATATATATAATTGTATATATAATAGTATATATAATATATAATATATAATATAATAGTATATATTATATTTCCTTCATCTTTGTCTTCTTACGGGCTGATGTGTTGCTGCTACTGTAAAGTTATATCACAATTTCTCTAATTAACTTCTGAAATATTTAACATTTGTGCCACAAAGATCTTGGTAACATTTTGTTCATTCAAAATTTCATCACATCAAGCTTACAAAAAAGTGTTTTACAGCAACAAAGTGTTTAAGTGTTTAACAGCACAAGAACACAATAAAATAAATAATTCAGTGAGAATCACCTCGTTTTCCCTTAAGGTATGTAAGCAAACATCTTATCTTTAATACATAGTGTTTTGAAGAAAAAGAAAACATAAAATTCGAGTGACAAGAGATAAATTTATGCAACTTGCCTGGCTTTTTCTTCCTCCTAAATTTTTATCCCATCCATTTAGGATACGTGGTTGCTAATGTCTTGATTCAATTCACTTTAATATAAGTTTATACTATTGTTTATATTAGTATCTGTATGTAAAACCTAATTTGACTGAGGAACCATAATGTGTTCATCTTGATACGTTTCTCTCCCAAAATGCACGACGTTAAAATGAAAGGGTGGAGGGAGGGCGCATTAAAACAAATAATTTTCTTATTCATTCGAATGAAAAGAACTTTTTTTTTATTGTAATATATTTACTTCGTCACATACAAGTGATATATTTTCCAAAAATCAACGTTGTGCTTTAAACTTTCTCATTTTAAACAGCAAAATTGAAGGTTAGCATTAACGGGCGTTTAACTGGGGCGTGAAGAACTGCAACATAACACACACACGGACTGACTGACTGACGGACACGGGGAAATGAAAGATCAGCTACCTTGCGGCGCTGACCAATAAACTTGAATACATTTGAATGACATAATTTTCTTTATTTTGTTGGTATGTAATGATATTAAAGATAATACAATGAGTATGCATGTAATCCAATCTAAATGTTATGAATTTATAAATTCAATATATGTCTAGTCAATCTTACTAACAGAATTCCTAAATCACAAGCAAAAAGAGGAAAACATAGATTTTGATCATGCAAAATGCATCCAGAAATACATACAAAATCAACATACATAACTGAAAACAGAAATTTGTGCTTCAATTTCATTAACAATGTCACTGCCATCTTTTTAATTTACAAACATACATTACCTGAACTAAATTTAAATAAAAGATTGAAAGATTTATACAGAAACTTAAAAAAACATTAAATTTTTAATTACGCATACACCCAGGGCATTATAGGAAAGCATAACTGACTCAAAATCTTACATCAACTACCAATAAACTTCATGGACAAAATAACATTGAATTTATGTAGATGCTTACAGATATCACAGTGATTACGTAGGTCTTTCAATATATACGGTCAATCTTCCTTATTACGAAAAGACTTCCCAATGGCAAACATAGATTTGGATTATGAAAATATGTGATTCAAACTTACTAACATTAGCAAACATAACTGAAAGCAGAAAAAACTTACAGACCGTCAAGATAAGTTTCCTATTTGCTATCGTAAATAGAAGTCCTCATCCCTAATTACAGGCATTGATAATACAGCCAAAAACTATACAAATAAATATGCTAAAATAGCTAAAGAAACACACATCAAACATGAAATGATAAGATGCAGGCAGTGAGTAGACAGACATCCTTGGCTGTTGGAGCTGAAGAGGAAACTGAGCTGAGCTGTGCATATCCAGAGCTTAAAAAGCATTACAGCCCACACTTGAAACAAACGATCTTTTGTATTAAGAAAGGCTTAAAGAATCCCAGACATTTTCCAAGAAACAAAAGAATTCGTTCCTTTTTTCACAAACTCATTTTGAGAAAACATTGAGAACTTGTTCTTAAAAAAGAAGGAACACAGTAGAATCATTGTAAGATAATTATAAATTTCTACCATTTACTTTCGGTTTTGGAAGTGTGAATCTTCTTTGAAATCCACTCCACACATTGATCAATCAACTTTTGGAAATCTAAGTTTTCTTCGGTCACGCTGATAGTCTACCATTATACGAACGGCGTGCAAATGTTGAGTCGAAAAGTACCCGGATGATTATATGGCGGAAATTCAAACCAATAAACTAGCGCTATTGAAGTTAGTTAGCACCCTTTCGTAATAGTGGCGCTTTATGCACCAATGAACATTGAGACGGCGGTTGTATGAACCAATGAATTTGAGATAAAAAAATTGCTAGGTTTGGACAGTAAGAAAAAAAAGAAGAAGAAGAACAAGATGCCCTACCGGGCAGAAGGATTTCTGCAAGCTTTGCTGCTGAAAATGCCACAAAAATGCAACACTAGCACACTAGTCCTGCAAAACTAAGACAGTCACATCATTCAGCTCGAGAAGCATCAGCATTAAATAAACAAAAATATTGATGCGACTGACAATGTTCGTCAAGAAAGTCAGCCTACCATAACATAAAAAAGGGGCTTTTCTTTATGCTATCGCGGAGATCATTTATGAAGATCTGTTTTTTGTACGAATAAGCTGAATGATTGTTACTGGATATTTGCCACCCACGTACTCTAAAAAAGTGCATCGACACAATACGAAACTTTAATTTAACCACATTAAATATAACGAATCCTATAAAAAGATTGTGTATACTGGCGGTAACCAACATATCGTTTGGGCAGCACAAACTAATATAAAGTTTCTATATTGATCTCCTCAGAATGAAAAATATAAATATCACAATAATAATTACTTAGAAATTAAAGCTGATATCTAATCTAAAACTTAAAAAAAATACAACATACGCAGGGAGAAAAGAGATAAGCTGATATAGCCAGAATACATCCAACAATTGCTACTAAATATAGTATAAATAGCTGTATAAAGTGCATATGTTGGTGATGTTGGGGAGGAGCTGAAAGAAAGCTAAGCTGAGCTTTAAAAATCCAAAAGCTTCTAAAAATTGACTTCAAACATGCATACACATACAAAATACACGAAGGTCTTTCATATTTAAAAAGGCTTGGAGCAAAAATAAAACAAGAAATACCTTTTCTTCCACACCATGTATTGGCATTGTTTTCATATTTTAAACTTCAAGAAAACTTCTTTCAAAAAACAGAATAACCACACTGTAATTTAATTTTGTGAACATGATAAGTTCCCAACAGTAATGCAATTCTTTATATAAAATTATAAGCTGTATTAACTTCTTTTAAAGCCATATTTCCATCAAAGAAACTTTTAGCAAACTACACACGTTCTTTCGCTGCCATTTTTAAAACGTTTTGTGGACGATCACATGGCATGGCGAAAATCAGCCAATAAACTATCGCTATTTAAGTGGAGGTGGCTAAATTAGCACTCTTTCGTAGAAATCGGGCATTATGCACCAATGACAATTAAGACGGCTTTTTTATGAACCAATGAAATTTAAGAAACAAAAATGCGTAGGTTTGGACAGTAAGATGAAAAAACAGAACAAGATGCCCTACCGGGCAGAAGGATTTCTGCAAGCTTTGCTGCTGAAAATGCCACAAAAATGCAACACTAGCACACTAGTCCTGCAAAACTAAGACAGTCACATCATTCAGCTCGAGAAGCATCAGCATTAAAAAAACAAAAATATTGATACGACTGACAATGTTCGTCAAGAAAGTCAGCCTACCATAACATAAAAAAGGGGCTTTTCTTTATGCTATTGCGGAGATCATTTATGAAGATCTGTTTTTTTGTACGAATAAGCTGAATGATTGTTACTGGATATTTGCCACCTACGTACTCCAAAAAAGTGCATCGACACAATACGAAACTTTAATTTAACCACATTAAATATAACGAATCCTATAAAAAGATTGTGTATACTGGCGGTAACCAACATATCCTTTGGGCAGCACAAACTAATATATAAAGTTTCTATATTGATCTCCTCAGAATGAAAAATATAAATATCACAATAATAATTACTTAGAAATTAAAGCTCGTATCTAATCTAAAAGTTAAAAAGGCTTGGAGCAAAAATAAAACAAGAAATACCTTTTCTTCCACACACCATGTATTGGCACTGTTTTCATATTTTAAACTTCAAGAAAACTTCTTTCAAAAAACAGAATAACCACACTGTAATTTAATTTTGTGAACATGATAAGTTCCCAACAGTAATGCAATTCTTTATATAAAATTATAAGCTGTATTAACTTCTTTTAAAGCCATATTTCCATCAAAGAAACTTTAAGCAAACTACACACGTTCTTTCGCTGCCATTTTTAAAACGTTTTGTGGACGATCACATGGCATGGCGAAAATCAGCCAATAAACTATCGCCATTTAAGTGGAGGTGGCTAAATTAGCACCCTTTCGTAGAAATCGGGCATTATGCACCAATGACAATTAAGACGGCTTTTTTATGAACCAATGAAGTTTAAGAAACAAAAATGCGTAGGTTTGGACAGTAAGATGAAAAAACAGAACAAGATGCCCTTGCAGGCATAAGGATTTCTGCAAAATCAGCTGAAGTATGAAAAAAGAAAGACTACGACATTCTTGAAATTTAAGAAAAGTTTAATCCGCAATATATATTTATTAAATTTCTGATCGTGTACTCCCCAAAAATCTGGAAAAACATAATTGCCACTATGCAAAACTTCATACCAATAAACATCAATAAACTTGATTATATCTGAATGACATGTGTTATTTTGCTGGTCTGAAATGATATTAAGGATTCAGTGATCAATTCAGATAAGACAATGAGTATGCATGTAAGTCAATGTAAATGTTATGAATTTAATATGTATTATCAATCTTCCTAACAGAATTCCTAAGGACAAAAAGGAACGCATAGATTTTAATGATACGAAATACATCCATATAGTAAGTAAGTAAGTAAGTAACGGGAGTTTTTAGTCCTTGGGCTTCCATCCGTAATGGTTGGTTCTTCCGCCCGCAGACTTGCAACTGTTAGTTGACTTACCGCCAGAGATACGTATAGCATTGCTCTAACTTGCCCGAAGGCCAGTGTGCAGTCAGTCGATGGCTCCTAATGGGCTGACACGCTGCTTTTAAAGCGCATCGGAGTGGTGTATTGAGATACGACATGACTGGACTCGAACATGGGTATATACATACAAAATCAACATACATAACTGAAAATTAAACTTAAAAACTTAGAAACTTAAAAAAACATTAAATTTTTAATTACGTACACACCCCAGGAAATTATTAAAGCATAGCTGACACAATATGAAACTTACGTTAACTGCCAATAAACTTAATGAACAAAAGAACAATAAATTTAAATAGATGCTGTAAGATATCACAGTGATTACGTAAGTCTTTCAATATATACGGTCAATCATCCTAATAACGAAAAGACTTCCCAAACAAAAAAAAGTAAACAAAGATTTGGATTATGTAAATATGTGATCCAAATTAGCAAACATAACTGAAAGCAGTTAAAATTTACTGACAGTCGAGATAAGTTTCCTATTTGCTATCGTAAATAGGAAGTCCCATTCCTAATTAAGGGCATTGATAATAATACAAGCCAAGAACTATACAAGTAAATACGCTAACATATAGCTACAGAAATATCAAACATAAAATGATGCAGGAGAGGTTAGACAGATATTCTTGTTGTTGGAGCTGAAGAGGAAACTGAGCTGAGCTGTACGTATCCAGAACTTAAATGGCATTATTGCAGCCCACAGGTGAAACAAACGAGCTTTTGTATTTAGAAAAGCTTAAAAGAATACCAGACATTTTCAAAAAAAAACAAAAACCTTTCCTTTTGACACACTGTTTTTATAAAACATTGAGAACTTGTTTTTAAAAAAGAATGAACGTAGTAGAATTTTTGTAAGATAATCATAAATTTCTACCCTCTACTCTCGGTCTTGGAACTGTAAATCTATTCAACATTGATCAATCAGCTTTTGGAAGTTTCTTCGGTGTCACGCTGTAGTGTACCATTATGCGAACGGCGTGCAAATGTAAGTCGAAAAATACCCGGATGATCACATGGCAGAAATTCAAGCCAATAAACTAGCGCTATTAAAGTTAATTAGCACCCTTTCGTAATAGTGGCGCTTCATGCACCAATAAACATTGACACGCCATTTGTATGAACCAATGAAATTCGAGAAACAAATATGCGCCGGTTTGGACAGTAAGATGAAAACAGAAAAACACGGACGATCGTAAAGTATTTCTTGCTTACGCAGAAATCCAAAAACACGGACGATCGTAAAGTATTTCTTGCTTACGCAGAAATCCAAAAAACGAAAGCCGGTTGTAATAGCTTTCTTGCTTTCGCAGAAATCTAAAAAGATCAAACTTACTCAACTATATAAATATTTAAGAATTCATGCAAAGGAATGCATCCTATATATCTAATAAATCTATTTTTAGATTTCTGCGTAAGCAAGAAATCTATTAAAACCGGCTCTGTTCTTCTTCTTCTTCTTACTGTCCAAACTTAACGGTTTTTTGAAGTCTCGTCCGAATGTTTACACGAAACTAAA
This sequence comes from Turritopsis dohrnii, assembly GCA_027922465.2. NCBI lineage: Eukaryota > Metazoa > Cnidaria > Hydrozoa > Anthoathecata > Oceaniidae > Turritopsis > Turritopsis dohrnii. The sequence continues at coordinate 331,471 of BQMF02000096.1, read as the reverse complement.
GTCACGCATTTCAGTCGAAGAAATTCACAACAAAGAACCAACCAAAAGGATCCCGAAGGATCTTTAGTCAGTATAAAAGGATCTTTAGTCAGTATAATTAAAGAAGATGCACATTTCCAAATCTGAAAATGAGGAATAAAATCTCTAGCAGTAATTTATTATTATCTTGTAATGATTCAATGGTGACTTTTCGTATCGTTTTGTAAACAGAGAATGAAAAAGGTATATATGCTTTTTTTGTTTTTGAGATTAAATGTCCGGGATTTTATCTGAAAAAAGTTTATTGTTTGTTTCATGTGTGGGCTGTAATGCTTTTTAAGCTGTGGATACGTACAGCACAGCTTAAAGGGGAATTGAGGTCAAATTTTTGATATTGTTTTTTTTCGCCTAAAATATTGTGTGTGATGAGAGGATCACAAAAATATATATTTTGTGAATAATTTTTGCTTAATTAGCGAATAAGAGCATTTTAAAGATTTTTCTGCTATGACGTCATTGGTGTCATAGGTGTTTACAGTTTAGTTAAAGCGACGCGAAGCAAGAACATGTCGGAAAGCGTTTCATCACATTCTTCTGAACTTTCTAATATTTCTTCTGCTTCTGATGATTCTAACGGAAGTTATAGTGATGTTGGTGGATGCTATGAGTGTGAGCCAGAATATACAGAGGAAGAACTTAAGAAAATTTTGCATTCCCCATATTATGTAACCAATGAATACATTGTGATCTGCATTTCTTTGGATCAGGAAACCTGAAGTAACTCTTATTTTTGACTTTTCCACTGTTATTTGAACATCCAAAAGCAAGACACGTAGGCATGTTGCCAGCGATGAGGATATATTATAGTAACTAACACGTGCGCTCGTATATTGATATGACACCAATGACGTCAGAAAACGGAATTTGAACTCAGAAATGAAAATTTTTAAATGCTTATATTTTGTGAAATAATAAAGATTTTTTGAAAATTCTTTTTTCTTATGAATATTAACGCTATTCTTGAATGTTTAGTGAAATTTTCAAAAAAATTTTTTCTAAACCTCAATTCCCCTTTAAGTTCCACCTCAGCTCCAAATGGTCTGTCTACTCAGGATCACTTTAGCTATTTTAAGGCTATTTGCTTTGTATAATGCTTTGAAATGCAGTATTATTTTTTGTTGGTGATCAGTAGTTTTTAGGTTACCAATGTCTCTAATTATGAGCAGTCTTCCTAATTTTAATAAATAATTTGAAACACTTCACATCCTGTAAAAAAAATTTCCACTTTCAGTTATATATGTATATATATATATATATATATTTGGATCATGTATTTTTCATGATCAACATTTTTGTTTACTTTTTGTTTGCGATTTAGAAAGTCCATTCTTAATTAGGAAGATAGATAGCAATTGTTTAAAGTATGTATATGATTTACGTACGTTATCACTTTGAAATCAGAAATGACCAATATACACTTTACATTTTTCTGTGCCTCCAAAATAAAGTAAGTATTCTCTTTCAGATGTAAATAAATTTAATGGTGGAATATGTCAATAAAGTTTTTGTAGTGTCAATTAAGCTTTTATGAAGCTCTGAGGAGTACGTACACTTATAATAATATAATAACTCTTCTGTGGTGTGATCATTCTTTTCTAACTAAAAAGTTGTACAAAGTCAAAAAGCTATGTGTTTGTATTAGGGAAAAATGTCTCAATGTTTAAGCCTTTCTAAATACAAAAGATTTTTGTTTGTTTCTTGTTTGGACTGTAGTACTTTTTAAGCTCTGGATTCGAACAGCTCAGCTCCGTTTCCTCCTTAGCTCCAACATTAAGTGGTTGTCTACTCTGCACCACTTATGATTGATGATTTTCTAGCTATATCCCAGCGGGCACAGAAACGTCGTAAAGACGTCCCTAAGACGTCGCAAAATGGTCGTGAAGTGGGAATCGCAAAAGACGTCCCAATTACATCTTCACTGAGACGTCCCGATGACATTTCAACGACATCGTAACGACGTCGCAGGACTATGAAATTTACGTCGTAGAGACGTCGTAGAGACGTCTTTCCAAGACGTCCCTAAGAGGTCGCAAAATGGTCGTGAAGTGGGAATTGCAAAAGACGTCCCAATTACATCTTCACTGAGACGTCCCGATGACATCTCAACGACATCGTAACGATGTCGCAGGATTATGAAATTTACGTCGTAGAGACGTCGCAGAGACGTCTTGAAAAGACGTCCCTAAGACGTTGCTAAATGGTCGCGAAGTGGGAATCTCAAAAGACGTCCCAATCACATCTTCACTGAGACGTCTCGATGACATCCCAACGACATCGTAACGACGTCGCAGGATTATGAAATTTACGTCGTAGAGACATTTTTTCAAGACGTCCCTGAGACGTCGCTCAATGGTCGCGAAGTGGGATTCTCAGAAGACGTCCCAATCACATCTTTACTGAGACGTCTCGACGACAGGATATCGCAACGACTTCAATCTCCGGCCGTAACGACAACCTCCTTTTTCTGGGATCATAGGCCATCTATGTTGGGTTCATCAAAACAACAAAACATACAAATTCAATAGATGTCTCCTTTTTAATTCTTTTTAAAAGTTTAAAACGCAACAATTTACAGTTCAACATATACTAGCTAATTTGTCATCAAGTTATAAAATTTTGAATCACATGTATTTCCACATTTAAAACTCCCTTCGGCAAGCCTTTTTGAAATTTCGGCAACCTCTTTGTCGATCAGGCGATCTTGCAGCATCAAAAGAGCTTTTTTTATATCATCTACAGTGCTTTTCTGATGCTGGAGTACTGAAACTAAGTTCAACAAGAATGTGTAAATATGTATAAATATACCCACCGAATGGATTCAGAAAACAGAAACTCACCGTTAATTTCATCGAACAGGATCGTATCTTTTCAAGCTGTTTTTTCCATTTCCACTTTGCCAGTTTACCTCTAACAAAACGCCATGTTTAATTAATTCTTCTAAGTTTTATCTAAACGTCTTTTTATCAAAACTTAAGTTACATGTATCATTATTAACAGTATTAACTTTTTCTTACAAGAAAGTCTTTGCTTTTGAAACTTTATATATCACACGTGAATTTTATAACCCGGGAATTTCTCTTTGTCTTACGTATTTGTGATTGGCCTATTTAAAATTCTTTAAATCATGCAACTGTAGTAAAACCTCTTCGATGAATCTTTGTTGACTAATCGCTTTAGAAAATTTATAAATCTTTCGAAGGTCGTAATTTAATCTGTATAAAGACGTCCCAAAAACGTCGTGAAAGCATCCTCACACGACCAAGAAAACAAATCGGTACGAATATGTAAATTCCATATGGAGTATGTTGTTGTTACTCAAAGTTTACTGTTTAATGACTGCCGAATGAAATTTGAAAATTTTTATCAGGTCCCATATTGATCGTAAAAGGATCGCAATTGCGACGTCCCATTTTCAGACGTCTCTACGACGTCGCAAAATGATTCGAAGGTCGGGCCAGGGTTACTTTCAACATCACCGTCAGCAAGAAGTTGAGTATTTTTCAGGAAGGTAAGATCAATAATAACTCCGATGAAATAAATCAGAAGAGAGGTTGATGGATTGTTCACAGATTATTTTAGGTAAAATATAGAGGTACAATCAAAATGACTTTTAGAAGCGAACAGAACTGAAAAGAAACAAGGGCATCTTACAGGCAGAAAGATTTCTGCAAAATCAGCTGAAGTATGAAAAATGGAAGACTAACAATAACATTCTTGAAACTTGAATAATTTTGAATGATTGAACAATACAATACCATACAATACAACATTGAGTGCTGCTCAGTGTAGACTGCACACAGCAGGTGGGGTTTGTAACACACAAAGTAAAATGAGTTTTGTTATTGAAATTTTGAAGTAAAATGTGTTCAAGCAGCTGGCCAAAAGTGTGCTACCAGTGAAAATTTTCATGAATAAGTGATTGGAAGTTATATGTTGACTCTTTTGAATGTTTGAACGAGAGTGAAAAATGTAAAAAGTACTCTTATATATAATTACATAAACAATACAAAATTTCATAAAAAAAAAGTGACATAACAATCAATCCAACATGACCTCGTACTTTATAAAACATGAACCGACCAGAAACCAGCAGGAACCGATCAGAACCCAGCAGGAACCCACCAAGAACCGACCAGAACCCAGCAAAGACAATACGGATCCTGCAAACGGGACCGAGGACTATAAAATCAAAGGTGTGACCCGCAAGCCGCTACACTAAAATCAAAAGTGGGACCCGAGGCCCTAAAATCAAGGGTGGGACCGGGAATCTTAACATCAAAGCTGAGACCCAGGACTCTCAAATCAAAAGTCAGATCCGAGATCTGGGTGCCGAAAGTGTGCACAAAAATTCTCTATACAAACAATTCTCTTGGTTGTGTCGAGTTGCGTAATAAAAATGTATTGCAATGTAGTTTTTCAGCTTTGCAAAGTGGATCTATTTGAAAGTGCAGTAATTTCCTTGACACCAGTCTAAACATGTGATATTGTGAAGTATTAAAATTTATTTGTGCACTACTTACTTAAATAATCGTGTGGGTGATTTTTTGTAATGTGGTGAAAGGCCTACCGGAAAAGTGGGATCCGGGAATCGGGACTCCCAACCCTACATACAACAGGTGCGACCCAAGACCAGGGAGCCTATATGTGATAGGTGGGACACCGGATTCAGATCCTTTCCCTTCTTATACAATTGTAGCTCGGAGAACTGTGAATTCTTTCTTGTTAACTTCAAAGCTGGAGCCACATGTGATAATGTTAATGTTAATCAATACTTCTTTTAACAAAAAGTGTCAAATTTTTTTCTCATTAAAAATAAAAGGTTGTTTAATATATATTTTTTCAAGAGAATTGTTTTAGTCCTGGGTCCTGGGTCTCGCCTTTGATTTTTAGGGTCCTGGGTCCCGTTTGCAGGGTCTGTATCGATGAGTCTCTTCTGGGTTCTGGTCGGTTCTTGGTGGGTTCCTGCTGGGTTCTGGTCGGTTCTGGTCAGTTCATGTTTTATCAAGTATGACATGAACTAATTTAATCTAACAAAATAGAAGAAAGTTTATAAAAATTCTTTAAGAAATTTGAAAAAAAGGTTGAATGATCTTTACAGCATAACATCATGTACATTTGTGATTACATGCACCCCACCCAAGGCATTCCGAAAGTACAATTGACACTATGTAAAACTTGATATGATATGTACTTCCAATCTTCCTAATTACAGACAAACAGAATTCACAATGTTGCAAATACAAAAAGTAATCAAAGATCTTGATCATTAAAAGTATGTGCTCTATAAATTTATACCAAAAATTTTTTAGTGTTACTAATTGTATAAAGTATTTTGAATTTATACACAGAACATTTCAATTTGCGATCGTGTTTAGGAAGATCATTCGTAATTAGGGGCATTGGCAGTATCCCAGCGGGCACAAGACGTCTTTGAGACGTCTCAATTTAATCGTAAAATGGTCGTTTGGTTTTGAGATCATTCTGCGACGTCGTAGGGACGTCTGAAAATGGGACGTCGCAATTGGGATCCTTTTACGATCAATTTGGGACCTGATAAAAATTTTAAAATTTCATTCTGCAGTCATTAAACAGTAGTGAGCTTAAGCAACTACAACGGCAACGTGGACGACGACGTGAGCAAAAAGAAGAAAATAATAAAAGTACTTGTGAAAAGTATTTTGAGGAACTTCCTTTTATTGGAGAACTTATTCAATCGATAAACTTATAACGACTAGAAAGTTATCGAGCTTCTATAAAATCTACATAAGAGAAAAAGGCTTTCTCTATAATCACGTCTAGGTTGTCAGTACGACTTCAAATCATGACTTTTCACGTTGTGCATAGAACGTGCAACTATGTTAATGATGTAATTATCTTATAAAATTTTCCCAATGGTCTCATAAGTAGTAGACTCCCTTTCAAAACAAATTCCACATAGAAAACAAAACTTTTGTTTTAAACACGTCGCCGTCTTCGTTACTGTTGTGATTGCTTAAGCTCCCTAGTATAAATCGAGTAATACTAACATGCTTATACAGAATTTACATTCGTATCGAATTCTGTTTATTGGCCGTGTGAGGGATGATTTTACGACGTTTTTGGGACGTCTTTATACAGATTAAATAACGACCTTCGAAACAATTATTAATTTAGGATCATTTTGCGACGTAGTAGAGACGTCTGAAAATGGGACGTCGCAATTGGGATCCTTTTACGATCAATTTGGGACCTCTGCAGTCTTTAAACAGTATAAATCGAGTAATACTAACATGCTTATATAGAATTTACATTCGTATCGAATTCTGTTTATTGGTCGTGTGACGGATAATTTTACGACGTTTTTGGGACGTCTCTATACAGATTAAATAACGAACTTCGAAACAATTAAATTGACCAAGGCATCTTTCCATCAAGGAAATCCTATGTTTGGTGACAGTGTTGGCATGCATAGTGTGCATGTAATACATTGTTGAGTTTGTGTTGGTCACAATTCAAACGAATGTCTTTCTGGAAAACAACTGATCTACATTTTGTAATGATTAAAGGAAATGAATTATATCAACATCTGAATTTGTCACGATACCTATCAGTTGATGATTTACCTCCTCAAGTCTCTATTGAAAACAATAAGTACACTGTGAAATATAGAGAGAATGTAACAGCAGAAATTGTTGAAGGCAGACATGACTTTTTGAAATCGTTCAAAGACTATTCTCCTGAATCTAATGGCATCCTGTTCTTTGTTAACCAAATGACGTTCAGTATAACTTGGGATACAAAATCTTTCTATTTGTTTGATTCACACAGTCGAAATGACCATCATTTGCCATTGTTGGGGTCATTAACGATCATTGCCCACACATGTATACTTTTGGGAATAAAACGAAATATTTTCAAAGAAAGCATCAATTTAAAAAGTTTGTGTCAGACAAGGACGTAGAATTAGGGGGGGGGGGGGGGGGGGGGGGGGGGGGGGGGGGGGGCTTGAGCCCCCCCAAATTTTGTCAATTATGAGAAATTTGTTTTTGCCTTTCCTAAAAATTGAAAATCATGTTGAAATTATAGATTTTGAGTGCTTTTATAGGCAATCTAGAGGTAGTATTTTTCAAAAATTTTCTTGGCGCATCGGCTCCAACCATGGTGGGGCCTCTTTCAACAATAGAGATTTATTGAGCCCCCCCAACTCAAAATGTCTTGCTACGCCCCTGGTCAGAAAAGGTTCACCATCAGTCTTGAAACAAACTGCATATGAAGGGTTAACACAATTCGATTTTAGTACAACGTCTAATACAGTTTTATTGATTGAAGGAGGTTGCAGCAAAAATGTAAGGTTTGTTGTTACTGGTATATAAAACCCAATTAAAAAACAAATATTACGTAAAATAAATAGCTACTATGTAATTGTCATTGATCTTAATTCTGACTTCCTAATTCCAAAGGTGAAAATAAACAAAGATCATGATTATAACAGAGTAGAATTTTTTGTTTTAGTTTGATCCACAGTGATGTGCAGTGTTTTGAACTTGCTTTGATTTACATTCCATATTGTTTGTTATTCTGAATTAGGAACATTGACAGTACTACTTTATTATAAATATAATCTGATTTATATATGAATTATGTTATGTTATGTTTAATGTTTGATGATATCCACAAAGCGAAGTCGAAGACCATGTTTTTTATGATAAAAAACCAAAATGCAGTAGAAATTTACAAATAACAATATATTTCTTACCACGACTTGATGAATGTGTGCTTCACCAATGACCACAGCCACAACATTATATCTTGATATACTTGGCTCCGAAATAGTTTTAAAGTTTTTTCATTAAGAGCCCCCTCTGGATGACAGAAAACAATTTAAGCTTTCCCTCCCAGAATCAACGGGGAAAAATGTTATATCATTTTCTTCCTCATAATTACTAAAGTTAACTTCTGAAAAAAATATTATCTGTAACAAATTCTCTTCCTGCATTACTCTTAGGAATACCAATTTTGTTTAAAAATTTAATATGGTTTTCAATGGTCGAATTTAGGGGACTAATAACGATAACTATGTTTGAAATTTTTCTACTTCGTAAAAAGCTAACTAAGAAGCAACTGATAAATCAAGATATCCCATAAACCAGTTGGTAAAACAGCAATAAATAACATCTCTTTCAAATAACAAATGTTCAAAACAAACAATTTGTTTAGGTTTGAAGCAAATATTATCAAGGTTGCACGATAACAAAGCAAGTTGCAGCCTTTCAAAAAGCTTCACAACATTTTCCATGTTTATTTATCGTGAACCCTCTCTTCTGATCTTTCTGTTTGAAATACTTTAGGTTTGCCGTCTTCCTAGTCTTGCTTACTTGAAAGAGCAACTATGAAAATGTGGGGCTTACTGAGGCAAATTTTGCATAAATTAAAATCAACACTTATACTGTTGATTTTGAGCAGCCGGGACCAGGGTCTTCTTCGCCGCCATCCGTAATATCGAAAAGGCAAGAAACCCTGGGTTCGAGGTTGATTTGATTGATGTGATTTGTTTATTACTTTTACACCATAAAAAATGTGTTAATGTTCTTGCTTAAGTACAATTACAATTGTGTTTTCAGATATTTCCCCCGTCTTTCAAAAATCAACAAAACTGCCAAAATTTCAATATGCCCTCAAATGTATCATAATAAACAAAAACTAATAAACATTTTCCATTAAATATCTATATTTTTGAAATCGCCAAAGAATAAGGTTTCCAATGATATAAAAATCAAGTATATATGACTTTTATATAAAAAGTTTGTCTTTTTCATCTTCTGTTTTCTTCATTTTTTTTTCTTTTTTGGGTTGTTTTATTTCTGTAGAATATTATGCTTTTTTATGTCTATCCAACCATACCAAATTTGTTAAAATTGATTCAGTATTGACCAAATGGCAAGCAAATCTTAAAAGTGTGCACACTATTTTTAAACAGGCTTTAGTTTCAATTTGGGGTCAAAACATCCATTTAATAAAAGAAAATGGGGCTTACGAATTAAAAAATTTAGCGTTTCGTACCTATGGCAATGGTGGGCAAAAGGAACAAAGATATCCCGTGTTACATCGAAAGATCAGCTGCTACACATTCCTCATTTGAAAAGTCCAGAATGTTCCCAAAAATCATTTTCGTTTCCTTTAAGGTCCATATCCGTCCAAAAACTTTTAATATGTTGTGCATGTCACAAAGATTCTCCTGCAGGCGATCTTCAGCTAACTGGTACGTCAACGAAGTGTCCAAAATGCAACATGCGTTCAAGAATAACAGATTTTGACGTATATTATATTTTGGAGTTGCTGTTTGAAGATGTAAAGGTATATGTTTATCGCCAACAAGTCCAACTTTACTACCAAAGAAAACAGCAACAAGTTCCTACTGATGAAGATCGATTAACTGATGATTTTCTTGAAGATAAAACCCCAGTGGTACTAACAAATGCACGTAATACTTGCATTGGATTTATGGACAATATCTAACTTCTTTTCATCACATCAGTTTTAAGCAGTTCTTTTGTTATTTCGTTTTCTTATTATTATATATTACACACACTGTTTACGTTCATCGTTAAAAGATTTTTAAAGATGGAAGCACAATACTGCCAAAGCAATGCCATAAACTTTACTTTTTGAACCAGGTTTAACTTAGTTTGACAGTTCTCATTGAGTGCCTTCTTTTTCATCACATTTTTTCTTTTCAATCATTGATTTCGTGTTTGACTTTTAAAGATGGAGGCACAAAACTGCTGGCCAATTCAAAAAAATTGAATCGGGTTGAATTTAGTTTGATACTTCTCTATTAGTGACTTCTTTCGGATCAGCAATGAATCCACAACCAAGGAACACTTTGTTTTATAAAAAAATGTGTATCTACTCCATTTTGCGCTTATTGTTTGAACAAATGTTATAGCCACGTAGTTGTTCGCTTTTCATTATTTTATTATTAGTATTTTTGCGTTATTATGTTTCGTTACAAGCACAATATTCATGATTTTTTGTATTATGGCCGTCGTGGATGATATAGTACACGTCAAATTCCAAGACAAGCAATTTTTTACATTTTCCCTTCCTTTTCGTTCCTGAAAATTATACTTACAAAATTTCTCTAACCAATGAATCCTGAGACGCAATACACAGTACTTGACAAATAATTACTTTTTATCATGTCAATGCTCCATTTCAGACTGTGCTATTTTCAAGGATAGTAATTGCCAGACTTTAAAGGCCTGCATAGACTATGTTGCAATATGAACGTTTTAGAAAAACTGTATAGAAGTCAATAAAATGTTAGTACACACGGTATTCCAGGAAAAATACACATGTCAGCCAGCTTTCTGAGTCACTACTAAAAGTTCACCAAAACTAAAATCAACGAATTAGTAATGAGAGGTATGTCCGAATGGTATTTCCGAACTCAAAATTCTGTAAAGATTTCAACGTCGTAGCGCACATGCTATAAAAGTTTGGTCATATTTGCTTATTAACCTATTATGCTATTTCTTATTTTCAATCTCTTATTTTTAAATCTTTTAAAGTGATCTTATAATAATTTTGATTACTTTTTGTTTATTTTGTATGTTAATGAGAGATGTAAGGTGTTTTCATGGAAAAAGAAACTCATCAGGTTTTTGACACACAGTTTGTATTAGCTATTGCTTTGTAAGCTGTTATAAAACTAATTAACTCGACAATTGTATGTGCCACTAGCATTAATAAGCATAAGCAACGAAGCCATAGTTTGATAGTGAAAAACACAGAAACAGTATTGATAAAACAAATTTATTATACGAAGCTTTTCGTAAGTTACTTTTTACATCTTCAGGTATTATGGATCATTTATAATCATTTATAATTCAATAGCATTTTCAAGAAACTGGAGAGAAAGGAAATCACCCGCGAAGAAGGGATTTAAAAAACACCATATTTCAGTATATCAAAATAGCTGATTTCTTCCCTGCTACTGATTTGTTCACACAGAAATGCAAATACATGATGTCAGCAAGGAGATCATCTATATATATACTGTATATGAAGGTTTATGAAATATATATACTAATATTAACAACTCTTTTTAAGAAAATTGTTTGATAGGTCAATGAATTATTATGGACAGCTTTATACAGCCGCATAATCGCCGCGTCGAATTAAACTCTTTATTAAATGCGACGTAAATTCGACTGTATAAAGTGAAAATTTAATTAAGTGCGACATAATGAATTAAGTTCAGCAGAGTTTGTCGAATAAAACGGCAATCTTCGACATAAATTCGGCATCACTTTATACAGCCGCATAATCGTCGAATTTAATAACAGCTTGATTGAACTTTGTGAAAAAAGTGCATGAAAGTAGTGGACAGCGTGTAAGAAACACACGGTGATAAATTTATTCGACATTTATGCGGCTGTCTAAAGTCATGTCGAATTTGATATGCGGCAACAAAACCTGTATAAAGTGACTGTCGCATTTCTGTCGAATTTTACCCGAATTAAAGTAATTTAATTCGACACGGCGATTATGCGGCTGTATAAAGCTGTCCTATGTTATTAACTGGGAGAAACCCAGTTCTTGAATCCGGCGGAATGTAATACGAGTTTTTAAAATTTCCTGATCATTTGAGTAACATTGACGTTTCACTTGTTTCACGATATCTGTTTTTAAGCAGTTTGAACTCGATTAGCATAATAAAACCACTCAAATAAATTAATTTCCAAATTGGTAAATCGAGGAGACGTAAACAGATTTATTCTGAAAAAGAAAGCTTCGGAAGTCCATGAGGTTTTTTTTCTGAAAGGCTGTTTCTTCATTCCCGTATTTATATACCTTATGATGAGCTTTTGTCAGCTTTTGTAGATATACATTGGGTTAATATTTTATCGAAGAAGCTTCAGAAATTCGATTTACTCTCTACTACTGTCGATAACGAAGATATTAATGGATAAAAAAGCTTGTGATTTATGCATTTATTCGGCTTTAGCAGAAGAATGTTTTAACAACGTTTGTTTATCGTTTTCTAGCAGGTAAATAATAAACATAAACAATATTCAGTATGAAAAATGGAAAAGGTTATTGAAGTAAAAAAATCGATTCACGAGAAGTGCATAAAAAAAGAAATATGATGTTTATAGATAATTCATAAAGTATTGCCAGAAATTAGTGACTATTATCGAGGATGAAACCGTTGAAGAAGTAATCATTTCTACAAGTACATTGTTTATGTAGAGAATGTTGAGGAGGAAACTGTTGAAGAAGTAACTCTGGAGATACAGATGTGGCTTGTTGATTAGGCTGTATCCAAATTTTATGATAATTCCTCACTTGTTTCGTGAAAAAGCGACTAGCAGAGATGATTAGCATCTGGATACTATTGACAAAGTTTTTGTAAAGTCAGCTTGATGGTCAGTCTTCGAAGAACTTTCAAGACTGTTTTAATCTTAAATTGGAAAAATCGAGTTTTGTTTTTACCTAAGATAAAACACTGAAAGGAAGTGTCACTAACGTGCAATCTTAATAATTGTAATATCTTCAGTCTTAATTTAAAATGTTTTATCCCTTCTCTAGCCTGTAAATTGATACTTCTGAGTGTGTAATCTTGACTCTGTGGTAGTTTAAGTAACCAATAAAGTCAGGGAAAACAGGGTGTTTTCAGAGAAAAATCAGGTAAAATGATATCTTTTTTACTCCTTAAAGTCAGGGAAAATATTTTGGGAAAAGTGCTACAAACCCTGACTTAACTCTTTCTACAATTTATTAACTTTTCTGATGCAATTTGCAGATAATGATCTGCATAATAGTAATATATACAATAATATTGTATATTTGTGTTTACATATGTAAACACAAAGAGGATATGAATTTTAAGGAGTGGTGATCCAGAAGTATATAAACATTTAAAAGTGATAATGATGAAAGTACAAACATCTGCAAGTCAACCATGTCTTTACTCCCTTTTAGTTAAATATTTATCATTATTGACATTTGATATATTTTTGATATATGGAAAGTAGCAAAGTTTTTCATTTTGCATAGTTCATTTGTAAGTTATAAACTTGAAATACCATGTATAACATCATAAATATTATTTATTTAAGTTCAAAGAAGAAATGCCCAAATTCAGAATTCCAAAGACATTGTCTGCTGTGCCAGTAATTTCAAAACAGGCTGTCAGACACAGTTTAATAAATCCAAACTCTAGGAAAAGAGCAAGGCCTTTTTCCGCAGATGGGTCTTCATCTCATTGTGATAACAGCAACATTGAGGAAACAGTTGAGGTCAAAACTCAACTCAAAATGAACTCAAAATTCTGTAAAGATTTCAACGTCGTAGCGAACATGCTATAAAAGTTTGGTCATATTTGCTTATTAACCCTTTGATGTCGACATTTTGTTATGAGCATTCATTAATCAATTTTCTGGTTGTGTGCAGTCATATGTCAATGGCACCTAGCTGGAGTGTAAAAGGTGGATAAGGACTGATCAGGACACTAACAGCTCTAACAAATCTAAGGTTACCTTTAACGAACTACTTTCTTTCATTTAGTTGATTTTTTGCCGCAGATTTAGCGACTGCGGTCGTTCTTGCTTCCTTTCATTGACATGTTAATGGATTTTTATAAAGTTAATAGGGTGAATCGTTGACAAAAATTGATTTTTCTGTTCAAAGCTGTTTTAAATAAATATACCGAATTTTAAAATAATTTTACATCAATAGGAAGCCATTTTCAAGTTGTTCCGGCTAGTATATTGTAGTGAATATATTTTATATTTTTAGTTTTGAAATTTCCGTTTCTAACATTCTGAAACACACTGTTTTGCACTGTTATTATTCGTAGTAGCAAGGGAGATTTAAAAACTTTGAAAAACAAGTGAGGGAAATTAGTGAACATGTTATTACCAGTTAATCACGTGAAAAAGGCAAATCACTTTGCACTCAAGTTTGTTTAAACTCGAAGAAATAAAACTTGTATTCTATTGTCAAAACATTATTTTTTAAAAAATGTTCATTGAGAAAAATTAATTAAAATGTCAATTTCTTTTGTGAAATCATCAGAGAATTAGAAAATAGTTGTTGATCTCAGCTTTTCGAACGTTCTATTCAATTTGGCAGGCTGTTTCAGATTTGTAGAAGGGTTATTTCAGATTTGTCGATGGGAATCAAATCGGCTGGAAAGTTGTGATTAATTTGCCGCAAACGTCAATTAAATTTCAACCGATGATTTGATTATTTAATAACATCTATTTCAGAAATAAATGACTCTATGACAAAGATGTTGTATTACATGTCAGAAATTTAAACATCGTTACTATTTCTCTTATTTTCTCTGATAGCCAAGTAGTAACATTTTATTCTTTTTGGTGGCGTTTCGAGGAATTTCAACGAGTTATGCGTTATTCAAAACCATTGAAACGAATTCAAGATGAAAGTTCGTTTAATGTGTTTTACGACACTGTGCTTGAGAAAAAGAACCTGTTTGAAAAAGAACAGCATTTGCGAGCCTTCCTTTAAGAGGAAAACACAAGCACCTGCTCACTATTTGTTTTTTGTAAAGCAACAGCAGAACACCTTTTGACGCAAATACATGACTACAGAAAGATTTTGAGGCGGTAGACTTACTAGTGGATCACATTAAAGATCGCTTTCAACCGCCAAGCTAAAACATTTTCCAACAATAAGGAACTTTCCTTCTAGATGGTTTCATTAAAAACATCCAAGGTCTCTATTAAACATATGCAGCAGATTTACGGCAAAATCGTTTCAAAGAGTCTCCCAGTGCTGTTGGAGCTATTCAGCACAATGATGATTTGTTTTGTGTAAAATAGCAACTGAGTGTGCCCAGCCACATGAAACAATACCTAATAACAATAGGACTTGCTATTGTACCTAATTGTTACAACACGGTCAGGTCACAAACTGGTATGATTGTACTAAAGTGTATCCAGATATAATTGGCAGTGGAAACAAGAATGCCTGTAACTTTTGATAGTCAAATGCAATTGTGAAATTTTTTTTTGCTTCTTTTAGAGAATCAAAAGCGCTATATTTGAATGTATTTTTGGTTGAAAAATTCGCGACTTTTAGCGGTTGAATTTGCGATGACAAAATTTGAGCTTTTTTTCTACTTATGCTATAACGTTCATTTTTACACCAGTGGTAGGTCAGCCTTAGGTAAAGAAGGTTGTCAAATTTCAAGGCAAACAGAAAAGTCCTTGGGAAGATATGGGACCCGAAATACCCTTTGGTAGCGCTTTTTTGTGAAACATCAAATCTCCAAATTTTTAATAAAAACGGGGGTAGTGATGATAAAACACTTTTTCGAGCATAACACATTTTACGATCTCTTTAATGACCTCATAGCCAAACTGTGCTTACTTAGTGTTTTGGGAATTAGTAAAGTTCTCTAATTACTTAAAAATAACAAAGACAATATAAGTTCAATATGAAATTCAAATGGCTTTAAAAATTAAAAGTGTTGTAATCGTTCTTCCCTTCATCTATCTGCCTTTTGGTAAAATGGATTCTAAACGAGAGGGAGAACCGCTGAAAAGATCGTCCAAAAAACCTAAAAATACACACTCTTGGTTGAATGACAGGGAAAAATCTATTGTAAAACGCTTAGATGATTGGGTTACTGCTGCAGCAAGGCGTGAGAAATTCAGTGAACCCGTATTTGAAAAACGCCCTAATATTGCTCAAATAATCAGTGAGATTTGTGGAATTTCTGAGCGACAAGTCTATCGAGTGAGACGTGAAGAGAGTAAGGGCAATAAGGAGCCAACTTCCAGCACAGAAACACGTGGAAAGCCACGAATAAAGTTGGATGACTTTAATAAAAACGCTTTATCTCGTCTAATTCACAGCTTCTACACAAGACCAGACCCAGAAATACCCACACTTGATAAAATTCACGCCGAAGCCTTAGACATACCTGGCTTTCCAATAATGAGTAGATCCAAACTGCACACGTGTGTCAAAAAGTTGGGTTTTGTGTGCAAAAAGAGGAATAAAAAGATGAACGTTTATCAACGTCTGGACATTGTTGCTACCCGTCATGAATACCTGAGAAACATTAAAAAATACCGTGACGAAGGATACGAAATCTTCCACCAAGATGAAACCTGGTGTAATCAGAACCACACAACAGAGTACATTTGGCAGGAAGATTGCACTGATGAAAACCCTCTCTTGACAGGTATTTCTTGTAAAGGTGGCCTCAAGGTGCCCTCTGGTAAGGGTAAGCGATTAATCATTAACCACTTGGGGTCGAAGAATGGTTTTTTGAAGGACTGCGGGGAATGTTTTATTGGGAAAAAAGATTCAGAGGACTACCACAGTGAGATGAATGGAGAACACTTCGAGGATTGGTTCGAGAAAAAAGTTCTCCTAAGCCTCCCTGATAAATCTGTTGTTGTTATTGACAATGCTCGATATCACTCGCGCCAAACCGAAGAGTCGAAATGTCCAACCATGTCGTGGAGAAAAGCAAAAATGCAAGATTGGCTTACGATTCCATTTGAAAATCCAAAAGATACGAAAGCAGTTTTGTTACCAAAAAGTAAAAGCATTGTTGTCCCCAAACAATACAACTTGGAGACGATAACGCAGAAGTTTTGCGCTGAAAAAGGAAAGGACATTCACATATTGCGTCTTCCGATAGGACACTCAGAATTGAATCCCATTGAGCTGTTCTGGGCCCAGGTTAAATCTGAGGTGGCGCGTGAAAATGTTACTTTCAAGATAAAGGACGTACAAATTCTCGTGAATCAGGCGTTAGAAAATGTTACACCTGCGAAATGGGCTAAAGTTGAGAAACATTCAATGAAAGTAGAGCAAGAATTTTGGAAAATAGACTTTCATGGACGTGATGTAACTGAACGATTTATCATTGATTTGAATGATGACTCCGACAGCAATTCTGACAGTAACGACTCAGACAGTGAATCGGACAGTGATGAAACAGAAAATTAATTATTTATTGAATCTTATTTAAAATATACCCTTTCTTAAAACAATTGTATATTTTAAATTCTCTCATTCTTGTATCATATTGTTTCATAGCTGCTTGTTGTTAAAGGTTATTCTGGTGTTTTACAAAAACTATTTTATGATCTATATGCCTTTGTTCCTTGCTTATCGTTTCAATAAAAACAATCAAATTGTGTTTCGCTTTGTTTCGAAATGATCAATAATACCAATGCATCAACACTTAACACTTTCCCACTTTTAATTGCACTGTTCAAAAAAGATAACATAAACCCCCGTTTTTATTAAAAATTTGGAGATTTGATGTTTCACAAAAAAGCGCTACCAAGGGGTATTTCGGGTCCCATATCTTCCCAAGGACTTTTCTGTTTGCCTTGAAATTTGACAACCTTCTTTACCTAAGGCTGACCTACCACTGGTGTAAAAATGAACGTTATAGCATAAGTAGAAAAAAAGCTCAAATTTTGTCATCGCAAATTCAACCGCTAAAAGTCGCGAATTTTTCAACCAAAAATACATTCAAATATAGCGCTTTTGATTCTCTAAAAGAAGCAAAAAAAAATTTCACAATTGCATTTGACTATCAAAAGTTACAGGCATTCTTGTTTCCACTGCCAATTATATCTGGATACACTTTAATGAAATATGTGGCACTACAGTATATTGGTGTTATTTCTTGTACTTCATGAAGTAACGAGAGTAATTAAGCTAAGGTATTTTTGTTTGACAGCAAAATATAAAACTAGCATCCCCTGTAAAATTCTTTAACGGGTTTTAAACAAAACTGTTACTGAACGTCAAAAGCAAAAGGAGATCTAAGTAAACAATATCTTTTTTCAACAGCGTTTTCGTTTTTCAAACTGAAATGAAAACCAATGAAATGAAAAGCAACGTTGTTTTCCATTTTCAATTACATTAATCATACTTCATCAAAAAAGCTAAATATATTTACAACATCAACAGAAATAATATGTATTTATTGCTTGAATTAGAATTAGTTTTCACATTACAGTATCCACATTATCGTAAGCAAGAATGGACACGGTCCATCATTTGATGATTAACGTCTACACACCAATGTGAGTAAGTATTGGCGAACATTCGGCAACATGAAGATATAGATGACAGGGTTGATAACATAGGAAACACCAAATAGTGATAACAACACAAAAACTGCCGGCTCACTCCATCTTCTTTTGGTAACACAATAGAAGAAGAAAAATGCTTTTGGTAAAAACATAAATAACAAAAAGTTTAGAATGATGAAGAACGGGACCAAAAATATTTTAGTCCGATAAAACGGAGGCCCATTTTCTTCAGTTCCATGGGTTACTTGTGTCCTGCTTTTTTTCACAGTATACATGATACAACTGTATGCAGCAACAATTACGATTACAAACGGTAAATCACCTACTGGATGTATGTAAAATACGCTTGTTCGTACAATAGCGATATTGTCATTATCAAATAACTTGGAAGAGACAAATGCTACGATAGGAGTGAAGATCCACAAGCTGGTGATTAAGCATCTGGCGATTCGTGCATGCTTGTCTGGAGAACAACGAATGCCCAAGCGTATTACTTGCATGCAGTCGATAGTGAGGAATATGACGGAGAAAGTTATGGCAACATAACACGAAGTCCACTGTAGCAGCATTATGTGTTTGTCAACGTGCAGATACTTCATGTAAGTCAGGATTGTTCGTATGATTGCCAAGAGACAATGGAGGCTTTCGAAAGTGCTCAGATTTACTAGGTATAAACGCTGCGATTTTTTCAATTTGATACTCTTTGGTCCATATAGCAGAAAAATTCCAAGAAAATGGAGAAATGTTGGTATCATGTAAATTGTACTCAAACCAACCATATATCCTACGGTCATATTTTCAGACAGCATTTTTCAAGAACACTTTGTATTATTTTCACCACTGATGCGACATGGAAAGCAACGTTCGTTCTTATGCTTTGGTATACTTACTGTCTGTAATGTTGTAGTTGACTTGAAACAACTCGTTACTGTTTTCACCTGTTCCATTTTGTGACAGTGCAAAAACAAAACATACCTAAGAATGAATAAAATATTCACGAGAAGAATGGAATGAAAAAATGGATACAAACTCCGCATGCTAATAAAGTTGAAGGTCATCCTCTGTAAAAAATGTTAAAAACCTAATATCCGTTTTCAAAGTTCCCAAGGTAGAAATTATGACATTTTCATGTTATTTTCACTTATCATGCAAGCCTTTTTTGTAAATATTTGATATCCTTACAGTTCGGGATGTGACAGTTGATTTGAAACAACTTGTTACTGTTTTCACCTGTTCCATTTTGTGACAGTGCAAAAACAAAACATACCTAAGAATGAATAAAATATTCATGAGAAGAATGAAATGAAAAAATGGATAGAAACTCTGCATGCTTATAAAGTTGAAGGTTATTTTCGGTAGGAAATTGTAAAAACCTAATATCCGTTTTTGAAGTTCCGTTTTTGAAATTGCTACATTTTCTTGTGTTTTTCACTTATCATGCAAATTGTAAATATTGGATTCAACTATACATGCATTTCCGCATCTATGTCTAAACTTGACTTCATCAAATTACTCAAAGTCAATTTTATCTTTCAATTTCAGCTTATGATAGCGAAGGAAAGTACTTGATTGCAGTCAAAAAACATTCATTCATCAAGGGCGGCTTCACCTGATCACCACTGAATGTCAGTTTGTATAAAAGTTCTTGGAAAAAACTTCTTCTTTAAAACATATTGAAAATTATAACAAAAAAAAAAGTTTCAAAAAAGGTGTTTGAAAATTGACATAGTATATTGTAAAGGGGGGTTTAGGGGTAGGTTACACGTACAATTTCGCCCCGGGTTGAATTTCACCCCGGGGTGAGTTCAACCCTGTCTGCGAAGAAATGACTTTGACTGTATACACGTTATAGCCGGGGTGAAACAAAACCCTAGGGCTTATTTCACCCCTGTTTATAAGACAGGGGCGAAATTCACCCCGGGGAAGTTTTGTGAATGATTTTAGCGTGTATACAGAAATTATTGACTCAAACCGGGGCGAAAATCTTTTTTGTGTTTATTTTTGTACTGAAAATGTGCAAATCCATTAATCAATTTCTTTTTAAACGTGAACTTGTGTGAAAAAGATAAGCAGATATGGCAGATAATTTTAAAAGAAAAATCAGGTTCGTATTTTGGAGGCTTTCTCATTGACACGATTTATTTCTTGTTATTTGAACACTTTTTTTTACATATTTTTATAGTGATGATATTGACGAATTTGCTATGGAAACAACGCATACAAAAAACAAAAAACAAAAAGTGAAGACATCGCAGAGTTCAAGATTCCGCTGGAGTGTAGCAATGCAGGAAGAACTTTTGAATAGCTTGATGGAGATTAAAACCCAGTATGAATTTAAAGGTCTTGATTTTGAGTCCGATTTAGTGCGTATGTATGGAGATGTACGAACAGCCATGGCTAAAAAATTTGACTCAGGTGAATTTGGTCCTCCAGAGTCAACAAATATTCCAGATGATATATCCCCTGAAGAATTTTGTGAAGCAAAGCAACGACAAGAAGAAGATAAAAAAGCAATCAAAACAGGGTATGACCGCGTTAAACAAAAAGTCAAAGATATCAGACAGGACTATCGAAAAGCTGTTACCATGGACGTATAAAAAGAGAAGGACTTACAATTTTTATAAATCTATTCAAACAAACCTCGCCTCGGTTTATTGAACTTTTCACAAAAGCAGTTTTGAAACTCCCTCAAGTGCTGTTAAAAATACATGTTTCCACTGGCTTCTATGATCGTAATAACCAACCAGAAATGAATTTAA
This sequence comes from Turritopsis dohrnii, assembly GCA_027922465.2. Lineage (NCBI taxonomy): Eukaryota > Metazoa > Cnidaria > Hydrozoa > Anthoathecata > Oceaniidae > Turritopsis > Turritopsis dohrnii. The sequence continues at coordinate 310,593 of BQMF02000096.1, read as the reverse complement.
AGATTTTATGATTATTTTGAAGCCAGGTTTTAAACTCTGATTCCTCATGACTTCTTACAGTATCAAACATGAAATTTTCAGAATTGAATGAAAAAGCACTCTTCTTTCTGTATATTCTCAGGTATCACCCAGGCGTCTTTCAAAGTACCGAATCTTTGGATATAAGTATATACACAAAATACTTCCTAGCTCCGACAAATTTATCTTAATTTCAATCCGACATTTTTAAAAAAGGTTGAGTAGAAGTTTTGTGATACTCAAGAATATTGCTGATGCATCTGCAAATCGTATTTTCTCTCAATTCGTTGGTTTTCCACATCGAATTAAACCTAAAGCGTCGTATAAACCCACCCATGTGAAGCGAAATCCAGTGAAATGCGAGGCGAGGATTACATCAAAAAAATGCCGACAGAATAGATTTCAATAAAAGAAATGAAAGGCTTTAGTATTAGTTGTGAGTCCTTCTCTTTTTATACGTCCATGCTGTTACTGAAGGTAGAAGATCAGGAAGTGGAAAATTAGTATGGAAAATTGGGATACATTGAAATTGATTTGGGGTGGATCTCCAGCTACATCTTCTATCAAGAATGCTGTGGACTTGCTGCAGCAGTGTGAGGAGGTTTGGGATGAAGGAGTTACTGAGAATTCTGTTGAAGATGATGCTGACGGTGAGCGAGATATATCAAGTGATATGCAAAGTGATGATCCTAATGATGTCCAAATACTGTCGTCAAAAGAATCAAGTGATACCAACCTGAAATCTGCAAAGCCTGAAAATCGATTTGTTGACAACAAACGAAAATTACTTGAGAAACAGTTGTCAGCATCTCAAAGAGACCAGGTCTTTTTAAATATTGCCAAGGATGAACTTGTGATGAAACAGAATATGGTCAATTCATTAACAACAATGGCAAATGAATCAAACAAAGCTTTCATGCAGATGTCTCAGTCAATTGAAAAGGTCGGGGAGTCTATTGGAAATAGTTTGGGCTTGCTTGCCCAAGCATTGAGTGGAAGTCTACAGCAACAAGGCCCGTCATTCAATTACCCTTACCAGCAACAACAACAATATCAAGGATACCCACTGCACCCACCTCAGCCTCATTTTCAATCATCCAGTCACTTTCAACAAGCATTCAAAGCAAACAGATTATTTTCATCCTCACCAGCATCTACTGAGGGGAATAAATCCTCTGATGTATTGTAATAAGTAGCCTATATTGAACTTTATCTTTTTTAGCAACATATTACATACATTCTTTGAAATAATCAGTGATTGCGTTCCTGATCACATTTCCCGCTTGCGTGTTATATGAATATATTTTGTCACTAGCTACAGTCCCTTTCTTTTCTTCTATAACGATGCTCTCAACCATGCGATTGTCTACTTCGATTCGATGTTTTTCACAAAAGTTATGTAACACAAAACAAGAAAAAATATTAATCGGTAACTTTTCTGTAGGAATATCCATAGGGCGTAACAGAATCCTCCATCTAGCTTTCAATCGTCCGAACGCGCACTCAATTTGGTTTCGAGCACTTCGAAGCATCTGATTGAAAATTACTTGTTCGTTGTTACTGCACGATTCGTATTCCTTCATTAAATACGGCAAAAGTGGGTATGCCGGATCGCCTAATATATGACTTGTAGCACTGGTTGTTCTTTTCCGGGTAAAAGTGGTTTGTAAAACAATTCAAATTTTTTTTCACTGAAACTTTTTTGAATCGAAGAATTAGCGAAAATTCGTCATGAACACTTCCCGGCCACTTAATTTCTACGTTCAAAAACCGTCCGTAGGCATCACAAATAGCCTGGCAATTTAAGGAATAGTACATTTTATAAGAGAAATAATCGTGCGCATTCTCAGTTGGTTTCTTGATTGGTACATGCGTTCCATCTATGCATCCGACCACATGAGGAAATCCAAATCTTTTTAAAAAATCGAAAGAATTTTTTTCGACCGCATTTCTTTCAATTGGGAATTTGATCATATGTGGTCCAATGTCGTTTGTTAAAATTCCACAAACCTCGGAGACAATTTGCCCAACTGTACATCTAACGATTCCAAAACATTAGCGACATTCTTCATATGGCCTTGATCTTTCAGATAATAAAGCGTAACAGCTACTCTTTTATCCAAAGAAACAACGTCATTTCTAACTCGGTTAGATCTTACTTTAGCATGTGGACGAACAAGGGAGACCAAAGTATAGAAATCCTCTTTTGACATCCGAAAGTTTTCTTTCCATGTGAGGTTTTCCAGTTTTCTGGTGATCAAGTTGTCCCACCATTTATCAGTTCTGCCAGACCTAACCCAGCAACTTCGATTTCTGCGGGAATATCTTAAATACAAAGAATCTTGATTATTAAATGTGTTCATAACAAAACCTGTATACATTTTTTACCTAAAAAAGCATCTACATATTTTATACCTTAAACAAAGACGACGATATCTTGTCATACGGTGTTTCTTGCAAGAACAGCTTCATTAAGCTGTACATCTAGTTCTCTTCTTTGCAGTACTATTTTTATTATCGCAACCGAATAAATTTGAAGAAGAAGTAGGCTTAAGGATAAGATGGTTGCAATACTTGATGGTATGGCCATTAAAGTTTTCTTATCAAGAGATATCTTTCTTATTCTTCTGTCTATCACCATAAAAGGAAAAACAGATATGTGATGTTCAATTTATAGAAATACGAACATATTTTATGCTCAAGGTGAGTATTTAACTTTTCACCCCGGGGTGAAATACGAATCGTTTCACCCCGGTTTATGCAAGACGTGTATTGCCAAATAATTTGAACTCGGGGTAAAATTTCGACCCGGAGTGAGTTTCACCGCGCTTACATGTAACCATGCCCTTAGTCTTAACTTTACTTGTCTGCTGTGACCAAAACATTCATTTTGTTTGCACAAACAATTCATTTCTTAACATCTGATTTGAAATATATAATTTTTTGAAAACTCATCAAATTGACGTTGATGGTTATTTCTTATCTATTTCCTTTTTTTCCGTAAGTCAAAAAAATCTTTTTTCATAAAAGTAGTTATTGTATCAGTTTTATGGCGCAACGTCTATTTCACCTAAAAAGAATCAGAAATGTTGCGGGACGAAAATCAAATAAGGAAAACGGTTTGACGTAATAATTGTATACTTTTTTTCTGAATAAATAAATGCTCCTAGAAAAAAACACAGCATTTAACAAAATCAAAGTATACTTATAATAAAAAGAACACTGCATTTGGACACTCGATTATCTAAAGAATGAATGAAAATACACGGAGGAGAGCATAAAGAAATGAAAAAGAAAAATATGTGTTACATTGAAGGATCGTGCAAGGGCGCGAAGCGCCTGAAGTGCAATCCTGATTTTATGAATAAAATCGAAGCCCAAGATCTAATACTGGCGTTCCGCCCTTATTCTCGCATATTGGCCGAAACGGCGTTACTCAAACTACATTTCCGTCATTATATTGCTTCAGACAAATTGCAACAAGTGAACAAATTCGAGCCTTGAAAGATGGTTTTGTAATCTATAACTATATGCTATGGAAATCCAACCGTTTCCTTGACTTCTTTGTGTTCAGGGGAAAAAAGAAGAGGAATGAATTGCTTATAAAAGTACATCTTCCGTAAAACAAATATACAAGTTTATCGCTCATCAATTTCTAACACCTGGCGTGGAGCTTCCTCTCCCGCGTCGTACGTTATTTCCTACAAAAGAATGAAAAATTAGTAAAGAAACAGTATACGTCAATTCAAGGGATGCGGAGGGAGGGAGTATTAGATCTTGCGCTTCGTTTTTATTCATAAAATCTCCGTCCGATCTAATACTGTCGTTCCGCCCTTATTCTGGCATATTGGGCGAAACGTCATTACTCAAAACCTCTCTTTAAAGCTTATTGTAGTATACTGTGCTGAAACGCATCGGTACTCCCGGATTCAATGGTTTTATTATAAAATATTTCAAATGTAGAAGTCTGAGTCCAATGACCTCTTTTAATGATCTCTATTAATGGTCTAGCTCTAGCCTTGGAAGTAGAAGCTGAACGAGTTGAGTGTCCTGAAAATTTGGATGTATCTATCCCTGCCAATCCTAACAGCTCTACTATCCATCTAGAAATTGTACAAGTCTTTACCGCTTTATGAGGCTTAATAAAACTCAGGAGAAGTTGATTTTTCTCCTCTCTCCATGATTCCGTTCTTTCCATATATTCATCCAAATGCTGACAAACACACAAATCTTTGTCTTGAGGAAAACTGTGGAATTTTATTGGTGGCCTCAGTTTTCCTCTTTTCGAAGTTTTAGTTAGATGACCAAAATGGAATGTGTATCCTGTATAGTGCTTTACCAAATACCTAACATCCAGAAAACAGATCTCATGTGCTCTAGCAGCAGATGTCAAAGCCAGAAGCATTGTGGTCTTTAAAGTAAGCATCTTATCATTTATCTCTCTTAAATGAAGTCCTTTAAGGAAAGCAACAACCTTCTCAACGTCCCAAATAAAAAAATACTTAGGCTGAGGACATCTGTTGTTGTGGATACCTGCTAATAAATCTGAAACCCTGGGGTGTTGCCCAACCACAACACCGTCAATTGGGTCATGATAGGCTGATATGGCAGATCTATACCCTGCAATAGTGTTGTACTGATAACCTTCCTGAAATGTGCCTGTTAAAAAACTAAGAATCCGTTTCAAAGAGCATCGAACAGGATCAATTTTCTTCCTACTACACCAGCTACTCCACTTGTTCCAGGCTGACTCGTAATGCTTAATGGTGCCGTCTCGTCTTGCAGCAGTGATAAGCTGGACAGTGTCTTCTGATAGTCCCTCACTATAAAGTTGTTGCCTGAAACTATCCAGGCCACCAACTGCAAATTTTTCCTTAGCAGGAGAGGATGAAACTCGCCCTTGGGGCTGGAAAGAAGATCTGACTTCATTGGTAGTAGCAAAGGGTTTCTTACTGACAGTTTCAACAGTTGAGGGTACCAAGGTTGGCCTTGCCAAGCAGGAGTGACTAGAATTAGGGTTGCCTTGTCCTCCATTACCTTCTTCAGAACCCTCCCAATTAAAGCGAATGGAGGGAAAGCATATGCTTTTAGATGAGTCCACTGAGTTTGAAATGCGTCCTGACCCTTGCTGTATAGATTTGCCTTCCATGAATAATACGCCGGTACCTGATGAGAAATGCGGGAGGCGAATAGATCTGTGCATGGCCTCCACCTGAGTTGGCATATTTGTTGAAACACTTTTGGACACAATTTCCATTCGCTTGCATCTCTCACCTGACGGGATTCATAATCTGCTTCCAAGTTCAGTTTTCCCGGAAGATATTCTACAGTAATCATGATCTGTCGAGAAAGAAGATACTCCCAGATCTCTTTGCTTAGTAGAGAGATAAGTATTTCAGGGCCACAATGTTGTCCATCCTTAAATGAATGGCCCGGAATTGTGGGCACATTCGAGTAAATGTTAAAATGGCTAACTTCGCTGCCTTTAGTTCTAGAACATTGGTGTGAGACTGACTTTCTGATAATGTCCATGCTCCTCCTGTCCTGTGCCCTTGACCCCCCCCCCCCCCCCCCCCCCCCCCCCCAACCTTTCAGGGATGCATCTGTCTCCATTGTGAGTTGAGGAAAATTTAACAGAAGACAGCGTCCCTTGCTTAAATACATGTTTTCTATCCACCATCTCAGTTCCCCCCTAGCCTCCCATGAAAGAGTTATCATTGCATCCCAGCAGTTCTTGGATGACATTTCCCGAATCTGTTGCCTTTGCAAGGCACGATACTGAAGAGGAGCTGGTACCACTGCAATTGCTGTTGAAGACAATCGACCTATAACCTTGGACATATCCGGAATCGTTACTGATTCCTTGTTCAACATTTGCTGACAATGATTCACCATTTTTTATTTTTTCTCCTCTGGGAGTGTAAGAGACATCTCCTCTGTGTCTATGACTATTCCCAAGAATTGGAGATTTTTTGTTGGAGTTAAAACAGATTTTTTGACATTTATTACAAAACCCAGCTGTTGTAAAACAAATATCACCGTGTCCCTGGTCTGAATTATCTCCTCCCATGAGTTTCCCAGTAACAGAATGTCGTCCAGAAATATTATCAACAGAATATTCAAACGCCGTAAAAGAGAGACTGGAACTTTTAACAATTTTGTGAAAACAAATGGCGCTGGAGCTAGACCAAAACAGAGACAAAGGAAACGATATAGACGTTCTCTCCATTTGAAACAAATGTAATTCCGGGATTTTTGATGAAGAGGTACTGAAAAATATGCGTCTTTTAAATCCAACTTGCACATATAATCCCCTTTGTGTAACATCTCCTTCAAGAAAGACAAACTCTCCATTTTGAAGTGATTGTATGGAATATGTTCGTTTAATGGTTTTAGATTGATGACTGGTCGTACCCCTCCATCCTTTTATGGTACCAGAAATATTGAACTCAGAAAAAGATCCTGAGAATGCTGCACTTCCTCTATTGCTCCCTTGTGTAGCGTTTCCACTACTTTCAGATCTACTAGTGCCTGCTCTTCTTTCGACAAATTTTTTGACAAAGGAATGTTGTGTTGAAGAGGGTCTGATACAAATGGAATTTGGAATCCCTGAACCACCTGAAGTACCCACTGATCTTGAGTGAGTTTTTCCCAGTTTTTTACAAAATACCTTATTCTCCCTGCTGGCTGTAGATCTGGAACAACAGGAGTTAGAAACATTTCCTTTACAACCGGGTGCACATTTGGAAAGGTTTCTACTGGAAGGTAGTTGTCTACCAGTTTTGGTGTCAAAGAAGTTAGAAGAAGAGATTGTACTCTTACCTCTTTGGTGTGATGCTGTTGACCCTCTTCCAAAGAAACGCCCCCTACCTCTTCTGTTGTTGGACAGGGGGCCTCCACGAAAGGGTTGACTATGAGCCTTCCCTGACTCCTTTCTGAGGGCAGTAAACATCGATCTTGATTTTAGACGAGCTGTAGATTCTTTACTTAGCTTCTCATCGAAAGACATTTATTATCAGGAGCATCCAGTTCAGCAGATTGATCCTTCAAAATGTCTTTTACTTTATTAGAGCTGTCAATTAAAGTTGACAGAACATTCATTCTCCGTTGATAGTTTATTGAATTAAATGCTTGAGCAACCAACAGAACACTCTGTTCGAAGAGTGACGAAACTTCAGAAACCTCTTGTTCATTATCAACCTCGTTGCTAGAGTGTTTCTCTTCCTCCATCCAGGACCAAAGACGTGATAATGGTCCTAAGATCCCTAAGATCTTTTCCTGAAGAGCTGTCAGCAATTTATCTTGTTGCACTGTGGAAAATGTATTGTTTTCCACCAAAATGTCTTTTATGTAAGCGTCTAATGATGGTACTTGTTTTATGTTCGATGGAACTGGGTTTAATTACAGGATTTTATCTTTAACTTCTTTATCTGAGAAGTGTTGGGACATGTATTTGTGGATATAATCTTTCAATCCATCAGTTAAATCCCAACTACCATCTCCTTCTGCCCCATCAAGTTCGAATCTAGCCACTTTGTTGCAAGATTCATCAACGTGATTTTCCTGTAACTTTCTCTTTCCTCTGGACGGAATCTCAGGGTCAGAGTTTGATTTCCCAGGGATATCAGAGGTGATGGTATCGACCTCTTCCTGGACAGTCTCATCAGCATGCACGTTGGCACTGTTCGCTCTACGAAAGAGGCGAAAAAACATATCAATATCGGAAATATTGATCACGAATTGAAGATGATGTACTATAGTATGTTATCAGATTGTAACACCTCTTATTCACGTAATGATTGCGGTTGTTATGACAGATTTAACCACAAAATAAATTACAACTTACGTATCATCGGCCATCTTTCATGCGAGAATTTGGCGAAAGAGGTTTTGAGTAATGATGTTTCGCCCAATATGCCAGAATAAGGACGGAACGCCAGTATTAGATCGGGCGGAGATTTTATGAAATGAAATTCAATGTAGCACTATGCAAATGCATTCGAAAGAAGAAACAGGTGTATTTTATTTGAGTAATTTCATAAACTAGCCGCCAAGGCGGCATCGCTCGCCGCCCATGTTCAGTCTGCGTTGACTTCACGAAAAATTAAATTAAGGAATTGGAAACTGAAAGTGTACCCATGATGTAGAGCTCGAAAAGCTGATTAAAAAATGTATGGGGTCGTTCCGTTGCGACCAACCGTTACGGAGATATCGTTGATCAAAAATTTTGATGACGTCACAGACCCGTCCCCTTAAAAATTAGGCCCAAATTTTTCGTCACCCCATCGCCTGTATCACGGACCACAAAAAACGTCAGTTATCCCCATTGGTTACCGAGATAATTTTCCCTAAACGTCACGTTCTATTTGGGTCTCAATACAGTGGTTTCACACTGACGTCGCACAAAATAAAATAATCACTCTACAATTTAATCTACCATTTTGCGTGACAGACAAACAGAGAGTCGGCTATTAATATATAGACTAGCCGCCAAGGCGGCGTCGCTCGCCGCCCATGTCCACCTGCTCTGTATCACTGTGGTGTACTCTGTATCATGGGTGCTATCAAACGTAAGGGGAAAATGGATTCTCTTCTTAAAAAGATCACACGGGAGGAGAGAAGAAAAGGCACGTGCTAAATGAATCAAGTGAATAAAAAAAACGTTCGATCTGATATAAAATAAAATAGATTAAAAGAAATCGATTAAAGACAACTATTATGACAAAAGCAAAAAAAAATATTTTGTTTTATGATATTTTTTTTTACCTATAGGTTTTTAAACATTTTCATTACTCGAAAAAAAAGTTCACCCGTCTCAGACAGTCAGGCAAGGATACGTTAGGATACACTGGCAAACCGAGATGCTACCACGTTCTCCCACGGCTGCTTTTTGTCCAAAATGTTTTATCAGTTAGTTTCTTTGTATTTAGTTGATGTATTGTTTTCAAAGCCAAGTCAACGTGGAATATAAAACTAACAAAATAATAAAAACGAAACGTTATTCCTATTAGTTCATCAGCCAAAAAAAGTCACGTTCGATTGGGGTTGCAATGTATTTGCTTCGAACTCACGTCGCACACAAAAAAAGAAATAATTTCGCTCACAACTCAATCTACCATTTTGCGTGACTTACAAACAAACAAACAAACAAACAAACAAACAGACAGACAGAGAATCGGCTATTAATATATAGATAAAACCCAGATGTGAAGAGAAAAAGGTTCCGTATATAAATAAAAAAATAAATAAATAAACTTATCACGAACTCTCAATGGATCGGATAAAAAGTTCGAGATAGCCCGCGACTGAGATAATGCAATTTATAGCAAGCGGGCTGTAAATGCTGACAGGATAGGACCAAGTGAAAACATTTAACCATATTGAAGCAAACAAAACAAACACAAAATAGCTTTCAGACAGACAGAAAAAGCACCAAACATCATTAATCTACTAAACCAAATTAATTTCACAGGAAAAATCTATTATAAAGATAAATATACACAGTGGCGGATCTAGAGGTATGTCGAAATTTGTGTAGGAGAGCATTAACATAATTTGTGAATTCAATTTATATTACCAATGGGATTATTTGAACGCTTTTCTTTTATGACTAGACTGCTAACACTCTCCTACACAAATTTCGACATGCCTCTAGATCCGCCACCGATATAAGAAGCAAAAATATAATTTCTTTCTCTCTCTCTCACACACTCCTCTTCGGCTCAGTTTTGATCTGCCATTATTGAAAGTTAAATTCTTGCAGTGTCAGCGGAAAAACATCGAAACTCAAATAGCGCCAATTTTCCTTTTGGAGCACGCCTTGGAGCTCGGACAAAATTTGTCCAACTTTCTTCCTGTATGAGGTGATACCACCTACCTATAAGGTGATACCACCTACCTATGAGGTGATACCGCCTACCCATAACACCTGCTCACAGTGTCTTTCTTCAATGGGTTTTCCTACACTTTTGATGGACTAACAATCTGTAGGACACAATTGAGAACGCCTACACAAATCTCACAGCCAGTAATTATTTTTGCAGTTCCCTTTTATTCAATTATCTCCATAATAAATATCAGTAATTATTTTTGCAGTTCCCTTTTATTCAATTATCCCCATAATAAATCTCACAGCAAGCAATTATTTTTGCAGTTCCCTTTTCCCTTTTATTTATTCAATTATCACCATATTATTTCATACAACTACTATCAGGCAATGCTATAATTATTTGTTAAGGGGAGAAGGTGTTTCATTCGTCAGACGCAATTACTTTTCCACTGAGATATTTTTTACAATCAGATTTCGTGGCATTCTGATAGTTGTATGATGCATTAAGGAAATGACTGAATAGGGGGAACTGACAATTTCACGGCGGCGTAAAAATTATCAGAGGAAACACGTGGTATTAGCGAATATCACCGGCCGGATGGCCCGTGGGAATGCGCATATATATATATTTTTTTTTTTCCATAAGTAACCAGTTCACAAGCAACCCTTCATTGTGATGGACGAAGATCAAATTCATGACAATAATTTTATAGATTTCGACACTTCCTTTATAAAGTATTTGTAAAAATTTATGTACCATATCCTTCATATCATACAGCTTATCCATTTCATACAATACAGCTTACATTTTAACACCCCTTTCGTCATGATGAATGAGTTCGAATTAATATTTTTGACATTTCGAAAACTTTTTCAAAGAATGTATAAGTTTGGGCGTAAATTGCGTAAATTACATCGATTGTGCCCTTACGTGTGTTTGGAAAAAAGAGTTGCCTAACCCTCAAAAAATCCTAGATCCGCCCTTGCCATATCCCTCATAGTAGTTTCATTTGTTGTTTAGTTTTTAAACTCAACATTCACTGTTTCTTGTTTTCTTTTAGCAATTTCCCTATGGATTTTCAAACGAATTGTCACCATTGATCTAACCTTGACAATGCCAAAGGCGTACTCCACTTGATTTTTTGTGCAACGTAGCATTTGATTGAACATGACATGACGCTTATAAAGCTCAAACGAAGCTTTCTTTGCCAGAATGGAACTCTATGAAGTTAATTCGACGTCAAAATCTCGTTCATCAAGTCGTCGGTTCGTATTAGATGTTGACTCGTGACGTCATTAATCAATTTACAAGTTAACGCGGTTCACAATAAGTCCACATTCAAATCGTCGAGTCGTTTTAGATGAACATTCGTTTTTCAATTTGAGGCGTTTGAAACTTCTAAAGCGCCTTTATTTGAAAAACGAATGTTGATCTAAAACGACTCGACGACTTGAATGTCGACTTATTGTGAACTGCGTTAACTTCTAAAACCAGTCGACGACTTGACAAACGAGATTTTGGTGCCGAATTAACTTTATAGAATTCTACGACCGCGAATTGGCTAGAAAACATGTATTCTATGTCATATTTGTACCTGTGGCAGCCACAAGTGAAACGTCCATCAAAGAATCGTAACGAAACGAGACAGAACAAGATTCACAATTTTGCAAGATACTGACGCTTAAAAAAAATCGGAGAAGCTCTGTAGAAGTGTATGATGGACATTCATACTTCACAGAACATGCGACTTACTCCGATAGAATATGTTGCTGCTGCACGCATAAATTACTATTCTCCATTATCTAATGTATAAGTGTTGCCATAGAAATGTCACATATCTACTTATGACCATTGTGTTTTTTTACTAAAGAACAAAATTAAAAATTGCTTATTCATCACTCTTTGCCTTAGAAACGTTAATCCTTCGGATTAATAGTTATCCGCCATTTTCAAATGTCCTCCTTTTATATATCACTTTTTTAAAACAATTCAGCTTATCGAAACTGCTTGAAAAGCGAAAAATATATCGTGTTTTATAGATGTTGTATATCTATTATCGAAGCAATCAGGAAACAACAATTAAGGTAATTTTAAAACAGGACATTTAAAATAAAAGTATTTAAAAGAAAACAACTTAAAAAGGAGCTTTAAATCGATAAAGTGTGGAGGTAAGTTTGACATTTAAACGTTTTTGTATTTATTCCATCTTTTATTTGCTTCACCAATAACGTAAGACATTGTTGTATTGAGTTTTTCTCACTGTACGTGATAAGATATAGAAGCAATCCAAAACGTGTATCGGGAGTAATCCTCCGGCCATTTGGACAGTAGCAGGACCGACATTTCCTCGAGGACACCAATCCGACTGACTGTTTCCTGATGGACATCTGTCATCCGGCACGCTAGCCCGATCCTAAATTTTTTCGACCGGACATTTCCCCGGCGACAAATAACTCTAACCCTCGTCGAATTATTGATAGGGATATTGTCCTAGAATCGGCCCTCTGTTTCTAATGCCTTGATTAAATAATGATGCGGTACTAAAGGATCAATATTGATATTGGCGCGCCGGCACAGTTAATATTTCCATTAACCGGGATTTCCACATACATTTTGATACTCGTATCGTATGAAAATTTAACATCTAATTGGCCAGATCGATTGGTCTTCATACGCTTCGGTGCGACATGTTAAAAAATAAAAAATGAATTCAACTTCTTCAATGCAATGCGCGTGTCAGAATGTTTTTAAACGAAGGAAAGAACCGATTAAAAATGGTATTTGATATAACCTAAAACAAATCATAATGATCTGATCAGTGTTTTAGCAGTAAGCTTGATACACACCATCATCATCACACATATACAGCATCAGTCGGAAGAACTCTTGCAGAATTTATTTGAGCGAGTGCGACCTTACCCATTAACTGTTGTCCGTCCATGCTAGTATTATCTTTTCTATGTACGGTGGTGACTATTTTTAATATTAAATTTCAAAGAAGATTTGAAAAAGTACTTTTGATCTGTTTTGATCATGTTTTGATCATGATCTGTTTATTCCGAATGACACTATTCGTGAGTCTCTTACTTGAAATCAGGCGATATAGCATGTTCCACAATAACTGAACATGAACATATTAATGTGAGGTACATATTTCATTTTAAAAAGATAAGGCCGCACAAAGAATAAAATAAACCCCGTGTAAACAAAGACACACTTCATACTGGAATGTGGTTACTACCTCACCTAAGGGAATAATCAATCTTCTGGATGATTTTGAGGGTTCCTAGCCTAAATCGGGTCAGGACAGCTGAGTTAAGATAGGTAAAGTTGAAATCTGTTTTTGACTTGCTTATACAATCATTTAATAATACTTTTATAGTGTACTCGGAGTTGTTGTCAAGGTCAAAATACAATGACTGATCGTCGCAGGTCCACAGAAGACCACGATCCAATTGCAAGAAAACAACGAAATTTCCGCGTCCAGTAAGTAAACATTTTATGAGCATTATCAATTTACACGTGTTTATTAATCTTTTTCTTTGTCTATTTTTGTTTCGCAAATCGATTTTTTATCGAGGAACATTCGATATCAAACCAAGGTAGAATAACATACGAAAACACCTGATCCCTCTCAATAAAAGAATTTTTATGAGGCAGGGTGAAGCAAGTTTTGCGCCAAAATAAAACAACAATAATGCCCCGGTTCCAAGTATCACAAATACGGAAAATTGTCCTTCTTAGAGCAGTGTCAGACTTATAGATCAGACTGTTGTGTATGTAGTTCCAAGGAATGACCAAGTGACCGTCTTATGGGAAGCCCGCCTTAATGAGATTTCATTAGTGTCGAGAAATTATGATCCGTACAGGCTTGGTTTGTTACGTAAACCTAACTCTATAAACCTCAAGTATGTCATGTTATTTTTTACGTTTAGGTGGCTTCGGATTGAAGGCCATTTTGGTAATGTCAATTATTATTGTAACCCACTAATCATCGTTGCTGTTTTTATCATCGTCTTCGCCGCCATAGTGTGGGCGTTTGTGGATGACGACAGTGAAATGAGATTAAAAGAAGCCAAAAAATGGATTACTGACGTTTGGACGTGGTTGTACGTGGCTGAACAGTTTATATGGGTGGTGTTTGTGCTATTCATCTATTTTCGATGGGGACATTTAAAATTAGGTAAGTGAAACCAACTTCATATGAACATAGTTTAAGAGGTTGCTATTTCTTCCTTGGTCAGACGAACCTTTGACTTGAGATGCATAGAAGCTAGTTACAAAAATAATAAAACAATAGAGCAAATGAATGGATGAAAACGAACGAATGGATGTAGACTTATGATGTATTGAAGGGGTTTTTTATCGCAGGCTTTGTTTAACGGCCTTTGAAGAGGGTGGCACTCATTCACGCTAAAACATTAAAATCCCTATTCATCTTTTAAATTGCTTGGAATATCTTGTTTCATATCTTTAAATACCGATTCACTCTAGTCTTACTTTCCCAGACAAAAACTTGAAGACGTTTTTCCGTAGACATTTATAAGGAGATCTTTTCATTTGAATCAAAGGGTTATTTTCTAAAAGTGAAACAAATTTTATAGAGATTACCTGTAACATCTTTTCTGTTTGTATATGGTAGGTCGGGAAGAGGATGAACCAGAACATGGAGAACTTTCTTATTTTGTCATGATCTTCTGCACTGGTTTAAGCGCAGCCAAATATTATTCTGGTGTAAATGATCCGATTAAGCACTACGAGTATGTTTGGAGAAATTCATCGATCGTGTATTGGGGAAAGTAAGTTCATTTTCCAAATTCTCCTTACACATGAGCTTGTTAGAACACTTTGTGTATGAGACTAAACCCAGCAGCCAACCTCGTACCCAGGGTTTCTTGCCTTTTCGATATACGGATATACGGCGGTTGCCCAGCAGCCACATTTGTTAAAAAATCACTGTGAAGAAGTGTATTTCTATAGAAGTATATACACAATTTCAAGGAAACTGCTCTTCATCTTAGTGACATTTTGACGCATTTGCCCACTGGAAAGCTTTAATTTATACTGACGGATCAAGTCAAAAACGAGTGTTGTCATGTGGACAAAAAATAGTCTCAAAACACCGGAAACTAAAAATCACAGCGTAATAGCGGGGTCAGTTGGTTGAATAAAACATAACAATTGTGCAAATCGTGACAAAATCATGAAATTTTGCACAGAGGCCTAAAATCATGTGTCACTTCCTGACAGCATTTGGTGACAGACAGTTATGTCATTTCAAAATGCATCATATTATATATCGTTGGAAAGATAATCAAAATCTGAACAACTTTTGTGCTTACATCAATTCAAGGAAATGTACTCAATATGCGTAAATGCCTTGCAAACTTAAGCCGGTGATACACGATTCGATTAGTTGCTTCCTACTGAGTCGTACTTATGTTGCGCAAAAGTTGCCGATACAAAGGTGATACACGCTGCGTAAACATAATTGTTTGCCACCAAATGCTGACAGGAAGTGACACATAACATTTGACACTTGTCTCCCTTAAAAATTTTCATCTAGACCATTCTAGACCTCTGTGCAAAATTTTGAGATTTTGTGACGATTTGCACAATTGTTATCCTAACTGATTCCACTATAATAGATATTCAGTTTATACTATATGTAATCTATATTTGTGCCAAATTTGGAATAAACCTCGTACCAAGGGTTTCTCGCCGTCCGTATATCGAAAAGGCAAGAAACCCTGGGTACGAGGTTGCTCTAACCACATCTTTGCTTCAAAACCGGCAAAAAAAATTTTTAAAATACAAATCGATTCTTGCAAGTTATAAATAAGGGATTATTCACAAACTAAGTCAACTGTTAGAGGAGAGGGAAGGGTCACGCTAAAGTTGATGCTGGTTGATGGGGGAGGTGGGGAGGTGACACTACTGTTGTCGTCAACATTCACCAACATTTTCAAACCCTTGATTTTTCTAATTAAGCAAACGCTTTGTTGTTGTTGTTGTTGTTGTTGTTGTTGTTGTTGTTATTGTTGTAATAAATTTCTCTTGAGTTCAAAACTATGTATGAATACCTCGACTTAAGGGTCTCTTTCCAAAAAGATGACGTCAGCTTAGGGGGAGAGGGTAGAGCAAAGTAGACGCGGGTTGATGGAGGGGTGGGTAGGGGATCCAAAAATCTTGAAAAAATGACCGATGTCATTTGTGAACAATCCCAAAGAAAAGTTTCATCTCTATCTAATGGAATTTTTGAAATTTTCTTTTTTCTTAGTTTTTGTCTTTTATTCCCATTTATCTCACCAAACTATACACTCTAGGTCTGGTTTGAATGAACAAGCCCAGAACGCCATTAACATTACGCTTTACCACTGGGGTATATTTGGTTTCGCTGTTTACACCCTACCAGCTATCGCCATCTCTTTTCTCGCATATCGCAAAGGATTGCCTGTGACCATGAGAACGTGTTTGTATCCAATCATAGGCCACAAAATTTACGGACGCGTTGGTGATTTCATCGATATTACGGCAGTTTCGGTGATCATATTCGGTGTTTCGGTTGGTTTAGCAATTGGAGCAGATCTTCTGATTACTGGTATTCACGAATGGTCACGTGATGTGGAACTAACATCCACAAATCGGATTATCACTGTGTGGTGCTTGGTATTAGCATCCACTGCATCCGTTGTGTCCGGTATTGGTTTCGGAATAAAGCATTTGTCATATATAACGTTCTTCATAGGTAAATTGTATTTATATCTGAAAAGTAACTGTGATTTCAATATTCTTAGGAGAAAATACTTGCGCCTTCATCATGTAAAGGCGGTTCTATTTCCATGGGCGCTGTTATTTGCGGGCGGTTTTTATTTAAGAAAATAACCATAAGTTTCCATTAACTCACAAAGTTTTTTTATTATGATTCATTATGTAATAGCATAATGTGAATTAGACACTAATGTGAATTTTCTCGATTGTACCCGGGGCAATAATCAATCATGCACGTCACCAACATGACACCATCAGATGGTATTGTTGTTTCATTTTAGGGGTAGCTGTTTTACTCGTAACATTGCTCGTCGATGATACCTGGTATCTTCTGAACGTCTTCGTTCAGTCGATTGGTTATCAGCTGCAGTTCATCGTCGGGACAGGACTTCATACTGATGCTTTCACACAGGCTGGGAATATACCACAACAAAATCCGGATTCAAAGCAATGGTTTAACGCGAACACTTTATTTTATTGTAAGCCTATATTTTCTCGATGTCTCAATATGTTTGCGGTAAAAGTGTTTTGATATTTGGCTGGGAAATCATGTTGATATTTGATTTACGTGTCATTATTTCAGACAAAAACAAAAGAGTTTCCTATGAATGAAATGTTTTTGGTTGCAATCTGTTAAATATATTACCATTTTCAATTGATCTGTACTACTATCTTGTCTATTCACAAAAACTAAAACATATAATGTTTACGTATCTTAAACATACTCAGTGGGGAAAAATCGTCAAAAAGTCACTGTGATGAAGAGCATTTTTATTGAAATAATGTGTATATTTCTATAGAATTGCACTCCTTCGCATTGATTTAAAAATGTTTTCGAAATTAGCCTGCAGGGTAGTGAGGCATCCTATAAAAGAAAATATTTTTTTTAAAGGTATGTTTGATCAATCTTTTAATTATGCGCTTTCCAAAAAAAAAAAATAATAATAATAATAAATTGAATAAATGCTTCAATACATTTATAAATGATATGGCGCTTGCAATGAATATTAAAATATAATATAGAGAGAATGATGACAGATTTAATATAGATATAATTATATAGATATCTATATTAAATATTATGTTAATAATTAAGATTTATATTATGACCAACAGTGTGTCTCTTTCAGGGGGCTGGTGGATTGCAGTTGCTCCGCTTTCCGCTACATTTACCGCTCGCATCAGTCGAGGAAGGAGAATCAGCCAACTTATCACCTACAGTTTCTTCCTTCCGACATTTTTCTTGTATCTATGGTTCACAACGTTTGGTGGAGTGGCCATTCAGATGCAGCAGAAAGCAATTTCTGAAAATATAGTTTGTAAAGATTTATATCATGACCAACACAGGTACGTCGATAGCTATTTATGAACGGAACTAGTTTGGAAATAGAATATAGCATATTTTTTTTTTTTGTCACCTTCACTGTTCATGATATCTATATTTTTTTTAAAATTTGAAAACAACGACGACCAAATTATGCCTAACTGAACGTTAAGCCTCAATACCATACAGATTATTGCTTATTTATTTATCTATTTATTTATTTATTTATTTATTTTTTTTGAGTCAAATATTACCTACCAGTTGTACTAATCTTTTTATTTTCCTCGATGTCATGTAGAAATAAATCACACGAACGATGGAAGGAATTAGATCAGAAATACAACAGCATCGACAACTTGGCGTGCTTGACTTCCTCTGCGCAATTTTTTGCAGTAATAGAACAGTACGATGACATCTCAAAAGTTCTGTACGCATTCACCATGTCGGCAATAATTCTACAATTCGTGACACACGCTGACAGTGCATCCTTAGTCGTAGATATCATAACGTCGAACGGTGAAAAAGATCCACCCGTTGGACAACGGGCGTTATGGGCGTTAGTACAGGGCGCAGCTGCGACTGCTTTTGTGAAATACGCTGGTGATCAAAAAGGTTTTGAGACAATACAAGCGGTGGCGGTTATTGCGTCATTGCCCTTGATTGTTATTCTAAACATTTGTTGTGTTGGACTGTGGAGAGTACTGAGTAAAGAGAATGGATTCCAACTTGACACGGAATTTAAAGAATGGAAGATGTACTATGGCAACATCAACTCCAGACAACATCTGATCAATGTTTTGATAGCCACGATTTGCCCTTGGTGGTTTCTAGGGAAAATTGCTATCACTAAACATAGTTACAAGAGGAAATCCATGAAAATATTTATCTACATATCATTTGCTATTCCGTTCTACTTGTGGATAGCTCTGATCATTGCGCAGGTAAAAGTAAAGAACATTGATAAATTTGGCTGGGTTTCCCTACTACTTTTTTTTGCTTACGCATCTTATTATCGACAGCTGTTACGGGAAAAACAACAATTAGCCGGAAATATCGTGGAGGATTTTATCGTGATGATGTTGTATCCATTTTCAGTCATTCAAATGTTTAACGAAAACGAGTCGATTAAGCGAGACACGGAAGCTTCAAACGATATAAAATTACCGCCAATTCTGTATGGGATTACCGAGTGTTATGAGCCAGGCGTGTCGCCAAACGGTTCCCGCCGCTCCTCCAGTATAACAGAAGAAGAAACTCCACAGCATAGTCTCGAAAGATCTCAACCAAAACTACCAAATGACAACCATATAGGTTATGACAATCACTCATACATACGGACTGAACGCGCTGCTTCGAATAAGATGTATGAACGTGACGTCACAGAATTTTGAATAATTTGCGTTTATTGTTTCAAATGTTATTACGTCATATTCTATACGCCCAGGAGCTTCCATCATTGACATTGTGGCTGGAGGGCGGAGGGCGGATATAAGGTGGCTAACGAGTTCTAATAAAGACCAAAGGTATTCTGCTTGTTCCACCATGATCTCACTTCATATTGGCATGTGCATTGAAACAAAAATATTTGTGTAATAGAAACATGAACGAATCAAATACATGTAAATATTTGTCACGTGATCAATGTATCTGTTAGTATCTCCACATGTAAATATTTGTCATGTGATCAATGTATCTGTTAGTATCTCCACATGTAAATATTTGTCACGTGATCAATGTATCTGTTAGTATCTCCACATGTAAATATTTGTCACGTGATCAATGTATCTGGACTCTGTGGAGTTTATCACTTATGTGGTTTTTGCTTTTTGCCTTAATCATTCAAACATTTTTATAACAATACTCACTGAGACGTTTTACTGGAGATCTGGAAACGATACAAAATTCTTAAGAAACAGAGAAATCAAAGGGTCCTTATATACAAGTTCTGCATCTATCAAAGGGTCCTTATATACAAGTTCTGCGTCTATCAAAGGGTCCTTATATACAAGTTCTGCATCTATCAAAGGGTCCTTATATACAAGTTCTGCGTCTATCAAAGGGTCCTTATATACAAGTTCTGCGTCTATCAAAGGGTCCTTATATACAAGTTCTGCGTCTATCAAAGGGTCCTTATATACAAGTTTTGCATCATCCGGGACATGGAGAAAAGAGGTCGAGCAAAAGGAACAATGTAATGTAACTGACTTAATAATGTGATGAGGAGATAAAAACTAGTAGGTGTGAACAAGAAACTTTGTTTTGAAGAATTTCCACAAATTCTCAAATATTTTTTAACATGTTAAAACTATGAAACACAAGCACAAACATAATAAACAGATAAATTGAGAAATAACTAGAGCAACACGTAAAAAAGTGCTACGAAGGAGTGCTTTTCAATAGAAATATACACCAAATTTCAATGAAAATGCTCTTCTTCTCAGTGAATGAAAAGAATGTTTAATACTCACATGTCACGTGAAGAACACGTGAGAGAAAAAGAAACACAATAACTATAAGAATACGTAAATGTTTCGAAATCCCTAAAGGCTAAAATACACGATAAGTTTAATTGGACCGTTTAGTTGTAACATAAGAAAACTGATCGTGTAAACAGCAAAGACGTACAATTTTTTCTGGTTTTATAAGTTTTTTAAAAAGTTGGACATGTTCAACTTTGGCCAACTAGTTGGACGTTTGTTTCTATTGAATTTGAATTAAATTAACAAAAGCTCTATTGTGATGTTGTTTACCAGCCACGTGTTTGTGAAACATGTGTTGAGAGACTTGAGTATAGTGGTGAAAGCATACTTTTTGAAAATGGCTAGCAAAGCAGAAAAGGAAGAAAAAACAGAAAAATTCATTGAAGAATGGAAAAAGCTCCGATGTCTATTCTGTAGGATCTTCCATTCGAAATTGGCTAAGAAGTGCATTAAAAGCACCATATTTCTTTCTTATTAAAAGTCAGGGCTTCACCCAAGTAACTAGTTTTTTTCGTTTTTTCACCCTATTATTTTCTTCAAAGATATGCGTTGCTGCTATAGCTACTAAAACTACTGATATGCGTCTGCGCTCATTGATATCCATAGCGAAAAGAGGAGTTTTTTCTTTTCAACAGATAAGTTTAAACTGATCGTGTAAACAGCTGCCAATCTACATTTAAACTTATAAGTTTTTTATATGCAACTTATTGGTCCAATTAAACTTATCGTGTATTTCAGCCTTAAGTAAAGGAGAAAATTGTAAAACACAGAACCAAGAACGACAAGCAGCTGATAACATCAAAAACTTGGAAAACGTTGGGACAAATACATAGCAGTTTTTTTATAGCAACTAGACCCTACTGATTTCAACTGACTTACTCTGCACCCAAAAGAATGTTTACCGGGCGCACTGGGCATGCTTTAATGATTGATGACGTCACAAGGTAAAGTGAAAATTTTATGACGTCAAATTTTGATAAATTATACATCAATCGACGAATTTTTTCAAGGAGATCAATAAAAACATTACAACAAATATCTTAAAATCGTTTTATCAAAAGTTATGAGACTTTAAAGTTAAGAGAATGACGTCATAGCTCATGAGAAAAATACGTACTTTTGGCCTAAAATTTTATTCGAAAAATGAAATTTTTTTGAAAGAATCAGTATAGTGGACATCCAAAAACCTAAGGAAATACTAAAAAAATACGATCAGTATTCATTTCAATTCAAATCCTTCAAAATGTCTTCGAATTTTTCATCTTCAATTAGAAAATCAATTTCATCATCAATGTCTTCGACTTCTTCCTCACAAGCATCAGCCATTTGATCTTCATCGCAAACATCATCATCTGCATCATGTTCATGACCGTCTATGTCATCATCATCAGCTGTCTGATTGGTGCAGCTTTGACATTTGCAAAATTCAGTGCAACTGATTCCGTGGGCCCTGCACGAACACGACCTTGTTTTGCAACCCTTTTTACAAGCACAAGAAATTTGTTGCAGTACTTGTGGGGGCGCTGGTGGAAGAAGCATCCATTTGATTTGGAGCGAATTACCGGATCTTGTCCAGCCGTAACCATCAGGATCAGGAATGAAAGGGTTGTTCTGAAGGGCTAACTTGATCACCGCAGTAACATATGATACCCTTTTACAGTGCTGAAGGAGTGCATCTCTCGTTGGCGGAAGCTTCTGCGGCTCTGTATTACCATTTTTGCACGAAAAGAATTTCAGATATCGTGCTTCGTTAACATCCATGCAACCCTTAATGCCATATAGAAGACAAACAAATTCTTCGATGACCCGAAAATATTTGGCGTTGAAGTCAAAGCTCTCGCCAATTCGCTTGATGCCTTCCTGAACTTCTTCACCTTCGTGATTAACCGGAGGGCCTTAACTTTCCCAATACCGTGGAAAGCACTAGAATAATCATTTCCAGTGAAAGCGTGTAAGGCCGGCATAACTTTGCAGTTTCCTTCACCTAGCTTACTTGCAATGGTCTTGATGTCGAGTGTGCGAAGATTTTCGCCAGAACCAGTTTCAACATAAAGCTTGGTTTCCAATTGCAATTGAAAGTAGAGCGCATAAATAGTATTTCACTGTCCACAGTCTTTATGATTACTTTGTCAGATTCGAAAGTGGTTTCGGCGTGTTTGCCACAGAGGAAAACTTTAGTATCAGCTTCTTCCTGATCAGTAGCGAGGTTAACTTCTTCATCACAGTGAACCTTAAATGTAATATCTCACTGAAAAGAGAATTGCGTATTGAAAGATTATTTATGACGGCGGACGCGGTCTTTCGATAATCCTACTGCTTTAATATGTAATGATGGATTGTTATTAGTCCACCTGGTTAAATAACCTGTAATTTTCCATTGTTCTCCTGAGATTCACTTTTTGTATCCCACGGGATATCAAAGCTTCGAACGCATATCGCACTGACCGATTTTTTTTCTCTTGCGAAAACCAGTACTGATGAGAAAATATTTGAGATGTAATAAATAAACTCAGCTTACCTTGCTCTTTTCACTTTTTCGTACGAGTTTTCTGTGAATTTTCGAAGTTTAAGGTTCGATCCTGAGCAAATGTGAATTATACACTCTTCTTTTGGCTTTGCTTTGGATTTCTTCCTCTTTGGAGTCAAAAGACAACCTTTTAGTGCCACTAGAAACTGTTTCCATACTTTAAAAAATAACTTCGTCTCCTATCGTGTTTTTACATTCTTCTTCAATTTATTTTTTCTTTCGCGCTAGATTTTAATTTCTTTTCCCGCGAGTATGATGCAAAAAACCTTTCAGGGGGTTAACATAAAAGTTATTCTCAAAGTTTACTTTTATAAAGAAGATGTTTTTCAAAAAAAAAATAATTAACAAAATATTAAAATTCATTTTAATGTTTGACTTTTTAATTGGATTTCTGCGTAAGCAAGAAAGCCTTTACGATTGTCTTTGATTTTTCTTTTATATTGATTAGCAAAAACAACTCCTGAACCCCCGTCTCTGTTTTCATATTCTGATTTGACAGCCGATAGAAACATTCGAAAGTTTATTAAGATGGCGGATGAAGTTACTTGGATTGGAATCCTGTTTTTAATAATTCTATTTGACAATAACATTGGCCTTAAAGATTTTTTTAAGTGCAGAGTAATGTTTTTTTATTCTTTGATGTGATTAAAAGACAAATATGTGGTTTTTAAATTGTCCCCTCACTTTGCACAGTTTGACATTTTTTGATGTCATCAGCTGCTTGTCTATGATACCTTTTCGTCCCTTTACACGGCTCTAAATTAACACCGGCCCTACTTTAACACCGGCCCTAATTTAACACCGGCGTTTAACGACCTTATCGCCAGGATGCAATTTTTCCTTATCACTGTTTAGCGCCACAAAAATGAAAAATGGCGGAAAACCAAGACAAAACGCATGAATTTTAACCATCTAGAATCATTATGTCTTTTCTTTTTGTTGCAAATTGTCCAGGTTGTCTCTCCTGTTCTTCACGATTTTCATCCTATTGTAGTTCGGCTACGACATCTTATAAGAATGTTTTCGTCCTCGTCGTTTTCATCATCCCCATACATAACTCAACTCAAAAGTATCTTCCAGTCGAGATAATTAATTTCTGACAAGTTCTTTCATTCTCTTTGAGATTCACTCCATGGATAGTTGTAACAATAGTTTGATCTCTAGCCTGCCTTTAGGAATGGGAGAAACAAGTGGTTCGGTTTCCCGACTGCTCCGGAAACTGCGCAAACCTTTTGACATCAGAAATTTATGTCATTAGCAAAAAGGGTCGATCACAACAGCGGCTTGATTCATATTATAAAAAATGCACTCTTATCATAATTTTCTCTAGTGTGATGATGACCTAACTGTTTTACCACAATTTTTTGGCTCGGTGTTTGTAGGGCCTAAACCTTGGTTCTCTTTCCATCAGTGTTTGTGTAATGACCTCGCGATATAAAGTTTTGAGACGACCTAAGAATGTTAAGATGATGTTATATACTTAAATATATATAAATATATATATATATCACATTTCCTTTCTGTGAAGTTTAATGAATGTTCAAATATGCAGAGTATATAATATTCTTCTTCATCTGAGAGCGTAAGTGTTAAACCATCTCTGCGGCGAAGGGCTTCATTTATGAATTCGAATTTTTGAATTTTCGAATGTTTTGTTTCGAACAAGAGAACTATTTTACTGCAGGTTTTTGTGTAGTCACAATTATTTTAATGTGGCGGTATTTGTAAAAATTAATACTTATATATACTTCACATTTTGGCTATGGATATGTCAGTGAATTTCCTGCTAAATTTTATAACGGATACAAAGAATATGATGGAAAGAATTGAAGAAGTTTTAAGAATACCATTCGAATAACAAGAAGGAAAATGGAAATGTAACCGAGGATATTATAAGAACCATCAAAAAGGTATTCCTCCCTTAGTCAAAACATTAACTTCGATTGGCCCGATTTTAGTATTATTATTTTATTATGATTTGTTTTGCGTAAAAGTCACTTTTGGGAATATGGTCTCTGGTCAATACTAAGTTCAGTATTTAAATGTTTCCATGATTCAATTTCTTTATGATTTCGATGTTTTGGTTGTTTCATGTCTCTCACTGAAAAAAATATTTTAGAATGCTTTTATTCAGTTCAGCTCCTGTATTGATTAAATCTGTAAAATCTTTTTTACATGTGATATTATGTGCGTACGCATTAATATCATTGTAATCACTGGCTTTTGTATATAACAGTTTTGCATGTGTTCTTCATTTCATCCTCTGGATATTCTGGGTATTCTGCGACACAATGCAAACTGAACATGGATATTTTCATTTCATCTTCTGGGTATAAAAAACAGGGTTTTGGTCAAAAACAGGGAACATCGAGCATTTCGATGTTTCAATTTTTGTTATTATTTTATTCTTACAAATGAAAAAGGTATCAATTTGTTTTGAATTAACATTTTGTAATGTTATTCAATGTTTGGTTTTGTATATTTTGTAGCCATATTGCTATTTGTAAAAGTTTTAAAACTTTAACACGAGTTAAATTCTGCGACACAATGCAAGCTGAACATGGGTGGCGAGCGATGCCGCCTTGCCGGCTAGTTTCTTAAACCAGTAAAATTTTGTCTCAAACAGGTATTACGTGTTTTCAGTTTTTAAGTTGACGTCAAATATGAAATCCATAGAAAACTTAATTAGGGGGTAAATCGATGATGCGTTTTAAGGTTAAAATATTTAATATAGAGACTGCAAAAATACCATTGCGTTAGAGATTAGCTGAGGTGCTCTCATAGAAGTTAAGGTGTAAAGAGCGAAATCAACGCTGCAGTCACTCTGATATCTTTCATTCAGCATATGCTAAATGTTGACCCCCTATTTAGAAAAATGACGTTGTTTTTTAATAATACGTCAAATAACATTGTATGCCGACAAAATCGTCATTTTAAGCTCAACCTTCACACAGAGCAGACGTGTTTTTTATAACGAGCGTCTTGCGACAGGGTCGCCAGCAAAAATGGCGGACGACCCAAGACCGTGGACGCCACGGTTGATTCAAGTAAGGGAAGCCGCATTAGAGAACAGAATGAACTATGAAGAGAGTTGTATAAGCAACACAACAATAACTATTCAACCAGAAGGTGAGCGGTTCTATTCTTTATTTCTTTCTTGTTACATAGTAATTGTTTATGTACATCATTTAATTCTTTCCATGGGAAAGTGGAAACTCTTGGGCGGTATTGGGCGTTAAGGAAGTTCCTTAAGGAGAAAGGAAATCTGATGCTTTAGCTTTACAGGTAGTTTTTCCTTTGCGTGGGTGTTTTAAGAACATTACCCAAATGAATTTTTACATGTCTGGGAAGGCGGTACTGCAAGAGAGGACTCAAAATCCAAAAGATTGTTTTTCCAAGAACATGAATTGATTTTACTGGGTGTTCACAGGAGATGTGTTTGGTATGCAATTGAATGACGTAAAAGAACATGATTTTTGATATTTCAGGCTGAAAAGGCAAAAATTTATCATAGATTTAAAAATATTAAAATGTTTAGCAGTCATATCTTCTTCCATACATTCTTGTTCTGTTCTTATGAATTCATAAAATATACAACAATATGTAATTACAGACACAATTATAATTCTTTATTAAGTGTTCTGTTAGTCATATGACTTTGTAAAAGTAAATGATAATAAAGCACACAGGGCTGTAATGTATGCAATATATCTTGTTTGGAAAAATACATGCACTTCTTGTTATATAAACCTGGAAAAGTTATATTCTCTGATTTACTCGGTGAACACCAAAAAGCATGATATTTATTTATTTATTTATTTGTTTATTTGTTTTGTTTGTTTATTTGTTTTGTTTTGTTTATTTGTTTTGTTTGTTTATTTGTTTACTTATTTATTTGCTTATTTGTTTTGTTTATTTATTTGTTTATTTGTTTTGTTTGTTTATTTGTTTTGTTTTGTTTATTTGTTTTGTTTGTTTGATTTTTTATTTGTTTATTTTTTTACTTATTTATTTGTTTTGTTTGTTTATTTATTTTGTTTGTTTGTTTGTTTATTTTGTTTTGTTTTGTTTGTTTGTTTTTTTATTTGTTTATTTTTTTACTTATTTATTTGTTTATTTGTTTTGTTTGTTCATTTTGGACGATAATAACCCCTAATCTTCACTTAGCGTTATGGCGTATGGCAACGACTTTTAATTGTTTCAGCTATGCAAACAAATAGAATATTTACATTGAATACGCGTTAGGTAGTGGGGACGAGTTTGGTATTACTGAAAATGATGTTATAATTTAATATCTCAAGATAAATAACTGTGATGAGAAGTTTCTGCCATCATGATAGTGGGTGAAATCACTATCACATCATTTCGTAACTAGTCTACCATCTTGTTCTTGCTTTTCTCTTTTAGATCCTAACCAATCTGCTATACCATTCTCTCCAGCAGGACCGTCGCAACCCGCGAGAGTGACGCAACCCTCGAGGGAATCTTTGCAAATCCAAATACAGAGCAATCCCGCGTATCACTCGAGGAACTCATTTAAAATATCTGCTGACAGACCAAAAGCTACTATCACGTTTAGTAGCAGCTTTCCAAATAATCGATTCCAAGACGGAAAACTATCACTTCCTATTGAACCCCCGAAATTGGTGTCTGTACAAAGCAAAAAACATCGGTTGGCGAGAAGAGTGTTTCGTACACTGCGGCTACGAAGAAAGGTGAACTCAACAGAAGGTTTGGAGACACCGAAAGTAATTAAAGAGAGCGACAATGGTTTCTTCAAGAAATTCCAACAGTTTTTCAAGCGAAAGAAGAAAAAGAAAGAGCCAAAGATGACGGATGAAGTTGTCACGTCACAAAAGACGACGTTGGCTTGTCCAAACCCTCCTGTAAAGAAAATCAGCGTCATATCGGTGAACGTTGGCGACAGAAGTCGCTTGAAGGAAATCTTCTACAATATGTTTGGTAGCTGCTTTGGTATTATCAAATTAAATGTCATTGCTCAGAGCGATAATTCTCTTTACATCGTTGGACAATGTATCACCATAGCAACGCCAGAAACTTGTGAAATGGGATCTGCAGTAGCAACGCCAAGTAAGGTTCTTTTGGTAACCCCTATCGTTTTTTTTAAGGTAATTATAAAAAACAGGTTACCATTGAAAAGCTAAGATGAAAAATATTTTTACCAAGTTTTTTTTATATATTTTTTTTAATGTTTACGTCAAAACTTATCTCAATTATTCTCTGGATAGGTTCACACAACATGACCGAAGCATTGCAGAAAAAGGCGCCCATTATGTTTGAGATTCAAACGCAGGGGGAATTCGAACAAGGTCCTGGTCCACGACCTGGAACACCAAAGCCATGTGAGCCAAGTGCTCATTTACGCAAAGAACGCCCTTCGTTGAGAGAATTGGAAGATAAGCAAGTCCGTGCTATGGAAAAGCGTTTGCAAAAGCAAATCGAACGAACACGACCCGGCACGGCCCGACGCGAACGAGTTCAGCAAAAGAAGATCGATTTACAAGCATTGGAAGCAGAGCGGAAGAGAGCACAAGAAGAACATATTTCTAAGAAGCAATCAGCCACAGAAGGAAAACTTTCGGAGATTGAAAAACAAAGAAAGGAGGTATGGGAACTAGTAATCTCTATTTCTATTGTCTCTTTCTGAGGATCTAAGATACAGGCGATGTAGATCAATAAAACGAAATTTATCGACTTTGAAAAAATGTGACGTCATTAAAATCTTTGTATGGCAAACAGGTTTTTTCTTCCTGTTACAAAATGTGTAATCAGTATAGGAAGGCAATGTCACAGCATAGTAGAACTTGCAATCACTCAATAAAAATTCAAATCTATCAAAAAACACAAGTTCCCTTCTCTTTACAGTTGAGAGTTGAGAGCAAGAACTTATAATAACGATTTTTAAAGTGGCCATCTGGCTTTCTTCAGTCTTCTAACATAATGTTTTTCCTTCTTAGAAAATCGAAAAGGCACGTGCCAGAGCTGAAGCAGCACGTGCAAAAAAACAGGAGCAAGAACATGCGGAGATGATGGAAAGACATCGGCAAGCTGTCCAGTTAAGAGAAAATCTAAGGAACAAGAGACGCCAGGAAAGTCTCAACAAAGTACAAGTAAGTGATATTTCAATGCTCATTTTGAGCCCAGTGTCTCCTATATGAACAGCATAACTAAATGACAAGGTACCTTGAACTTGGAAGTTTTTCACTATTTTACCTTATATTCCTATTTGACGAGAGAACATTCTGAAAACTCCTTCATTTTTGTGATAATTGATAATCTTCCTTATAAGGAGCATATGTTTTGTAATTGTTGAAAGCCTTTTTAAGAATGCAGTGGCAGGTCTTTAAAATCTCTAGACATAATAGAGGAATGGATGAACGTAAAGAAGCATTTTCTTAAAAGCGTACACTAAGCGTGTATTATTTCAAAATACGTACTGCATCCATTCTATAAAGATTCCAGCAAAAAAATTCAAACTGTGGACAATTCGTCGTAGGTTGATGTCACAGCAAAATCGCTTGTGGAGAATGCGTTGGCTGCAGTACGAATCGATTTTGAAAATGTCATGGAAGGAGTTTCTCTGGACGATGTGGAAGATATACATGTGGAGGAGAGCAGCAATGGCAAGTGCGGTAATACCTTGATTGACGATCTTAATCAAGCTCTTGGTGATGCTGAAGGCGGTGAAGATGTGGGTGGAAGTAACAACGTACGCGAGGACGGAGATGGTGCAGAAGCAAGCCCAACTGACGGCGCCCAACCGGGTGAAAATGGCGCAGATAAAGACAAGCTAAACGATGGAGACGGAATGATTGACGACATTCCAATGGATTCAGATCTGGAAAGTGACGATGGAAGCATAAGTGTTGGTGAAATGAGTGAGGACGAAGATGAAGACGTTTGGGGAATTGGTGACGCCTTTGATAATTGCCCTGTCCGTCCTACACGCCCTGGTACATACATCATCAAACGGGCGTACGATGACGAACACGTGGACATTGAAAACAATGGCGACAATGACGGAAATGGTGACGGCGATAACAACAGCATCGACAGTTTTTATGAAAATCCTGTCGGTGAGGAATGTGCTGAAGCAGCTAAGGTAAAAAAATCTTTTTTTAAAGTGAATTTCTAGACAGCTAAACATGTTGAATATCGTGCTTCTGCTACATGGCATCTTTTTTTTTCTTTTAGCCTGCGTCAGCACATTAATTCTATTTATATCTTACGTATACGTTTTTTTTTATCAAAATGTTTGGCATGAACTGGATTTCATACATTGGGGCATATACACACACATTGAATTTCTGCCGGCCAAAGTTTTTGGTTGGTTTGCTGATGATTTATTTGCATATTAATGACGCGTCAATCGAGTCGAATATTGCGTCACTCGATAGTGTCACACTGGTGACGCTGGTAAAGTCACATGGTTTGATTTGGTCATCGGAATAATTGTGATGCTGGTAGAATCTTCTTGAAGCTTCTGGTTTTGTTTTCGACACGAATAGTGGAGATAAAAGAATCGTGAGGATACCTTGGTAGTCAAAGTCGATGTGCAAGCTGGCCGATGGTTTAGCGGTTATGATTTTTTGCTCACTATGGATACAGTGATAAGGTGTGTTTTCGACTTCCAATCAGCGACCACACTTACCATACATTTCGTTAATAGTTTGTCTTTTTTCTTTCTTAATAGAGAACGACCATGCAGTTGAGATTATTTTTTGAAAGAAGTGCGGCTTTCAATAAATACTTTTCTCAACAGACAATACTTCTCTGGAAGTTTATGTTGAATTTTCTTATATGGCGGTATAAGAGATTCATTATCAATTATCAGATCGAAGTAGGGCGTAAACGTTTATCTGGGTGTAAATTTCACAATTCATTACAATTAGTAATTGACTTGGGAAAACTTGACTTGGGATGAATTTTCTTGAATTGGCGGTAAAAGAGATTCATTACCAATTATTAGATCAAAGAAGGGCGTAAACGTTTATTTGGGCGAAAGTTTAACAAGTCATGATAGTTAGTGATTGACTTGGAAAACTTGGTTGTATCCATGGCGACGAGAATCAAAAGAAAACTTTTGGTGAAGAAGACGGAATGAACATGCTTAGATAATGATCGGCAATTGTATTTTTATCAAGGAAAGCTTCGTATTGACAAGACTGAAGGGCGGTAATTTTTGATTGGTTGAAGCCATTGACTGGCAGCGCAAGAAGAACAAAGGAACAAACGGATTACGATCGGGATGGATCGGGACGCGAAATGAATATGTTGTAAATCATTGGTTGAAATTTGATATAAAAACTTTGTTTCTTTCAGTTGTGTGTTATTTGTATACATTTCGTGAAACCCATAATAATCTCGTTTTCAGGGATCTTTGCGGACGATATCATCGTAATTCGAAGAAACAAAAAGCCCTGGGAACGAGATTGAAAAATAAGCCGAAAAATAAAAAAATAGAAAAAATAAAAAAACATATAAATAAAAAAAAAACAGAACAAAAACACGAATAATAAAGGAGACTATTCCTCCATGGAAAGAAGTGTTCTGTGAAGTAAACTTACAAATATATGCGTGTATTGCTCACTAGGCGTAAGTCACGGTCTTTGAAAAAACATTAACATACACCTTAACTTCCCTACCAGAAAATAACCGTCTTTAGATTGTTCATACTAACTTATTATTTTATTCAGGCGAGATATTTGCAAAATCTGGGCGGTACACCTACTATACTTATGGACAATCATTCGGAATCTGTATTAGGTAAAGATTACCCTGTGGTCCTTAAATAAATGAATATAAATAAAACTGAAGCTTCTGATAAATAGAATACAAAACAAAACAATTAACATTCGGTATCGAGGTGTTCGGTATATGTCGTGTCATCCGGTTGTGTTCATTCAAACCGGTCTTTGCATTCGGGTACAATAAATTGTTGTTTATTTTCCAGGGGTAAAACAAAATAGATCTCCGACGGAAAATATATTTCCAAACACGGACCAGTGATTAAGTTGCTTTGCTGTAAATAACAAAAGATTTGAGCATCACAACAACTAGTATTCATGTCCATTTCGAACTCACTGACCTTAGTAGAAGCTACTGTCACATTATTTTCATTGTTTATAAAATATAACTACGACAAAACAAATTTTGTTCAAACCAAGTTACACTACAAATTGAAAACAAAATTTTGTTTTTTTAAAAAATCTGGGTTGGCGTAACTATACTAAACGCCATACTAAACACGAGCCTCAGATTTGGCCAAAAATAAGAACAAAATAAGAACAACTTGAGGCTCAAATTAATGTTTCAAAAATTAAGAACAGCCAAAGCCTGAATTTTCTTACAAAGAAAAGAACAATTCATGATAGGAACAATTCATGATGTGAATTCACTCACTGGCAAATGGTTTAGAAGTTGTTTTTTTTTTTTCACCTTGCATACTCATATCGAGTCAGATTTTACTGGTTCTTAAATAAAAAAAAACATGTATATGAACAGAACTGAGTGTTACAATATGTTGATATCAGCAGTGAGAATTTCTCAGCAGAACAATAAGAAACGGGCCTGGTACAGGAAGAAAAATGACAAACAAACGTGATAAACAAATGTCAAGTAGAGATGCCCTCGAAGAAAACTCCTTGAATGAGGGGTTGGCCTCACAGTTCAAGAATTTTAATATATTTGCTAAAGTTGCGTTTATACTTTTTGCAATCATTTGATTTATGAAAGCCAAATAAGATCCATTTATAGAGAAGAGTATATAATATCTCAAAGTCTGAATGATAAATTAATCCAAGATGAAAAGTTAGCAAAAATTATATATAATACTTACCAATAAATAATCTTTAATTTTTGGGTAAACACGATAGACGGAAATCAACATAGAAAACATTGTGCGATTAGCAAACTTGGTGAAAACAGCTTCTTTTAATTGAGGAAAGTCTATACTAGAGTAGCCAACAGCTTTCATGTTATGTTTCAATTCACCTTGAGGTGTGGAATCAGACACAAAAAAGCCAATAGCTGATCGCATTTGATCTGGATCTACCTGAAAAGTACAATTATGATAGTTTTCTGTTCAAGAGGTAAATATCAAGAAAAACCATGATTTTACCATGACCTACAGAATTAAAAAGAAGAGTTTTGTTGCCTAATGAGCACAAATAAAAATCTTAGATAAAATAGTATTGCCAGTGTTGTTTTCTTATCTGGCCGGAAGTAATTTGCTTAGTTTAGTTTTGGATTTTAGGGTCTCCAGATCGCTGGAAAACGCTATCTTGGACACCTCTTGTAGTGACGATCCATTGAAAGTTTAATTTTATTTTTGAACTAAAACAAACAAGCTTTCAGGAGCTGCCACGGAGACGTGTTCCATAAAAATGCTTTTGACAATCCTTTAAAAAATGTGTTATGAGAAAATTAAATCCCTAGAAAACCACCTGTGGAAGGGAGCATTGCTACAAGCTTGCAACGATTCCTGAAAATGGTCTCCTGCACAGATGGTTTTTTGGGAGTTAATCCTGTGCTCCAGTCTACATAAAAAAATATCAGAAGTCCATGAGGACCAGAAGGAATAAACTAAAATTCCTCAGTGGCCGGAGTTTCCGGCCAGAGCCGGAAGAGTGGCAACACTGTATTGCCTTCTTCTTTTGTTTCCATTCTCTCGACCATAATCACTTTCAATACAAAAATTAAATTGCTTTTCAAGGAATCCGTTGCATTGCTTTTTCAATTTCATCAACCAATCAAAACAGAAATGTTTTGAGCTAATCAAAATTTATTTTACCTATGCTAATTTACTGGAGTTTAAAAAAACACTTTGTCTTTGCATAGTTTTATTCATTCCTACGAAGAACTTGACTATAAAATGTAATTAAAACACTCACTCTCTAAAATAAAATGTGACACACACTCACTATTACATGTAAAAACTAGCATCCCAGGTACAAATTTTTTAACTGTGTCTAACTTTGCAGAAGATGTCTCAAAGCCCTTTTTCCTGAGGTGACAAAAAATTAAATCACTAAATTGCAATGGGAAAATGTACCACCCATGATATAAAGCTTGAAAAACTAATCAAGAAAATGCCTGGGATCTTTTCGCAGTTACAGAGATACAGTATCTGTTAATTAAAGATTTTGGTGAAGTCATAGACCTGTCCCCCAAAATAACTAGGCCCATATTTTCTGTTACCCTATCACTTGTATTGCGGACCCCAAAGAATGTCAGTTATCCCTATTAGTTCCCGAGAAATTTCCCCAAGAAAGACGCATTGCATTGGGGATGCAATGCAATGGTTCCCCTGTGATGATAAAAAGCTGGCATCACACCAGATGGTGATATATAAAAAATGGCTCTCGCCTTCTATGTGGCTCTTCGCGCAAATAAGAAGAACTTGACTGTAAATTTAAACTAATAGCACTCTCTAAAATAAAAGCAGTCACTATCTGAAATATAAGTGAGATGTATACATACTATTTATATATACAAAAGATGACTTTAGCTTATTAATGTTATTGTATCATGTACTATTATAGTAATTAGTAGACAGCCCTCTGAATTTACGACGGCATTCAGCTTTTGCCGTCGCGAAGCTGCCGTAAATAAAAATTACGACGGCAAAATTTTCAAATACGACGGCATTTTTTCGCTGTCAGTCTTTGTTCCTAATTCAGAGGGCTGAGTAGATTATATGCAATTTGCATCATAAAAGTTAACAGTCATAGAATTGGTGATTTGAGCAGGTTGACTATCACTATCTAATCAGTACCAACGATAATATATATATCACTTACTTTACCAGGCTCATCATAGTATATTCCAAATAGTAGTTTGTCTTTAATTGGAAATTTTTGAGTTTCTCTGAACGCTGGTCCACTATTTTTGTAGTCTTGACGGTAAAATTTGTAGTAAAAAGTCCCCGCTGTCGTGATAGGTGGCTCTCCAACTTTGATAGTGACTTTGTAAAATAATCCCGAGTATAATAGATACAAAAACAGAAATAAGGCGAGAAGTAAAACAGCGAAAACGAATTCAAACAACATTTCTATTGCATTTCACTCAGTGAAAACGAAAGTGAAATGGAAAGAGATTTTACTCTTCAGTTCATGTTCATAAAATGTCTGATCTCAGAAAGGCTGGAAAAGCATCTTTAGAAAATATCGAACCGAGGCTAATATTAGCCTCTAAAAGATATCCTTTACAACCACACATTGTTTACCACAATGTTTACCTACTGCATCAGCAGCAGATAGTTAGCTAATTACAGTTTTGGAAAATGTGAATTGTTCTTTAAATGCAAACAATTATGTTAATAGAAATGTAAGTCCTGGTTTAGCGTTTATTATTTTTATTTTTAAACGAGACTTTACTATCTCGCCTGATTTTGGTCTAGAAAGGATATAATAAACTTACGTCGTCTGTCTCCTCGAAGGTAAAAATATTAGCTAATGGAATACACACAAGGGAGTTCTAAGTATGCATACCTCAGGAAGATTTTTAGATTAACACAAAAAATAAAAACCTGTCTTTACAAAACCTTACCATTACAGGGATTTTTCCAAGCATTTTTGGTTACTACCGTTTTTCGTAGCTAGAGAAGATTGAGTTTTACAGTCCAGGAAGCTCCGCAATTTTGGAGATTTCAATCTCCACAAACAGGCCTTGTCATGAGAGGCATACAAAGGGAGTTGGAAACTCAGATGCTTTTTAATTTTATTGAATAACATGAAAACGAGTCCTACTGGTACCACTTTCGTTTTCATGTTATTTCGTAAGATGAAGAAATGAATGCATATAACAAAGAAAATTCCAAAATTACCTTAGCAAAGGTGGTCTTTCTCCCTAGCAACAGAATAATTGGTGAATAATGGCCTAATTACTCTCTCAAAACATGTTTTTAAATACTACACATTAGAGAGCTAAAAAATGTTTAATTGACAACGAATGATTGAGTTTCTAAACTCAATTCAAGATTGAGTTTTAACTACCGGTAAACGGTAGTTGGAAAGTGCTTGGAAAAACCCCTGCATTATATATTATAACATTTTCAATTGCAATTGATTTTTATAAGGGATTTTCCCCTGGCATATGCAAAATGATATTTTGAGGGATAGTGTAACTCACAAAGTTGTCCAAGAAGTCAATTTACAGTTTTTGGATTTATTAATTATTCAATACAAAATTTTGTTTTGTTGATGTGTAACTTATGTGTTAGTAAGTATTACTTGTTATCCCTGCTGGTAAAATTTTCTAGCATTTCTAACTTGTGCCAAATATCCCCTTCCCAAGTGCAAATACCTGTTAAAAATGGTGATATAAAATTATGTGCAACGGAAAATGTATTATTCATGTTGTAGAGTTAAAAAAAACTGATCAAATGATGTATGAGATCATTTCCATATGACCAACCATAATGCAGATATCAACGATCAAAGATTTGAATCATGTCGCAACCCCATCCCCAAAATCACCCTTTCTCTAATCTTCAATATCACGTTCAATCAGGGATGCAATGCAATAGTTGCCAATGTGATAAAAAAAAAGGAACTGGCTTGAAATGAATTGTTGCTAAAGATACTAATTAGTGAACTAACAGTTCATGCACTAATTCAGGACGTAACACATAGCCATCTTTAATTGTTGCCAGCGAAAATGATTTGGATGTTTTTATGAGAAGAAAAAAATTAAGTATTGAAAAGACACATGCTTATAAAGAAATTTTTTTCTCTCGCTAAGTTTCAATGCCAAGTTTTAGCATGGAGACAATCTCCAAATAAAAACACTCTCCTAGATACACAATATGTGTCAAAGGTTGCAACTATTTGCTGGGTTCCTGCTTATTTCAAAATCTCTTTGCTGGGCTGTTGATCGGTTCTGCCAGATTCTTCTTAGTTCATGAAATAAATGGAATGCTACCCAAAACGTTTGTCCAACTGTCTGTAAATTAAAAACACTACACATTACCAAAACTAAAACAAGCTCTTAGTTTTCACTTTGAGCCTTCAAATAATTATTGATAGTTATTCTCACTGCTATTGTTAATTCACCTGCTACACAAAAGCGATAGCAGTGTTTGGAAAGAATCCGATTCGTAAAATTTTTACTACTTTTACGTCATTACTCACATTGTGTATTTGACAGTTGTATCACACATTTTCACTCAATGCAACGTAAGCAGCAGGTGACCGAGACTTTCAGTCTTTCTTGTTTCTTTTATTTTACTTTTAAATTTATGTATTGAACCATGACGATTTCCAAACTGTGAACTGGTATGTAACTGGTGGTGCAGTGTATGTAATCTAATTATTCCATTATATACTACTAATGTGTCCATGATTTGCTGTTGTCCTTTCATCCTGTAACAACAAGCTTATAATATATACAATTGCCTAGTTATTCATTAATTATGGTAGCAGCGAAAGCGAATACCGTATTAAAACACCCGTGGACTCCTCCTCCTCCTCCT
This sequence comes from Turritopsis dohrnii, assembly GCA_027922465.2. NCBI lineage: Eukaryota > Metazoa > Cnidaria > Hydrozoa > Anthoathecata > Oceaniidae > Turritopsis > Turritopsis dohrnii. The sequence continues at coordinate 273,149 of BQMF02000096.1, read as the reverse complement.
CCTCCTCCTCCGGCCGAAATGGCAATTAGTCTGCGATTTAGAGTCTGCGAGTCCCCACTAAAAACTCAATATACATTCTAATGAACGAACGCAGCCTTTTGAATTTTCGAAGGTTTTCAATCATATACATTTAAAATACGTTTTCTTTGATATTTTATCACTTAATTAATGAAGGAATGGATATTAATCAAATAGGTCTACATAAAAGTGGGACTTTTAGTTACTGGTACTGAATCAATGTACTTTGGCACTTGAAAATAGATATGTTTTTCGTGTCAGTAAAGCACAGATCAGACCTTTGGATAAGACTTTCTTATTACTTTCTACGTTTGTTAGCTATCTGTTATGTCTTTGAACATCAAGGTTTTCAAAAATCGAGTTAAAAAAGGCAGTTATTTGTTTGAATTCATTTTCGGTTTCAAAAAATTATAATTCAAAACATACATTTTTTTCTCGAAGAAACGCGGTTTTTTTTCTACATAAGCTCTTATAAGAAAAATGTACGTTATAAACAGCTCATGCATGTATAATTCTTTTGTCTTCTAATAAATTAAATTGCTGGTATGTTACGATTAGACCCTATTTACACGAGTTAGTAATTTTAAACATTATATTATCGTTTATGCCTGTTTTCCACCAGTAAGATATCTCAAGAAATAACGTTTACAGAACGTTTAGGAACTTTAAGTAAAATTTCAAATTTAAAAATATTCTTGTGGCAAGTACTTTTGCTGCTACCGTTTTGCGCCATCTGGCTCTTGTTTACTTTGTTACGCTATTTTATTTGAGAACACGTTATTTGAGAACATGGTTTTGCACTTTTTATGCAAAGCTTTTTTTCTATATGAATCAGTTATCACTACTCAGCTCAAAACATATCACAAAACAACTCTTGTAGGGTTTCAAGACACTCGAATGCTCAAGACACTCGAATGCCCGTAGTGCATCGATAATATTTGCAAAAGATTTCAGATTACATTATTGAAAAATGTATATATTGTTGTATATATTGTTGATATTATTATTATACTAATTCACTTCTTTCCTTGTTTTAACACGTTCCTTAGGAAATGACTTTTTTTTAAAATCTATCACTTTCAATAAATATAAGACAGATACATGTTTCACAACTATATGTATATAAAAGATATATATCATTATTTACTTTGATAGAAAAAATGAAAGTTCTCCTTGTATATAATTAGATATCATTAACTCCCTTTATGTACAGTAGTCTACTAATGACATCCTCAATTATGTTTTTATTACACTAGAAAACTATGCAAAATCTCTTTGTATAGCATGCCAAGGTGTCTATATGTCCTGCTTCAAATTTTACTTTCATTGTATCATTGCACCATTGTATCTTCCTTTTTTTGTCTTTCATTGATTCACATTGTATTGTCATGTGAGGGAAACTGGGTACCACAGCTCTGATATAAGAGTGTGGGTAGATATTTCAGACGTTGCAGCGTGCTGTGGCTCTCAGGAGGTTCTGCACCTGCGAGAACTCAAGTTCTCCCGCGTAGTACGAGTGTCACTGTATAATGTCATGACTCTGCAGCTCCCCTCTGCGGGATTACATTGTCTGACTGGGGCTGTGATTCCTACTCTTTCGTGGTTAGGACCCATTCCGAGACATTGGAGGGCATATATCTATCTTACTAGTAAGTAAAAAAAAGAAACCAACAAACATCCACAACACCAACCCAAAACTCTGATTAAGAGTAAAATGTTACCCAAATTTCAGGAGCTTTTGAAATTGAAAGGTCAGGAGAATGCAAGTAAACTATAGCAAGGAAGTACTTTCACTGGAAATTATGTGACTTTATTTTTCATCATCTTCTCACAACCAGAAGATTTGCAGAAAGGATAATACATTAGGGGTATGCATTAATATTAATTTTGATTTGAAATTAATTACAATTAACTTTAGTTGCTCATAATAATATTTTTCTTAGTTGATAATAATGCTGTTAGACTGAAAAAAATTCTGATAGTGTGTTTAGTGCCTTCATATTTTTTTTTTTTTTTTTTTTTGGTTTGCAAAATAATAAGGCAAATACTAAAGTTTTATTTGCCAATCTTTTCAATTGCTTTTGGATATGGTTATATCTATTATCTTTTGAATATAATCTCCGTAAAAAGATGCCTTAAATATACCTATCAATATAAACTGTTAAATATATATAAATATCATAATTATGTGTTTTGTGAAAGTATTTGCATATTTTTGTAACATGAAAATAGTATATATGTAAATGGCTGATGATCCGTAACATGAAACTGACAGTTCCATATTCTGTTGTCATTTTTTTCATGATGAAACATAAACACTCTATTTTAATAAATATTAAACACTCTGGCTGCATATGCAAGCAAATTCATTATATAGTTATTATGTAACTATAATAACATTAAAAATAACAGCTTGTTAAACAATCTGTTGTATCTATTGTTATGATGTTAAACCAGCCTTTAACCTTTTAGTGTACTACATATATTATATAACTATAATTTTGATGAAAAGAGAAATTGGTAACTATAAAAATACCCTTTGTTATATTAAAAATGATTTGAAGACATCCCAAGTTTTTGAAAGTTCTAATTATTTCTTATTTTCACCTTTTTTCATTTTCATTTTATACCCATTGTTTGAGAGTACATGCTTTTTTTTATTGAAATTTTGTAATGAAAACCCTGTTTACATTATGTTCAAAATTGTTCACCATTTCATTGATATATGGATAAAGGAAAGTATAAACCAAAAAAATGGATTTTGATGTATATATCTCTATCACCAATATGTACATGTAAAAATCATTTTGATATTAATTCATAATTTCCGAGAATTTTATTTTATTGATGCCATTAATAAACCACAAGATTTTTCTGAATAGCTGTGTTAGATGTATTATTTAAGAACTATAGCTGAAGTTATGTTCACTATTGATTCATGATTGAAACATAAAGTTAATTGAAAAAAATTGTTAATGCTCGTTTGTGCCTGTTATTTTTATTTTGTTTAATGATATTAAGAATGTTATTTGGACTGTACCTGCCATGGTTCTGCCTTATTTTATAAATGTTGGAGGACTTCCTGGAGACAAGTCTATAATGATAACATCACCTTCTGAATGTTTAGAGATTGGTAGTTTCCACCTTATTTGACGGTTTGGGTTTTTTTGCCAACACTATTTACAGTTTATTCGTAAAGATGTTTAATATTGTTCAAGTATAACAGGTATTGGACCGTCATTACTGAGTTGTTATTACTGAAAATCTATTTTATTTGAAAACAGAAACGTTTCAGTGTGATACAATGGTCAGTGTACAAGGAACTGTCATTTTAAACTTTAACAGAATCATTTAAATCAAGTTTAAGAGTTCATAATTCGTTCACCACCATGTTTGTTTAAAATTAAATGGAATTAAATGCTGTCATAAAATTTCATTTCTTGTAGCTGTATGTTATTATTATTATGAACTTTTCCACATGTGTACATTTTTTTTCTCGTTTATTAGCTTCTCATTTTAATTCTAACCCCTCCTTTAAGTCCAATATATTTTTTAATCCTTTATCGTGATTGAATAAGCATGAACAGATGTTCATGCTATATCATCTCCATCCAACATTTTTATTTACTTCCAAATGGAATTGATAAATTTAGTTCATTTCCCAGCTTGGTTTGTTTTTTTCAATCAGTCTTTGTGTTTGACCAAAGGTAACAAAAACATTTGGAGTACGTTTTTAATTTTGTTTTGAACACCCGATTTGAATTCTGTTTGCTATTGTCTTATTTTCCAATTCAATCCTTTTAAACAATTGGGTTTCATATCTTAAAATCATTTGTTAGCTAGAAGAATAGTGTGTGTAGATGCGATTCAACAAGAAAAAGTAAGGTACATATGAAGATTTCAATCTTTGTTATTGTCTGGGTTTTTATTTCAAGTTTTCATTGTGCTGCAATAATAGTCTTCACCCTGTTTAGCCTTATCTAATAATTTTCGCCTGAAGATGTAATTTGTGTGCAATTTTAAAACAAAAAAAAAGTAATTTCTATTGAATATTTTGATATGGCCAGAAGATGCAGATTAAAGAGTCACGCAATTTATAAGAAACTTATGTTTTCTTTAAATCAATAAAATGACTCAAGATAACTATCTCTAGTCTGTTTAATTGACGTTGCAACATGATTTTTAATTGTTATTGCAATCAAACTTTTTATGTTTATGAAATGATAATAAATTCTTTAAGTTGGTAATCTCATGCATGACAAATAATAATTAACTTAACGTATTAAGATAGAGAAGATAAAATCCTTGAGTTTTCTGTTTATTTTATGTGCAATGAATTTTAGTGTTCTTGCGATAAGCAGTGCTGCTGTTGCTGGCCCATGCTTTGCCAATCTTCACTGCAAATTTCTAGAATGTTTATCTAGCATGTGTAGCAAGTCTTTTTTTTTTTCGTTACTGTAAGAGTGAATATAACCTGTAATGTATGCATTTGCTACTGAAGTTATATGGTTATGCATAACTATAACATTTTTATCATATCTTTTTGTCAATGTTTCAGGTTGCTGTGACAGAATCTTTTGTTTAAAATGACTCTTCAACCACCATTTAAAAATGGTGTCATTCAGCCGTTACTTACAGACTTTTATCAAATCACCATGGCTTATGCTTACTGGCACAATCAGAAAATGAATGACTACGCAGTATTCGATTTGTTCTTTCGAAAAAACCCTTTCAAGGGGGAGTATACAATTTTTGCTGGGCTGTCTGACTGTGTCAAATACATTCAAGAGTTTAAATTTACTGATGAAGGTGAGCCATGTATATTTTTTCATTCTTCACATGCTGTTAAAGTTTCTAAAGAATAAATTTGGTTCACTTATGGTGGTGGGATATTCTGAATACATATTTAGAGGCAACATTTAAAAGTTAAAAGAATTAAAACTCTGTTAGAACTCTTAGAAACTGGCAAGACTAAATAAATAGCATATCTGTCCATGTTATGATCACAGTCAGGCTAATATGAGTTTAAAAGACACATGAAACAACTTGTACAAAGACTTTGTTTTGTTTTAGATATAAGATTTTTACAGACAGCCATGCCATCAACTACAGAGCCTGAATTCTTTGATTTCCTGAAAAATCTTACAACCAATGATGTGTCACTATATGCTATTCCAGAAGGGACTGTGGTATTTCCAAAGGTGCCTCTCCTAAGGGTAGAAGGCCCTTTAGCTGGTGAGACAACGCACACTATATAACAATTTGAGAAAAAATCTGATGTGTAATGTTTACAAAGATGTCAACAATATTAAAGTCAATGTGACTGTTGTTTTTATTTCATAGTTGTGCAACTCCTTGAAACAACACTGTTAAACTTGGTGAATTTTGCAAGGTACACTGGGATTAATTATTGAGTTCTACTTCTTTTCCTCTTCTAAAGTTCTTTATTGTTTTTCGAATACCGTAATCTAGTTATCACATTTTAGTGGCTGTGTCGATAGGAAATTGCTTTTGACCTGGAAATTCAATTAAAATTTTTGTGGATCACAAAAAGAAATTGAATTCGACAAGCCATAGAGTACAAAACCATTTTGTTGATTTTTGAAAGTGTTGTGTGGTTTCTTTTCTCTTTTTTCAGCCTGCATGCATACAGCTTCTTTTAACTTCTAGAATGAAATCAAATTTTGAGAAACAAATTTAGAAATGTGCTTAAATAACAGATAAGGTGGATGGAAATTATAGAAATGCTTGAATTTGTTTATAGTTTATGTGCTACTAATGCTGCGAGATTTCGCAGAGCTGCTGGTGACAGCAAAATGTTATTAGAATTTGGTCTACGCAGAGCACAAGGACCCGATGGTGCGCTGTCGGCCTCAAGATACTGCTACATTGGTGGTAAGCTCTGAAATATATCAGCCCCTTTTGAGTTGCTGGATTGATGAAATTATGTCTTTCTGCTCACAGGGTTTGACGGTACAAGTAATGTGTTAGCTGGTAAAAAATACAATATTCCTGTTAAGGGGACTCACGCACATGCTTTTGTTTCGTCCTTCCATGAAGCCGAACATCATGGCAATAAACTATTACTGAACATGAACAATAATACGCGGAAGCCGTTTCAACCTGTCGTTTTACAGAAACGCGATGAAATAGCAACAGTATTAGACTTTAGTGTGGATCAAGTGAATGAAGGTGAACTGTATGCATTTTCAGCATATGCATATTCTTTCCCGACGTCATTTCTGGCTTTGATTGATACATATGATGCTTTAAAGTAAGGACTTCCACTTGTGTGGCATGGATGTTTACATTCAAGTGTCTTAATACCCTACACCATTCATCTTTCATGTTTGTGTAATGTGACTTTCTTGCACCTAACCAAATCCTTTGTAGATAGACAATAGTATCTAATTATTCTTTTTATTTTTCAGTGCAGGTTGTATATCCGAAATGGCTGATTCTTCTCATTTCAGGAGTGGTGTGTTGAATTTCATTGCAGTTGGTCTCGCCTTACACGAATTCGGTTATAAACCAATCGGAATTAGGCTTGACTCTGGTGACTTGGCATATCTTTCTAAAGAGGTGCGGAACATTTTCAAGCAGGTTGCAGTAAGGTGAGTAATAGTAAGATTACAGATAAAACTTTTTTCTTTTTGGAACCTTGGACTTAAAAATTCTATTTTGTTTGTTACTGAACTTCTATGGTCATCTCATCTATGTTTTTTTTCTATATAGTTTCAACCTTGATTGGTTTGAAAAACTAACTATAACTGCTAGTAACGATATTAATGAAGAAACTTTAACTTCTTTGGATCAGCAGGTAGTAATCTTAACCCTGATCATTCTGTAACTTTCCAAGTATTTCATTGGTGAAGCCAAAATACACAGTTCATACAGAGTGTCCAGCAGAAAATGGAGAAACTGGAAAGTATATAGTCGGTAGTCTGTAGTTCAAATTTCAAGGCTGAACACCCTGGAAAAAAATGACATGATGATAGTAGGCTACGAAAATATCAAGAAGAAAAGCCAAGTATCATTTAACTGTTGGACACCCTGTGATTGTCAGTAAAACATTTCAAAATCATCAGAAAATTTTAATCAAGATATGAAGTATAGAAAACACTTCCACAGGAAAAGTTAAGAATATCAAAGGACTCTCCAATGAATATTTGATATCAGCTCTGCATCACTAATGCGAATTCTGTTCGTTAATTTCTAATGTGTAATGTTATATTGGTTATATTGGTTAATGTTATACTCGCTTGTTATATAGGGACATGAAATTGACGCCTTCGGCATTGGCACTCATCTTGTGACTTGTCAAAAGCAACCTGCTCTAGGCTGTGTTTTCAAGGTCTGTCTTGTACTTAGTATACTTCAATAACAAAGTAACACCTGTTTCAAGACTAAGTTAAAGAAATTTAGATTGATAAGTATTGGCTACCACTGAATGCTTGTCATAGCCTTTGTGGGATAATATTCCCTGCGTGACGTTATAAAAGCTGGCGTAAAAACGTCTGGCACTAAATCGGTGTCTGGCGTAAAATTGACCGAAGTCTATGAATCTACGTATGACTGGTTATAAATGTCGTTATAGCTTGTTGAACTGAACGGTGATCCGCGTATGAAACTCAGTGAGGAAATGGCTAAAGTCACCATACCAGGCAAAAAGAACATTTATAGGTTGTACGGACAAGATGGTATGTTGTACTAAGCCTCTTTCAACTCGCTGTACACAGGCATACAACTTTAAGAATCATGTTCATTTTTAGGTTTAGCTCTGTTAGATCTTTTAACAAAAGCCGATGAACCAGCTCCTGTTTTGGGTAATCGAGTTCTTTGTAGGCATGCTATAGAAGAAGCGAAACGAGCTTATGTCAGACCAAATAAAGTGGAAAAACTACTGGTCATGTATTTAAGCAAAGGCGAAGTGAGGATATTCTATATTCGAAATTGAAAGTGTTGAACTTAGGTTTTCTAAATACCCTTTAATTAGTTCATTTGCTTTTCGACTCTCGCCTGTGTTAAAACTGTTATGTAACGTCACGTGGAGGAATATGAAGACATTTTTAGTCTTACGTAGATATGAAGTTGCTTTAGCCACTCTACTAAAAACATCTATTGTGCTAAATGTTTGTCTGTCTGCCGTTGTCTCACTGCGGCACAAATTCAGAATCAGCATATAGTTCAGGTAACAATTTTGAAAGCTTCAAAACTTCATGGCGTAAACCTTGTAAAATTCATTAAATTGTGTTCAGCCATGCCTCGTCAGCCTGTTTTAAAAAGCTTTAATCGAAACGTTCAACTACTTTCAAAGTGTTACCCTCTCAGATGCATTATACTCTGTAGGCTGGACCGATCTTTCTGATATTTTGGGAATCTATACCCAACCGGCGCAATTGTTAAAAAATCTCTGCGAAGGAGTGCATTTCTATAGAAATATACACACAATTTCAATAAAAATGTTCTTCGTTGCAGTGACTTTTTGACGATTTTGCCCACTGGGTAGGGACCTCCTAATTCTGTATGATTTAAGGATAGTCTCTGGAATTCTACTTAGTGCGATCTGTAGTTTTCCGTATCCACCATCTGAGAGGTATTTTCGGTGACACGTTTCTGTTGTAATATAGGTTGTTCATGCGGTTAACTCGCTGGAGGAGAGTCGCGAGACTGCAAAGTTATCCCTCGCCACAATACGCCAGGACCACCTTCGGGCGTTGAACCCCACACCGTACAAGGTAGGTTAATTTCCAAAACCTGTTTTAGGTTTTAGGCTTCGGTTTAAATACCCAGTCGGCAAAATTATCAAAAAGTCACTGCAACGAAGAGCATTTTTATTGAAATTGTGTGTATATTTCTATAGAAATGCACTCCTTCGCAGTGATTTTTCAACGAATTTGCCTGGTACTGGGTATATTTGTGAAACTGTTTTTTGGATGATTGACTGTTTTAGGTGTCTGTTACTAACGATTTGTACAACTTTATGCATGAGCTGTGGCTCCAATGTGCGCCGATCTCAGAACTCCAATAATAGAACCTGTTCACACGAATCGATTATTATTTATGAATGCACACATAAAACCTATTTTATATTATATCGTTCTTTTTTTTATCATAATTGAATCGCAAAAATTTTTGTAAAAAGATTTTATTACACGTTTCGTTTTATTAAAAGCCATACGCCCAAACATCGCATACGTTTAATTTATTCTGCAGGCTAATTTATTTTTCTTTCATTCCTCATCAAGCCTCTAGTCCGCCCCTAAGTTTTGCAAATGATGATGTTGATTTTTTTGTTGTTGTTGTTGTTCGATCAAGGACGCACCTCCTCAGTTATAGTACCTCTTTTTTTTAACAATTTAAAGATTGTGAGTGCAAACAGAAAGAACAAGCTATTGATCAATCACAAAATGTTTCATTGGAAATTTCTTGTGTGACAGAGCGAGGCAAGAACGTACCCAAATAGAAAATGCTACAATCTTCGTATCTAATAATGGTCCCAATTTATTTCCGCAGTTCATACGTCAATATTTTTGTTAAACTATCTAGCCTGGTTTAAGTGGTTTATATTGTTACAGGCTAACTAGAAATTCTAAAATAATTCCCTTTGATCATGCCCGTCGATGATTCGAAAAACGTGCAGTTGAACTGAACTAGTCTGTGTCGCGTTGTCTATTTAGCCTATGACGATTTTCTTTCGTCTTTCTCATGTTTAGTCGGTTCTTGAAAAACTTTGCACATAGTTCATCTGGTTTCAGACCGTCAATACTTCGTTGTATAAAAATTGGTTTGGATGATTGAGTTAACAACATTTGCCTCGTTCGTTCAAACGTTATTACAAGAGTTTTGACCATAAAGTTTTTGATCTGAAATTCCTAGATGAACAGTGTCTTGTATAAGCTTCTTAAATTATTGCATAAAATGATATTTTACGAACCCGATTTGCGTTCGCTGTCAACTCGGAAAATCATGATCGGTGTTTTATGTCTTTGAAATTATAGAACAATCTGGAATTAAATAAATTATTCTTGACATTGATGAATATGATGATCATGTTTTGTATCATATGGCCAAATGTTTTGAACAAAATTTTATGACTCTTAATAGAAGACATTTGTTTCATAATGGGTGCACAAGGTTATCCAGTATGATGAGAGAACATTACGTGAAAGATCATCCTATAGCGAAATCTCTTAATCCAGAACCGAAGAAAAGAAAGAGAGAAGAATAAAACCAATTCCCATAAAGTTTTTACTGATGTACTATTATGCATTAGGTTTTAGCGTTTTGAAAATCTGTTTAAATATGATGAATATGATAATCATAATTTAAGGGTCTCCAACCTCACCAAAAAAAAGACCGGTTCATGAAACTTAGTTTTTAAGGAACTTTATCCTATGTATAACAGCCTCAATAACATATTTGGGCTTCAATAATATGCAATGGTATATTATAGGTCCCTTTCCAGGGCAGGTATAGGGCCCCAGAATTCGATGTCCCAAATTGTATACCACTTCATCGTCAAGTGTTACTCTTTCGTGTAAATTCTGAACTATGAGCAGCTTCTCGAAACATGAAATACTTTGATGCACGTGCAGAAGACTGGGCACTGAGTGTGGTAAGCTCAGGGTACAGATTAAAAATACATAAATTTGATCACCAGACTTCAGATATCACACACCATTATGATTCTCTCTTAAAAAGACCGTTAATCGACGTATGCGCATAATAAAAGTTACTCCGTAAATCGCCGTGAGGTTGGAATCTTGCATCCGAGGCACTAAAACATCGGCGACAAAGAAGATCAGGGTAGAAGAAATTCGAATTTCCGAGTCGATTGCATATCATTAAACGATTTTATGTTATCTTAATTATAGCTTCTTGCTTGAATTTCAAACAGTGTAAATTTGCATATATAAAAATTGCATATATAAAATACTATTTGTATGATACTGAAAGAAAAAAAAAAAAGTGAAACATTCTTAAGACGGCCAGAGAGAAAAAAATATCGGCAAAAAATATTAGTCACCTAGCCAAAATTTAGTCACTTTTTGCTGACTTTTTTTTACCGATAAGGTATATATTTCCCCAAAGTTGCGATTTTATCAATTATTGTGTACATTGATAACCGTAAGAAAAATATAGAAAAATATACCATCAACTTTATACTTAGTGAGTATCTGATACATAAAAAATGTTGTCTTTTCTTTCAGGGTGGAATTGAATTTAATACCACAAAGAACTATGTGTTAAAAATTAGAAGACTAATATTTCCCCTTAAAGTACTGAATACTCTAAGGCAATTTCGTCATAATACACCTATGATCTTCTTGCAGAAACTTGACAAGTTTTTTATATTTTGTACCATAAAACCAAAAGAAGCAATGTAATTCAACAGAACAGTTTCATTTTGTAACTCTGATAAAATATTACAGCATGAAAAAAATTTGTATACAGGTTTACAAAAGAACAAAAGAAAATCGGTCCAACCTAATTTTAATACTGCACTCCGTAACGATTTATCTAATACGTAACGATTTAACTACCACCACGTAACGATTTAAGTAGTGCACAATATGAGATGTTTACTGTGCAAGCCATGGAAATTACCGTGCAATACAGTAAAACTACATCGCAATACGTTTTTATTACGGCGCGAAATGACAACACTATATTTTTTCCCTGTTTGTTGGTGTTGTATCTTCTTCATAATAATTTAATTACAATGACATGCAGTGTGTTTTATACAATTTTAATTACAATTTTCCAAGACATTTTCCTTATTTTTTCGAAAACCACTTTTTCATTTTTTTCTAGCCGAAAGAACTTGAAATACGCTCTCCATCGATGTAAAAATTATTTTGAAATTCGGTATATTCATTTAAAAAAACAGCCTTAAAATTTCCGTTTCCAACATTATGAAACACACTGTATAGCATAAAACCTGGAGCCACATGTTTAAGGAATGGTGACGGTCACAACATTTTAGAAACTATATCAAAACCATGTTCAATCAAGCGATCTTTGCAAGTTCTGCTAGTTCCATATCGTCGATTTTGTTCGCGACATAGTTGGTCTGCAATGATCTCGATCCGCGAATGCATAATATCATCGATCATAGTAACGAAAATGACAATATTATGTGTGTGAATGAAGTCGCGATGGATTTTGAAACATTTCATTTTCCACCGATCATCTCTGCCAATTGACTATAAAATGCTTGACATTCTCTGCTCATACCACCGTTAACGTTGAAAACTAATAACGTAAAACTTCCATTTTAAACACACTTTGTAGTGTTTTTTCTTCTCCTCTTCATTCTTCGTGAAGCACTTTTGTAGGTTATTGTTCCTGCATCGCTGAGCGTTATGGTCAAAGATCCTTACGACGCAAAATACTCGTTGACCAGGACTCCAAAAACCTTCAGCGCTGATGTCAAATCTCGCTTCGTCTTGCTTCGTTTGCTGTCTGTTCATCGAGCGTTTCCCCAGATAGTTTGAGTAGTCGAGGCTCTTTTCTTACGTCTTTACAAACTTCATTCAAAAACGAAGCAGTGACGACATCCCTTACTTCGTTGTGTTGTAGCAAAATAAATGCACCCTTTTTGCAGAATAGGGCATGCTGCACATTGAATTTCGTGCCACAAGCACATTCCATTGGTGGAATGAACAAATTGTATCTGAGTCTCAAAGCATCCCAGAATTGATCCTTACTTAGGTTGTTATGGTAACTCAGCTAACGGTTGCGTTAACCAGCTACTCCAGTTTGCTAATTTGCGTCATTTCTTTATAAGTTGCTGAGAATCCATTCGTGATCTGATCACCCTTATGGAATTGTTGTACTCCACATCTGCAACGTCTGTAATTATCTTGATACCAAGCCCACCAAGACGTGGAGGTAACGATAACAACTAGCCAGTAGTTTCCACTATAAATGCGCCCGTGTAACAGGCTCTAGACATGATCAAAACACTTTCGTGTGCTGTGTATTAGGTTATGATATGCCACATTTCTTTCACGGAGAATTTTTTAAGTAGAAACGGCTACTTTCTCGCGCCGAAATAATCCCCCTCAACTTTTCAAAACAATGTGCTACCTTATCGGCCCTTTTTACACCGGCCCTAATGTGGCGTTAATTTTGGTGCGCGGCGTTAAAAGGGCCGGCGTAAAAAGGGGCAAAAAAATGGAAATTTTTCAAAAAATCGGCGTTATTTTTTAAAGTTGAAATTTGGTTTGAAAAAATGAAACAAACTTTAGATGTGAAAGAACTCTTTGGAGACAATGAGGAGTCAGATGAAGGGGAAGTTGAAGCAGAAATAGAGGTAGAATCAGATGACGATGAGAGAATTAGAGGAAATAATGAAGCATTAATGAAATAGAGGACGAAATAGCACAGAGACGGGCCTCGTCTCTCTGCTTATAATTACTGAAAATTTTCCCACTGCGGTTTGTTAATGATCAAAATCTATAACTTAATAAATACCAGATAAGAAAAGAGTACATCAAAACGAGGCCCGTATGGACAATATAGCAAGAAAACAACATATATAAACGAATTCGGGAAAGGTGTATAGGGAGACGCATTCTTGTGGAAACAATTATTTAGAAATACGCAAGTTACGAATTATCTTGTTGTTTGATTAGTAAAAATTTTATAACGATGAGTTTTAACAAACAAAAACCATATCATTGTTATACCGAAAATGTGTTTTGAAGAACAGTGACAGCTCTACTTGTACTTTTTTATGTACAAGTTTTTTATTTTTCATTGGGAATAAATAAATAGAATGAAACCATAATATGTTTACTTTTTTAAGAAAAAACTCTTTCTTCTGAACAATAAACAAAGCTTCTTTCCAAAAGCAACAAAAGAATATATTATGTCAGTGTTGATGAACCTTTATAATAAAAATTAAGTGTGTGTTTAACCAGCGTGTTTTGGGACATCGACACACAGTAAAATTTGAGCAATCGAGTTAAAATTCTGATCAACTCGAGATTTTTTGTGGTGAACTCCTGCAAAATACGCGCGCGCGGCAATCTATAAAGCGCCCTAACGGGCGCAATTATTATTGCAAATGTACAGCATCTTCAACACTGGATTTAAGTACGTTTTAAATCCTTTTATTGTTCTAATAAAATATGACGTGTTTTTGCTTTGGAATCCATATTTACAGAACTGGCATATAGGATGCTTGTTGTTCTGTTAGTACGATTTCAGAAAGTAGTTGGAATTCCTCTATCCAACACTTAACTATCTGTTCGCAGTATTGTTTCTGATATATCCTATCAACAATAGCAAGATGTCGCTGACCACTTGTGTTGATCTTCATGTCTGTTCCGTTAAATATCATTACGGCTGTTTCGTGAAATTGTCCTTCAACTATTAACCAAGATTTAACTAGCTGTGGATAGTAGTCAGTAGTAAATTTGGGATCTATTTCGCACAAGGTTTCCCACCATCACACTTTCTAGATTTTAATCTACCAACATCAGTCAAGTCGACAGCATATGCTACCATTTTTGTTTTATCGTTATAGCTCGTCAAAGCTAAACAAACATCTCCAGCATTGGTGTAAAACCAATAGCATATATGGCTATGGCCAGAGGGTCACCTTGTGTTGTGCTTTCTTTTGAAGCTATTTCTTTTTCCACCGAAAATGAATGATCTTGCCGGATGATTGTAGCAATTGATGACGTTCGGGATATAATAGGGCAAACCATCTCTTGACGCTATTGAGCAGAGCATTTCTATTGAGGTTATTAAATGCATTGGCTGCATCTACTAACAATACAGCTTCACTGGATTCGCTGTCAAACATTTATGGGGGTGGGGGGCATTTCAGGGGTCTCTAATACCGTCATACCGTCAGAATTTTGGGTCAAATACCTTCATACCATCTAAAAATAATATTATACAGTCAATCAAAAACTATGAAACTATTATTATGAACAAACATTAGCGATGCATACTGCTTCTATCTCGTAGAGAAGAAAGAAAATCTATGAAAAAACTCTATTGTTAACTTAGATTGTCGTTCCAAATCTAGCTTTTGTCCAAGTAAAAACAGTGCCTGGTCGTCAATAAAAATTGGTGCTGTTCATTTAATCCAGAGGAAACATCCTTTATCACTAGAGGTACTCTTCACGTGGTTCTTCCTCGGTTATGGGGATCAGATACTTCATCAACTGTTGCGCAATCAGAAATATGTGTTGGTGTTTCATCAAGTTCCTCCGCCTCAATCATCTTGATATTTTGCTGTTGAGCGGTCTGTTTACAAATACCCACACTACACAATGTGGGAGAGTACCCACCTTTTCCATTGTTGTTTCCGGTCAGACCAAATGCTGACGAACTCCTCTGGTGTATGTTTCAGCTCATAATCTCATTTTTTTCTTTTTCCAACTTGTTACTTGTACCGGCCTTTGAATATTGCTTCTTTGGCAGTGATTTCAATACCTCACTTTTACGGTATAACGATATTAGGCCTTTTTTTGTCTGGTATGACGGTATTTGGCGAAAAAATTGACGGAATTACGGTATTTCATCTTCAGCCGATAACGGTAAATCGCCCATTTTTGTGCAGGTATTTCGGTATTTATGTACAAAAAATTCAGTATTTTGGCATGTCCAGGGGGGAGTTGTCCTAGAACCGTGTCTAACAAGTTAAAATGACCATTTTAAAAACTGCCGCTTTTTATTTTATAAAGCTGGTGATTCCGGCAAATCTTATCAGGAAGCGTTCAACTTCCGGGTAAAAATTGATGAGAATTATGAAAAAGACCTGAAGGAGCTGATTGGAGTTATCAAGTAAGGTCATTTTTGCAATGGTTCAATGACACTCAAATCAAAGTCCGCAGATATTAAAGAAGAAAAGAAACCTATTAGCATCATTTGTCGGAATGGCTCTATGGTCGTTTCCGACTTTTCCTGGGAATTTTGCCAGATGTGTTATTTGTTGACTTCATAGTTTATTACAGTACTTTTTTTATAAATGTGTCAACTTACGAGCATGCAGTAAATCGTCTTTGAGCTAGTCGTGTTAACGTTATAGAAATAAGTTTCCATTGCCAGAATTATGGCTGTTACCATAACACTTCTGAACAAAGTTGCTTTTTACTTGCACACTTGACGCACTTTTTTTTGTGTTTCAAGCTAACGGTACACCTGTTTATAAGCACTACTGAGTTTTACTACTTAACCAAATTTTGTCACATTTCTTTTTATTCTATTCAATGAACCTAAGGGGCTGTTTATATGGAAGCCGAGCCAGCCCGTTTGCAGGGCTAGCCCTTTAGCCGGGCTGGAAATTTTTTCTGTTTATTTGAAGCGGGCTGGCCCTGCAAACGGGCTGACCTCTTTTTCATGCAAACCAAGCGGGAAAATTTAAGCGTCAGAAAGAAAGATTTGCAAATTTTAAGCCAATCAAAATCTGTGTATTTGTAACGAGGCTAGCCCGTTTGCCGGGCTGGCTCACCTGAGACTGTTTACATGGGATTTTTTTCAGCCCGCTTGCCAAGATCTCGGGTAAAATAGCCGAGATCTCGGCAAGCGGGCCAGCCCTCCTGTTCATATAAACAAAATTCTTAATTACTTTTAAATTACCAAGAAGGCGAGATCTCGGCTAAAGGGCTAGCCCTGCAAACGGGCTGGCTCGGCTTCCATATAAACAGCCCCTAAGAAGTTTGCGAGATCAGCAAGATTAAACAATTTGCGTTTTTCACAACATTTCACTCTCAGTAAAATGAAAATTTCTAGTGAGAATTATTCTCAGTAATCGATTTAGATGCCGTTCTAGAGACTCTGGAAACCAAAATTTTTAGGCAAATTATTATCTTTTTAGTACCCAATTTCCCCACCCCCACACTTTGAAATCCCTGGCGGGGCACCTGCTTTTAAAATCAGATTAAGTTTGAGTGGAAATTAATAACTATCATAATGTTGGAAATGGAAATTTTGAAGTTGTTTTTTAAATGAATATACCGAATTTCAAAATAATTTTTTCATCAATAGAAAGCCAATTTCAAGCTCTTTCGGCTAGTATATTTTTGTGAAAAATGAAAAAGTGGTTTTTGAAGAAATAAGGAAAATGTCTTGGAAAAATGTAATTTTTGTGAAACACACTGTATATTATAAAAGTACTACTCGCCATGAATAATTAAATAAATCAGGAAGAACAACAAAATGTTAAAATTATTTTTAACGAAGCTTTTCGTAAGTAAAACTCTTACATCGTCAGGTAATAAAATATGTTAAAAAACATCAGTATATATTATAAAACCGTTAAATTCTCAAAGGGGAAACAAATATTTGCATGGGGAGTGGGGCTATAATACAAATTAATAATACAATAATTGCTTCCATTATGTTACACCATTATGATAAAGTAAAAGTCGCCTTGACTCAATTTGATCGTTTATTCTGTAATCTATTTAACTCAACAAGGATGTTTTGTAACATACGTTCATTATTACGAAGTGTTGACTGTAAAATTAATCGCACAGCTTTCCACTCAACATTCTTATCATTAAAATGTCCCTTCACCTTTGCGAACGTTGGAGTAAAACGGTGATATAACGCTTGTGTAACAAAGCCGATGTCAGATGCTTTTCTTTGCAATTTTTCCACAAGTCTTTTCATGTCTTTAACAATGGTAGCGATCTGTTCTGGTAAAATCTTTATAAAAGTACTACTCGCCATGAATAATTAAATAAATCAGGAAGAACAACAAAATGTTAAAATTATTTTTAACGAAGCTTTTCGTAAGTAAAACTCTTACATCGTCAGGTAATAAAATATGTTAAAAAAACATCAGTATATATTATAAAACCGTTAAATACACTGTATATTGATTTTCAAGAATTATTTGTTTGTGTTTTGTATACATCTGGAATAAATTGACTGAAATAATGGCCACGTACAGACATCGAAGAAAGCACCAATTGATAATCAAACACGAACTCGATGACTGACGTCAGTTCGATGAACGGTTTAGTTTGCTGAAGATTGTCTGCAATGCAGGCATGAAACTTTAAGTACAAACAAATCAACCGTTGTTTTTTCTTGTACGAATATTAAATTGTTGTTAGGATGTTGATTACTTCTCAGCGAATTTAACAAGAACGCAGTATAACGAAGCAAAATTACGTTTTCAGGCTTTTGTTCTTTAATATTTTAATTGGAATATTAAATGGTTTCGCAGCAACCCTTCGAGCAGCGGGATTCAAATACCTTAGGGTATGAACTAGTCTCAATAGTTTTTTTGAATAATCGACCCAATGAAAGAGCTGGTATCGGTATTAGACTTCCTTTTTAGACGGTATGACGGTGTTTGACCCAAAATTCTGACGGTATGACGGTATTAGAGACCCCTGAACGACCCTTTCCACGAACGATTTACCGTCACCGGCAGAAGGTGAAATACGGTAATCCCGTCGTTTTTGCCGTCAAATAGTCTATCAAAAAGTCTTTTACCATTAGCAACAAACATTGGTGTCATAAACTTTTGTACAGTGTGTATCAAAATGCCTTATCCGTCAACTTTCAAGGCGTATTTTTCATTACATGTCTGATAAAATATTGTGAATTTTATATCACAAAAAAGAGCTTTTCATGCCCTATCCATTAATATAAAATGTTTGCCAAAATATTTGTTCTTCGAAAAGATATTGAAGAAAAACTCAACGATTTGGTTCATTAAATTCTTAAAAGTCATTTAACTAACATGCTCTAATGACTTTTTAATGATGTAATTCAAATCGCGTTGTTATACGCGAGGTGTTTGGAATGCAAAGGTTTCGTGTGGACATTTTTTTAGCCTGGAAGTTACATGATCAAAAATCACAGCCTTGACCGTTCACATCAATGTGCACTGCGATATTTGAATGACGGTTTTGTTCCTTATCGTTCATATTTTTGTTGATGTAAACTCAGCATTACTCATAACACTATCCAGCACAATTCAGCACAATTCAATTATTATTTACATCATCTCTCTCTATTTTGTATTATCAACTGCCTATTATCAGTTATGCTTCTGTGTTATATTCTGTGTTATATGTTGGTTGCTTTATTCTGCTCAAATTTGCATTATTTAGCTGCTTTAAAATTTATTTTGTTGTATTTGGAATTGAAAGTAACCCAGAACATTTTTCTAAAGTAGTTCAATATGCTCAGCAGTGGTATCAAGAACGTATCATGGAAATCTTGGGATATAGATGAGTTTCTTAGTGACGTAATGTTTATAAACACCAGTGTTCTTTGCTCGATAATTACGGTATATTGCAACATAGAATATCATTAATCAAGTCATTTTCCTGTGAGTATGTGCACGCAGCCTCGCATGAAATAAAAGTCTCTTTATACACTTCAAAATGTTGTCACTTTATTTGGTTCTCTGGAGTCCCCTTAAAGACAATCGACATTAGAAAGTTTCAATACACATTAGCACTTCCTATCTATTTTCATACATTGTATTTGATTTTTAGTATGTACAAGGTATAAAAGTGTAATTAACATTGGAAACTCGTCTATAGCTAGACTATGTTTTGAACTATATATACACGAAAATAGAAAAAGAAAAATACTTTCAAAAATAATTCAACGCCAGAATATTTGTGGAACAAAGCAAAAACATAGGGAGAATTATTCTGAGAAAGTTGGAAGTCCTCAGCATACTAAACATCTTCAGCGAGTAAGAAAGCAATAAAAAACGATCCATAGTTTTAGTGTTTCACCACCAAATTGTAGAATCTCTCAATTTATTGAACTTATTAAACTACTTTAATCGGATTAATTTTTGCGAGATTAATTTTCGCGAGTTCCTTTTCTTGTAGTTTAATTTTCACGATTCAATGATTTTACGTGTCTTTGTGATACAAACTTTCGCGAAAAAGACGAAAATTTGCAAAATTGCGAAAATTAGTCTTGTGATCTAATCAAATTAGGCGTTGTGTTTGTATTCCCAGTAAACACAAGACGTCTTGAAGACGTCTTTGAGACGTCTTTTCAGGACCAGTTAAGACGTCTCTAAGACGTCCTCAACTAGTCTCCAGGTGTAACACCGAAAGACGTCTTTTAAGGACGAGAAAAAGACGTCTTTCGAAAACGTCTTTGAGACGTCTTACTCTCGTATCTAAAAGACGTCTTTCGTTGTTGCACCTGGAGACTAGTTGAGGACGTCTTAAAGACGTCTTAACTGGTCCTGAAAAGACGTCTTAATCTCGTATCTAAAAGACGTCTTTCGTTGTTACACCTGGAGACTAGTTGAGGACGTCTTAGAGACGTCTTAACTGGTCCTGAAAAGACGTTTCAAAGACGTCTCCAAAAGATCTCTTTAAACAAAATTTACAGTTCAGGGAGCACAGTAACAACACGTTGTTAGTGGCCTTCAAGTCGTACCAGGGCAAAAAAAGTAGAAAACGAATATTGATAAGAAATGGGTATTCTTTCAGAGTAAATAAATTTAAATCCATCATAAATTCTTTACATATAACAGAAACAGTTAAATAGATTACAGCTAAATAAATTAAATAAATTACTAATCAAATAATTCATCCAAACTGATTATTGTTTAAACACAAC
Source organism: Turritopsis dohrnii (assembly GCA_027922465.2). Taxonomy (NCBI): domain Eukaryota; kingdom Metazoa; phylum Cnidaria; class Hydrozoa; order Anthoathecata; family Oceaniidae; genus Turritopsis; species Turritopsis dohrnii. The sequence continues at coordinate 252,548 of BQMF02000096.1, read as the reverse complement.
CCCCATCACTCTTGTATGTCAGAGGCTGTTGAAGTAGCATAGTTCTTCAAAACGGCATCTAGAAAGAAATTTGTTTTGAATTCTGAAACACATGACTGGTTTTATTAGCATCTACAATGGCATTTATTTGCCGTCTCCATTTACCTTTAAACCCAGAAGTTATAACTTCTAATATTTCAAACTCAAAATTAGAAAGTTTGGTGATGGTGTCAAGGCAAAATTAAACTTATTACATTGACGAGCTAGGGGAACCCACTACCAATAAGTAGAAACCATCCACAATGACACTGCATAAATTTTAGAACAAATTTTCGAACGCATGAAATCAATGTTGCAGTGACAAAAAAAAAAAACTTTTTCAAAGCAAAGTATTTACAATGTTTTGATACAGAAATGTCGAGAAATAATCGGAGTGCTTCACCCAAACCAAAAGAGCATGCCCTGATTTTTTTTTTGAAGCAGATAATTCCACCACTTATGTGTTGAAGTGTTCCATTCTAGAAACCACTTTGCGTTCTTAGAAATGGTATTTGGCTAAATCTATTTATCAGAAATCATAAGTTGTTATGATTTTCCCTCAAACCGTCACACTATATATAAAACTAAAATGTTGGTGTTGTCCCCCACCACCACCATAAACTGTGTTAGTATGGATCATTAGCTAGCAAAATTAGGAAACAAATAAAATCAAATGCATAAATCAATAACACTATAGCAAATTATCGGGGAAAACTTTAGAAGTAAAAAGTACTTAGCTCAGCAGTCTTTATCTTCAAACAAGCAAGAATTAATAACAAGGAAAACCTTCGGAATAAAATACTCCGTTCCTCAATGATTCTTTGTTTGATCTCCGAAAGTTTTTATTTGCTGTTCGAAAAATTCTAAATTCCCGCGAATTTTTAGAACAAGAGGGTGCGTTAAACATTTTAAAAAGTTGCTTTTTATAAAATAGAGAATAATGACAAAACCGAACTTTCTATAAAGGGTTTCCCTGTTATTAAATTAATTTTTATTAAGCTTAAAGTCACTATAATCTCAAAGAAATCTAAACTTTGCATCACGCTAATGAAAAACAGTACCCCCGTCTTTTAACTATCGTCTTTGAAGAACGAGATAAAGACGTCTTTGAAACATCTTGTATAGAGACCAGTGGAAATCCACTTTTTTAAGGACGACAACAAGGCGTATTTGAAACATTGAATTTTGACAATAGTCAGGAAGCTGAGAGCCAAATGAAAAGTCAAAAGTGGCATTTTTTTAGGACAAAATAAAAACTACACAGAAAGTACCTTTGAAGTAGTAGGAAACAAATTATCTTTGCTGGGAACTCTAATTTTTCTTGTGGATCAAGTTATTAAGAGTTAAGTGACCGACTAAAACGTTTGAAAAATTTGTAACTTGACAGCCATCATTTTGTCTGTTCAGAAGCCAAAGCACAGCATGATGTAATGTTGGCTCCATCTTTTTAGGGGGTAAATAATTTTAAATGCTCCTCTAAAGCAGAACAAATAGTCATAAAATGTCTCTCAAATAGAGATTAAGATTAAAATAACATGTATAACAAATTTAACGAATAAAGAAAACATATTTTAAACAACCTTTTTGGGTCAAAATTACAAAAAGCCATTTTGTTGATACCCCCGTTATTGACATCGAATCATTTAGCTCTTTCGCGTGTAAAAATGTAAATATTCGAATGAGCGGGAAAATGAAAAAAAAAATGTTGGTGATAAACGAAAAAGTTGATGTTAGATGTTGAAATGAACATAATTTTAAAGCCTTCTTAAACATTTACATGATCGAATGTTTTTTTTTGTTGTTGTTGATATATTAATCAATGGCAGAGGGAAAATGTTTGAAGACTTTAGTAACTATTATGAGGGCGAGACGGTATTACCAAAATTCACACTCCACCATGCAATAGATAAAGTGTTAAGTCTGGTTCAGACCTGGCGATTACGACGATTAAAACATAAAGTAATCTTCGCAATCGCCAGGCATTTACGGCAATTCTGACGATTGCAAAAGTGTTCACATTAGACGATCACACTGAATTTTAACCGTCGTAATGGCCAGGTCTGAACCGGGTTCTAAAGGCAAGGTAGTGTAGTAGCAAATTAAATTATTGAGAAGTATTAAGGCCGACCTCCACTTGTGCGATTTTGCCCGTACGTACGTACGCGGCCAGTTTTGCGCATGCTCAGTGACAACTATTGCTCAACTTTGTTAGTCGTCGACGACTAGATTTTGTGCGCTTGGAAGTAGGATTCGATTCTACTTTTTCAGGCGGCCGCGCGGCCATCTAGCATGTTAGTCAATCAAATTTCAAGAAAAATGCAAACATTGGAAAAAATTGTAAACATTGCGAAAAAAAGAAACACTAAACACCTGGAGTTTCTTTATTAACTGGAGATTCAAATTACTTGGCCTCACAGCGCGGAGCGGACGTTCGTATGTACGTACGCACAAGTGGAGGTCGGCCTTTAAAGAACTTCCACACTATGATCTTATATTTTCAACTAACAAAAGTATTTACACGTTGTGAATCTACATGCTGAGGAGTCTGGAACTAATATAACACATATTTTGTTTGTACGCCAAGGCTTATGCCTATTAGCAACAGATGAATTCCATTTGAGAACTGAACAAAATCATAGAATCAATCAAATCGTATGAACGAAAACGACGGAAGTCATCAGGAGAGCTGCGCATCAAAATTAAGAGTGTGGAATAAAAATGTCCCAACCAATGGCCAAAGATCAGAACAAGAAAGAGTTGGTAGATTTTTGGTTACATGATTGTTCCCATTTTTCCGCTCACAAAGGCCACTTTAATAATGGAGCCAAGCTATATGTGAGTGCGGGCAGAATCCAAATACGAATCAAACCGGTGTTTATGTTATTATCATGGCATCAAGTGCTCCGACATGTGCAGTTTGTAAAGATTGTTAGAATGATGATGATGATAATGATGACGACGAAAATGGTTATGAAGATAATCATCACGGAGAATTTGCCACATTAAATTTATTCGCTTTTAGCGGCAAAAAGTCAAACTACGGACTATAGGGAAGGTGACTTACTTGAATAATGCCTATGATGTCATAAACAACGAATATTCAATATTTCCCGATTCAGTTAATATTATGATGACACCTAAATACTTGTTTGATGTATTTTTGTTAGTACTATTCATTAATTTTTACAATGTTATGTTCTGATCAACAACAAAAAAAGATTTAAATAGTAATTTACTGTTGTGACGTCATCAAAACACATTTTGCTGCTGTGAAAGACCCACAAGAAAATCCAGAATGTCCAGCAAACATTTTTTGCACCTTCTTATGTGTGAGAACACACTCTGAAAGTTTCAATTTGTCCGGCAAATTTTTTTTGATTTTTGGCTCTCAGCTTCCTGACTACAAGTGAAAACTCGCTTACAAGAACAACGACTTGCAACGCATCACGTCACATCACAGCACAATACGTCTTTAAAACGTCTCGTAGCGACCAGTGGAAACTCGTTTTACCGAGGACAAGAAAAAGATGTCTTTAAAACGTCTCGTTGCGACCAGTGGAAACTCGTTTTACCGAGGACAAGAAAAAGACGTCTTTAAAACGTCTCGTAGCGACCAGTGGAAACTCGTTTCACCGAGGACAAGAAAAAGATGTCTTTAAAACGTCTCGTTGCGACCAGTGAAAACTTGTCTTTAAAGGACAACAAAAAGACGTCTTTCAGACGTCCTCTTAGGATGAAAATTAACTGGTTGTTCAAAACCCAAGAAAAGACGTCTCAAAGACGTCTTATCTGGTCGAAAGACGTCCGTACCAGTATGAGACCAGAAAAGACGTCTTAAAGACGTCTTTGTGTTTACTGGGTTGTCTGTAACCGATCTAATGCAAGGTCTGTGCTTTAATTTAAAAAAGAAAACATATATATAATGAGTTTATGATACATGGAGTCCCTAAAAGCTAAGATATGCCAAACCTGTCATAAGTCTATCAAAACTTAAATCCATCTCCATTAACCACTACCTTTACACTAACATAAACTAGCTAATATAATATATTAAAATTAATATTTGGGTATATAATGGTTTTAGTAATTTGTTTTATTTTTTAGTTACAGTAATCTGGTTTTGTGTTAATTGTTTTTTGTTTGTTTTTTTGTTGTTGGTTTTCTTTTGGGTTTTTTTTGTTGAGCAATTACATCTGTAACTAATATTTTAAGGTGGCCACCCTCTTGTGTTTAGCAAGAGCTATTATTGGGTTGGTCTCCTTCCTTATTAGGAAATAAATAACTTCTATTATATTATATTATATTCTACCCTTATGATAGTAAAGGTATACCTAACATGTAACTTTGACACATACAGCGTAAAAAAATGTATATACCTGAACTGTACCTTAAAATTTAGGTACATAAAAGGTACATCAAGAAACTACATAATGTGCACCTACTATGTACCTATGATACCTATGGTACAAAAAACCACATACCTAAAGTGTACCTGCTATGAAGCTAAATCGTACCTCAATATCAGGTATACAACCTGAAAACCTTGCGTGCAATAGCAATAAATTTAATACCTAGAATGTATATACCTAATTTGTACCTAAAATATACCTGCAGGCCATTAGGTATTAAGAATTAAGGTATTAATAGGACAACAGATCCAAAGTCGTTCATTTCTTTTTTATAAGTCTCCAGGAATACTTGTTATTGAACGTGCTTCGATCATTGAATGCTTGAAGGTTTGGTGAATTTTAGGTACAGTTAAGGTATTCTTAAACAGTCCAAAATTAACCTTTTATATAATAATATACCCAATCGATACTTTCAATGTACCCAAACAGTACATTCAATGTACCCAAACTGTACCTGGGTCAAGTTTTAAGAAATCTGAGGTTTGGCGAACGCTGTACCACGAATGTACTCCTGATGTACCTGAGATGTATCTTCTTTTGGTATACCTAAATGTCCTAAATTAGGCCTATTTATGTACATTTGAGGTACAGTTCAGGTGCATTGATCTAAATAAAAGGTTTGCGCATAATAATACGTATAACATACCCGAGGTATACCTGAGGTATACCTGAGGTACAATCTGTGTCATTGTGTATGTACCTGAGGTATACCTCAGGTTCAAATAAGGTATACCTGAGGTATACCTGAGGTACAATCTGTGTCATTGTGTATGTACCTGAGGTATACCTCAGGTTCAAATAAGGTATATATACCTTAGCTACAAAAGAAAGTATACCTAAGGTATACCTCATTATCGTAAGGGTACTACCAGCATTGATTGTTTGGGTGAGGAGTATAATTGAAGTCAGCAAAATATGTTCAAAATTGTTAATGTTTGTTTCGTAAGGAATTCCTGGTTGGTATATATATATAGGTATTTATATCAACAAGATTCAAATTGTAATAGAATAATCATTATATAAACTATCTTGTGATGCAGGTGATCTACACAGTGTATTAGAGAACATTGAAATTGCGAAAAATGAATAACTACAAAACTTAATTTCTTTGTTATGTCTTTGTTGTTTCTTTTTTATATAACTTGATGATCTTTATTATAAGCCACTTCACGCAAACAATGTCAAAAATCACATATCCTGCAGTCCGAAGAGATGAGTCTTGTTTTGATGATTTCCATGGTGTTAAGGTACCCAACCCGTATGCCTGGCTTGAAGATCCAGATTCAGAAGAGACAAAGGCATTTATTAAGGCTCAAAATGATGTCACTGAACCATTTATAAGTAAATCTCCTGTGAGGAACAAATTTAAGGAGAGGTATGTAATACCTTTGTTTCGTTGAATCATTTTTCATCAAAATTTCTAACGAGTTCTAATGAATGTATTATGTAGACCATAAACGAGGTGCTTAATCGAATTTGATAAAACAACTACCTACCCTTGGGAGTAATAATCCATGTTTTCATGTTAAATGAACGGAAACATTAAATTCTCAGCATCTTTTGAGTCAAAAGGCACCACCAAATTTGAAAGATGCCGCATTTAAGAAATAATCTTAAAAGCATGCATTTTATTGCTGAGAACATTTTCCAGTAAGGAAAGTATTCAAGTTTTTCTTATGCCACAAGTTATTGTGGAATGAAAACTCTGGAAAAACTGGATTTAGCAGAAGTACATATTTTTTCAAGTTCATGCAAACATTGAGTATCTGTTGTACAATACCCCACCCCTAATAAACCGAAGTAAGACTGTAAGATTTTCCAGTTGACAGCAACTGTCAGAATGTGCATTATCAACTTTTATATTTATAGTAGACGCCAAGGCGGCAGCGCTCGCCTTACATGTTTAGCATGCGTTGAATTCATAAAAAATAAAATAAAGGAATTGACAATGGAAAGTATTACCATCTTGTAGAGCTCGAAATTCTGAGCAAGAAAATGTATAGGATCATTATGTCTATGACGCACCGTTTCAGAGATATCGTCGATCAAAAGTTTTGATGACGTCATAGAGCCCCCATCCCCAAAAATTTTGCCCAAACTTTTTCGTCACCCTATGGCCAATATCGCAGATCCCAAAAAACGTCAGTTATCCCTATTGGTTACCGAGATCATTTTCCCTAAACGTCTTTTAACAGTTATATTTAACCTTATTTCTTACAAACCTTCACATATAAGTCGTTTTATGCTATGATTTACTCCCAAAAACCTCTACAAAGCAGTCAACCCTACGTCCCATTTTGCTGTTGGATTGATGTATCAACTTTTGTTTTTCGCTCATTACTTCGTGCCCCATCTTCCACGCGTGCAAAAAATAAATTTTGTTTACTCTTTTCAGTAGATGCAAGAACAAAAATTAGTAACAATGCATGGATTCTATGCGAAGGATGTAATGGGGTACAGTACTTATATTCCAAAGAAGATTATTTAACTAATTTTTCTGGCGAATAAAAATATTTACTATCGCATTCCTCCCTTCCTCTTGAAACACTTGAGGTTTGAGTGTTCATTATAAATTCCGCCATAGAAACCGGGTGACTTCTTGAAATATCATTTCCCGCGCTGTGATAACACCTGGTCGTTCAAATTGAATTGAAAAGTCTCTTGTTTGGATTTTATTAGCTTTTTGAATACACTTTTGTTCGGTCGCATATCACCTGAGGAAACAATAACACAGGATTTTTGACGCTGTAAAGTTTGTAGCACATGCGCATCAGATTTAAAAACATTGGCAGAAATTGTTCGTCGACGCATGTGTGTGCATCGTGATCCAGGGTTCGAACTTGCGTGGGAGAAATATTGATGTTTTCTTGTAACAAGGATTAAAAACAAAAAATATGGCATGTCATATGCTAATTTTTAATGTCATTGTATGTCTGGAGAGTGCATTTTTAGATCATCTGGAGGTACAAATTTCCAAACTTTTCCCGCTCAGCGCCAACCATGGTGGCGCCTTTGTGGGCCACTGCACTCCAATGTATGTACCGGTATGCCCAAAAAAACTCTGGATATACGTCACTGACTCAATCTAACATTTTGCGTGACAGACAAACAAACAGACAGACAGAGAATCGGCTATTAATTATAGACATGTATAATACTATAAAATATTTCTGACTTCGAAGCAACAAATCGTTTTTAATCTATATATAAATGTTTTGGTTTTGATAGGTTGACTGAACTTTGGGACTATCCTAAATATGGTTGTCCATTTCGCAGAGGTTCCAGATACTTTTACTGGTATAACTCTGGACTTCAAAACCAAAGGTGAGCACTAAATCAAGGTTTTCATGTCATTTCCCGCTTCCCATTTTAGACATGTTTGCAGTTTGACAGTATTTCCTTTAATTTGGTGGCTACCCATTTTTGATTGTGCAGAAAATGCTATGCCTCTTCATTCATAGCTATCGTAGCTATTGTGCAATAAGCATTTCGAAGATAACATCGCATTGAAATTTTGCATTCAATTTGTCACATAATGTTGTACTATTACGTCATTTTAAATTTCCTAAGTGTAATGTCTGCCATAAGACTTAAAATTTCGCTTTGTGCATAATGGCAGATATCAACCTGCAGTGACGTCCTTCAGTGGAGATGTTTCACGTGCACAAGTATATTTTGCCTATGTGATGACACGTGTGAACGCAATCATGTAGGTCAAAATGAGAATCCTGATTATGCTATTTCAAATTTCAATTGAAGAAAAGGGTTAAGCAATGCCCTGATGAGAGACTATCGAAAGCATTATAATAGTTCATTAGTTGATTACCTTTTCTTCTTTAGTGTTCTGTATGTGCAACAGTCATTAAACAGTGAAGCTGAAGTTTTTCTGGATCCTAATGAACTTGATAAAGATGGTTTGAAAGCCATTAGCTCCTGCAGTTTTTCTGAAGATGGAGAGTTGCTGGCATATGGAATCAGTCATAAAGGTTCGGATTGGATAACTATCAAGGTTGGTAGCACACTGTGTAATGCACTTGTGTGTGGTCAGGACTTTGAAGAGCTGATTAGAACTTCACTAGTAACCCGTGTAAAAAATTTTTACGAATTTTAATTCTGAAAATGACGTCTCAAAAATGGTGTCGAAAAATTAATTTACAAAATGACAAACAGAAAGTGAATGTTGCAGTCAACGCGGACCATAAAAATACCAGTTATCAGTCTGTACCCGGAGACGCGTGCGATCGCACGTGCACATGCAGGCACACGCGCAAAACATTTTGCACGAGCAAAATAAAGCTCGTGCAAAATGTTTTAATCAAACACACATCGCACCTGCAAAGTATTATTGTTTAGCATAAAAAAGAGTTGTTTGAATTCGTTTTTACAACACCTGGCTCCTTTGTTAAATAAAATCATTTGTAAATCATTTGACCATACAAAACGATCAAATGATCATTTGATGATGTAAAACATCCTGCAAAGGAGTTAATTAATTCTTTGTTTCTCGCCTTTTCTCTTTTTTTTGTTATTCCATATTCTGCGTGATTCAATTGACATCACCTTCTGCGAAAATTAAATTCTTGTGTATTGTTTATTTCTTTCAAATCGGGTTTGAATAAAATTTGAAATTAAAATTGAATTTGGGCGTGTGATTTCTACTCCGGCGAAATTCACTAACGAGTACAGGAATATTGACCAATCAGAAACATTTTCACTGGGGAACGTCGTGTCTGCAGTTGAGTATACACCGGCGTAATATAAGATGAATTATTTATTTTGAAGGGAGCTGGAAACCAATATGCTTTTTAACTTCATTGAATAACACGAAAAACAGTCCTACTGGTACCACTTCCGTTTTCATATTCTTTCGTTAGGTGACCTAATGAATTCATATGACGAAGTAAATTTCAAAATTACCTTAGCAACGGTGGTCGTGCTCCTAGCAACAGCCAATAATCACTAAATATTCCTAAGTAATTTGTTGTCAATTTAGCACCATGGCATCATGCATGCAGACGGATTATAATCTTGGCAATTTTGAATGCCTAACGTGTGTATGTTTATAAATCAGTGAGTTTAATAACAAAAAAACTTTAGAAACTTTCGTAATATATTTAGCTCACTAGAAAATAACGATTCTTGATTTTTTAAGTTCTTAGAAAATTGCTTGTTCGTGAAACATTGAATTTGAATTTGACCCTGCAAATGCTTTTAAACAAAACGCATCACTAAAATGCAGGTGTTTCAGAAAGATAAAAAGAACAAAGATGTTATTAAGTTGTTTATAAAGAAAATTCATAGAATTTGCGTGATTTGACACAAGACAGATATTGCACGCGCAAAATGAGTTTTTGTAATTGAATAGCTCACTTGAACTTTTTGCACGAGCGATTCAACACTTGTGCACTATTCTATTCCAGATATAGACTGGTTATTTTCTTGGAGGTTTTAGAGATGTTTTACAAAGAACTTCGAGTCGAATTTAGGAGGCAATGCGATGGTTCCCCTGATTTTAAAGACCCACTTAAACAGACAAAACCTAGATAAAACATTTTTCCAAGTTTGCAATCAACACTGGAGCGCAGAACAAAAAAAATCGTTTTACTTGGAAGATTAAAAAATACGCGCTGTGCATCCGTTATTTGCACTCTCTAAAATAAATTGCATCTTGTGTAAAATATTCTACGTGTTTTGATTTTAAAATAATAACGTCTCAGAAAATGGCGACAAAAATTTTAATCACGGAACGATGTTGAGAAAGTACATCCAACTGATCTGAAAAATACAGTAACCGTTACCGAGATGTCTGGGATCAAACATCACAGCCCTGTTCACCAATGTTGGGCGGACCATCAAAATGTAGTTCTCGAGATATCTTCCGAAAAGCGCTTTGTACGATTCGATTCGATGCAATGCAATGGTTCCCCGTGATTAAAAAATGTAACGTCAATATGGAAAAAACTCCTCACCCTTTTAATTAAAAACTCTGTAGGTATTCCAGATAAAGCATTTTACCTGTTCATTATGAACACTGTACATCAAAAAACATTTTGACGTCAAATACTGAGCAGTCACAACATCAACTGCAGAAACGCAAATTTTACAAAATTGGCCTAAAATCGCCAATATCTCGTCAAAAATTGAATTTTGCTGCATGAAAATAACACCATTCGACGAAGGAAGGTCACTTACATAATCTGTGAAAGAATCGTTCGTAGAAAAACCAGCAAAAATGGAAAATAACGTCAGTGGGAACGAAGAAGAAAAGTGCACACAGAAGGAATGTAAACAAATTGGAGACAGAAACCGCCTTACTTGCAGCGACTGCAAGCGTGAAGTACATTATCGCTGTACAAGACTACCATTATATCAATTGGAAATTTTTATAACGGAGAAAGGTCGTAAGTACACGTGTGCGAACTGCGTCGACATCCGCCCAAGCCTTCTCGAAGAGATGGAAGATTACGACCCTGATCAATCTCTTGAGGTTGAAGAACTAACACACGCTCTGAATGAAATATCATTAGAAAACACAAAAACCAAGACTATGAATAAAGCTCTGCGAGACAAACAAAACGAATACTGCAACCTTATGAAAGAAGAAGTCAATGTGATCCGAGCACACAAAGAAACAATATCAAATTTGAGGAAAGAAATTGCGAACTGCGAAGCACAGATTAAAGAACAATCAGTAAAAGAAGAAAAAATGACGAAAGAAATTGAATCACTCAGAAAAAATCTACCTGGTGAATACAAACCAATCGAAAGCGACGATTTACTAAGGACTATTGAAACAAAGTTTAAAGACTTTGAGGCAGCGTTACTCCGTAAAGTTGAAGAAAACAATCGTATGATGGAAGAAAAACTTGCGACAGTAGACGAAAGACAAACCACCTATGCTGATGTTGTCGGGTCCGGTACAACAATGCAAGTTCAAGGGAGAGTCGATATGACAACGGGCAAGACATACCCAAAACCCGAAATAAAAGCCATTTTAACGGAAGCAAAGAACGAGGAACTTGAAGAAGAACGCCAGAAGAAGCTTCGTGAAAACAACTTGATTATTCACGGCTTAGTTGAGTCTACTGATACCGATGATAGTAAGGCGAAAGAACATGATTGTGCCATACTCAAAGAACTGCTAGATACCATCCGCGTCACAGTAAATTTCAAGTCAGTTATCCGGCTTGGGAAAAAAGAAAACGAAAAAGTAAGACCAATGAAAGTTGTCATGTTTAGTCTTGAGGATAAGCAGAAAGTTTTGCAAAACCTTTCTGTTTTAAAAGGAAACGAAGCATATAAAGGAATGAGCGTTACTGAAGACTACACTGTAGCAGAAAGAGACATGATACGAAGATGGTCTGATAAAGCCAAAGCAAAAAACAACGAAGAGCCAACAAATTCTGAGAATATATGGAAGGTAAGAGGGAATCCAAAAAACGGGTTGAGATTGATAAAGTTCCGGAAGAAGACACGTCCACTACCTCTTCATTAAACAAAGCGAAACAAAACAACGATAAAGATAAAACTGTTAATAAAGATAATAACTACGAATCAAAAAATAAAAATTTTCACATCTGGTACACTAATGCAGATACACTCACGCAAGATAAACTAGAAGAACTAAAAATAGAAATTCAATCAGACACGCAACCCGATATTATTGCAATAACGGAGTTAAAGCCAAAAAATTACAAGCGCCAATTAACAGAAATTGAATACATCATAAATACCTACTCTGCAGAGTTCGAAAATTTAAATGACCTGGGCCCAACGAGAGGTATCGTTCTTTATGTTAGGAAGACAATACTTTACAAGAAAATCGAGTCATCAAATGTTTTGCAATCACACGAAACACCGAAAGAAATATTTATGGCAGAAATTCTCCTCCAAAATAAGGAGAAATTGATGTTCGTTGTAATTTATCGCAGTCCAAATAGTAACACCGAAGAAAATAATCAAGTAAACAACTTTTTTCGAGCGCTCCCTGGCATTAAGAAATACGATCACTTCATTATTGTAGGGGATTTTAATAGAAAGGAAATTGACTGGGAAACGCTTACTTCTAACAACTCACAAGACTTGGATTTCTTAGAAGCCGTGAAAGACAGTTTTCTGACGCAACACGTCAACCAAGCAACAAGAGGTCGAGGTACAAATGATCCGTCCCTTATTGATCTTGTATTTACGTCTGGGGACCAGCACATTGACAGTATCAAATACGCTTCGCCACTCGGAAAGTCTGATCATGTTTTGATTAAATTTGAATATCAGTACCAACCTGAACTCCTTCCACCAAAAACTGTGTTTGATTTTAAGAAAGCTGATTTCGGAAAAATGAAAGATCTCCTTAACATAGATTGGGAAGAAAAATTTCAAGACTGTGCAGACGATGTCGATAAAATGTGGAACACGTTTGAAAAGATCTACAAAAGTGCCGAAAAAATTTGCATACCAACAAGAACAGTCAAGACTGGGAAAAGGACTTTTAAGTATCAACTCGACAGAAAAACATTATCTAAGAAGAAAAAGAAGTATCGCTTGTGGAAAAGGTTCATCGAAAGCAAAGATGCAGAAGTTTACTTAGAATACTGTAAATGCAGAAATCAGGTACGTAGATTGACCCGTGCTGCAAGGAAAGATTTCGAAAAGGAAATTGCAAGATCCGCAAAGAAGAACAGCAAAGCTTTCTGGTCGTACGTCAACGCTAAAACAAAAATTAAAGCCTCGGTTCCAGATTTACACCTTGAAAATAGTTCTGATGAAATGGCTGAAACCGACCAGGAGAAAGCAAACGTTCTTGGGAAGTATTTTGCTAGCGTTTTTGTAAAAGAACCAAACACGCCTATTAATCTTGGAGGATTAAAAGCACCTGTTATTGAACGTGACTTCGAATTGGATATGGATAGAGAAGTTGTGCTAAAGAAGCTACAAGAGCTTAACGCCAACAAAAGTCCTGGCCCAGATTCCCTTCACCCGCGCATCTTAAAAGAACTTGCACCTGTTATCGCCGTACCGCTATACATGATATTCGAAAAGTCCTATACACTTGGAAGAGTACCATCTTCTTGGAAGAAAGCAAATATTACAGCAATCTATAAGAACAAAGGAGACAAACACACAGTCGAGAATTACAGACCAATCAGTTTAACAAGCATTGCTTCTAAAATCTTTGAATCGATTATACGTTCATCGTTGCTATCATACCTAAAGGAGAACAATCTGTTAACTACCCGTCAATTTGGTTTCCTGGGAGGAAGATCTACCATTCTGCAGCTCCTAAAAATAATGGATAAATGGACCAAAATCCTTGAAAACGGAGGTGTAATAGATGTTATCTATTGCGATTTCAAAAAGGCATTCGATACAGTCCCGCATCGCAGATTGATTGAGATTCTACGGCACTATGGACTTAAAGGATCAATACTCTCCTGGATTCAAGATTTTTTAACCGATCGATACCAACAAGTTGTTGTAAACCAACACAAGTCCGATATGTCCCGTGTGACCTCTGGAGTACCCCAGGGGTCTGTGCTAGGCCCTCTTCTATTTGTTATTTTCATCAACACTTTGGCGGATGTTCCTGAGAAGTCAGAACTTTTTCTGTACGCGGATGATTTGAAGGTGTTCCAAGAATTGGATGTAAATGCTGCCGAAACTCTTCAGCAGGATCTTACCAAACTACAACAATGGACAGACACTTTTCTGTTAAAATTTCATCCTGATAAATGCGAGCACATGCAGATTAAATCTAAACTGAAGGCACCTGCACCGACACAATATGAAATTGATGGAACTATACTCGACAAGAAACAAGACGTAAAAGACCTGGGAATATATTTTGATGAAAACCTCACTTTTGACAAGCACATCAATGACAAAGTCAAAAAAGCGAATGGACTTGTTGGCATGTTAAGACGTACATTTATGCACTTGGATAAAGACACCTTTAAACAACTTTTCACGAGCATTGTGCGACCCCATCTTGAATACGGAGCACCTGTATGGAACCCGCATCTCAAACAACAGAAAAAACTTTTGGAAGGAGTGCAGCGACGAGCAACAAAACTATTGCCTGGAATGTACAACTTAAGCTACAAGGAAAGGTTAGAGATCATGGATTTGCCAACACTCGAGTTCCGACGATACAGGGGTGATATGATTGAGTTGTACAAAATGACTCATCAGCATTACGATACGGAAGCTGTTGGAAATTTAATCCAGCTCAGAACGCAGGATTATCCCGATCTGCATTTACGTCGCCATAAATTTACTGTGACAAGAGAAAAGTGCGGTAAAGATATCAAGAAGTACTTTTTCAAGAATCGGGTTGCAGAACAGTGGAACAATCTGCCTCCGAAAGTAGCTGAAGCTCCATCATTGAATAGCTTTAAGAACAGATTCGATAAACTATGGAAAGACACTGGATTAATGTACGATGTCGAAATGAACCTTGCGGAAATTACTGCTCCTCGAAAGATACGTTATCGTAAAGTTGAAGAAGACTGAAGATCGAACCTGGTGTCAAAGGCATTATATGCCTATTTCCAGAATCCTGTATTGTATTGTATTGTATTGTATAAACATCTTCTTACTCGGAAGATCTGAAACACATAAAAAATACTCATATTAAATCCTTCCACGATACGATCTAGAAATAAATTGTGCGCACATGAAAACATCAGAAAGATTAAAATGGCAGGAACTGTTCATGGAACCCATGATCCAAGGTAAACAGAAGCTATTTTGCTATTTTGAAAAGCCAAACCCGTAAGTCGTAAACGTGTCCAAAAAATTAATACCTTCGAGTGATTTTCTTTTTACGAAGCTAAGGTTGGATATCAATATAGAATATTGTTCTTCACTAATCCAGAACGTCATGATTTAAAATTCATTTCTTCAAATTTCATTGTTTTTATTGGTCTTCCCTAAAGGAGAAGTAATGATGTAGAAACACTATTTATATTATAAGAAGAAAAAAACAAACAAAAAAGTTCAAGAGAGCGTACTTACCCTAAAAACATTAATAAATCTTCGTGTAATACTTTCGTTACTAACTTTGTTGTCTTGAGATTTTTTACTCTAGTATGTTTCATTACCTCCTTTTCAAAATAGCAAATGAAAACTTGCTGGAAAACGAACGTCAACGCTATCGATTCTTGATCTTGCGAACAATCAAAACATTTGAACGTATTAGGATATAGATAAGGTGATGAATGCTCTTAACATAAGTAAAAACCAAAAGTAATAATTTGGGAAAAACAGGTAAAAATGAACAGGGAAGAACGACTCCAAAACAGCAATTATATAGCAAGTATATATCTACAAAATAGAGGCCTTCACAAAATTAATCCAATCACCCACTTTGCTCTGGCAAACTGGGCACAAACATAAAGCATGTTTAATGACAAGATATCATGACTAGACATCCTGTTGATGGCACCATCAAAACTCAAATACTGAATTGAGAAATTATTTTTATTGATACCTTTGATAACACTGAATCACTCCACTGAATCACCTCGGAGAACCAGAGATCTAAGATGATCTCGAAAGTCCAGTGACAAAAAAAAACAGGGAAGAGGTGATAATGTTGTTTCTTCTATACTTTCCCTAATTTAATATGCAATGTTAATCACTGCCTTGAAAATAAATCCGAACAGGACATTGCTTCTAACCTAAAAATCTGGTAAAAACCAATGTTTTTTTGTCCATTAATTTAATGAAGACAATGTTCTATTTTGTTCTCAAAATAAGTTTTTGTGAAATGAACTTGTGCAATCAAACGCCCTTTTTGAACCATCTTTGTTCAAGATAACGAAAATCAGCTTAAGTCACAAAATAATACTTTTCACCGATTCCTTTCTCAAAACAAGGATTATACTGGTTCTATTATGACAAAATGTAACATGAAATTATTTTGATTAAACGTTTTCACTTTATCACTAATTAGAACATCACCAAAATAATCCATCTTTGGTTATATTTTTGTCTGTGATGGCTTTTCATTGTGCATCTGGAATTTTGACAAAGGTTTTAAAACATACATCTTGGTTGTTATTTTCTAGTTTATGAGTGTCGGTGACAGAGTAACTTTGGAAGATACTCTTGAAAATGTAAAGTTCTCATGTATCGAATGGACGCATGATAACAAAGGAATATTTTATAATGTAAGTGAGTTCATGATAATCAAAATTTATGTGCTTCATTTGTCTTTTAGCTTCGAAGAATATTCACAATCACTAGAATGGAAGTGTTCTTTCTTGAATACTTTTTAAGTGCTTTCTGTCTTGGAGTAATTACAAAGCTTGTGTACCATCACTTTCTTCCCAAAGGTCAAAAAGGAACTGTGATTCTAGACTCTTGATGTTATTTTACCCATTACTAATCTAAGCCTTTCTGGGTAAAGATAATGATATAACTGTGTGTGCCTCAATAATTGGAATATCAACATATTATACAATTTCTAATTAAGAACTGAGTTGGAAATTATTTCTTTATCCGGGCAGTTATATAGGTTTTCATGTTTTTAAAATTCTTACGAAATCAATTTATTACTAATCACTTTCTTCAATTTAATGTTTTTGAAATTTCAAAATTCATAAAGCCTCTTTGTTTTGCCATAAACCTTTCTTTTTCCCTTTAGCGATTTCCAAAGATGGAATCTAAACAAGATGGTACCGAAACAACTTCTAATATCAATCAAAAGGTAAGGTGGTTTCGGTTGTTACATAGTTTAACAAGAGTTTTTTCAGTTATCAAGACATGATCAGATGATCAACTGCGGTCTTGGACACCATGAACGAATAAGGAAACAAAAATGATTTGTGACATTTTCATGGGAAAATCTTTAAATTTCTTTTTGAAACGACACATACTGAGAAGGCTTAAGTGTCCACCTCTTGATATCAATAAACTAAAATTTTACACAACTTATATGTGAAAAGCCTGACAAAGGAATTTTTAAGGAATTGTAAAAATCAAGTTGACCAATTTGTTAATGTTTGATTGTTCTGAGTATATGTGACAGTTTATGGGAAAAGGATAACAAGCTAAATTTCGATGTAAATCGAAATTTCGATTTTCGATATAATCGAAATTTTAATTTTTTATAATCGAAATTTAGATTCTTAAAAAATCGAAATTTAGATTCTCAATAAGCGAAATTTAGATTCTAAAGAAACAATTTTTGGTTTCTAAATGAATCACTTTTTCGATTCTAGTGTTCCTTTTTTGGTGTGCCGTTATCGCTGTTAAAAAGTTTTTGCTTATATTTTTCATATTGGTATGCACCATTTTTGCAATTTGACTTGGGGACTTTAATTGTTACTTCACTTAATCGAAATAAAAAGTTTCCGAAAACATTTTTTACTTTGTTGATAAGTCTCCAACAAGTTTACATTTTTATATTATATCGTTTTGTTTTAATAATCTGGTCATCTGTCGTCAGTGATCTTTTTTTGATTCTTATATGCTCCTGTTATGGACTTCCGCATAGCCTTTGTCTCATGATAAAAGACAATAAAAAAAATATGTATATAACAGGTTATATACTTTCATTAGTAAGTAAGTAAGTAACGAGAGTTTTTAGTCCTTGGGCTTCCATCCGTAATGGTTGGTTCTTCCGCCCGCCGACTTGCAACTATTAGTTGACTTACCGCCAGAGATACGTATAGCATTGCTCTAACTTGCCCCGAAGGCCAGTGTGCAGTCAGTCGATGGCTCCGAATGGGCTGACACGCTGCTTTTAAAGCGCATCGGAGTGGTGTATTGAGATACGACATGACTGGACTCGAACACGGGTCGCAGCGGTCGCACTCAAAGGTACTAACCACTACACCATCGCTTCATTAAAATAAAGGTGAGTATAACAAAAGGCGTTAAAATATTTTCAATTGTCTCTCTCCTCCTTTGAACCAAAAAAAAAACTTGTGCGTACGTACGTACGTACGAACGTCTGCTCGGCGCCACGCAGCCACCTAATTTGAATCTCCAGTTAATAACGAAACTCCAGGTGTTGAGTCTTTCATCTTATTTTGCAACATTTTTTTTGAAATTTGATTGATTCACATTCAAAAAGTAGAATTGAATCCAACTTCCAAGCGCACAAAATCTGGTCGTCGACGGCTAACAAAGTTGAGCAATGGTCACTGAACATGCACAAAACTGGCTGCGTATGTACGTACAGGCAAAATCGCACAAGTGGAGGTGGGCCTTTAAGCCGGTTTTCCAATAGATAAAATAAATACGCGTATCAGCATGTATTACTTTGAGTACATTGATTGGTTCCCATGATAATTATTTATAATTATTCCTTTGTTTAAAAAAATTTCGATACGCGTATTACATTGAAAAAGTTGAAGATTCCCTAAGATTCCCTAAACAAACTACAACCATCGACAATATTGTTAATAAGCATTT
This sequence comes from Turritopsis dohrnii, assembly GCA_027922465.2. Classification (NCBI taxonomy): domain Eukaryota; kingdom Metazoa; phylum Cnidaria; class Hydrozoa; order Anthoathecata; family Oceaniidae; genus Turritopsis; species Turritopsis dohrnii. Next base: position 233,700 of record BQMF02000096.1, on the reverse strand, counting down.
TGTGGGCGTTTCAAATGTAGGGTGTCTTGTGCAGCCTCGCACAATACGCCAGTTAAAAGTATATCAAATATCAAAAAGTTCAACTTTTCACGTATTGTACTGAAACTTATCTAGATCAAACAATCTGGCCAATCAGATGTTAAATTTTAATACAATACACGTATCTATTTTTTCTATTGGAAAACCAGCTTTATACTGAATTTGGTTCAACAACAACATCTAGAGGAAATCTTTATCAATAAAAAAAATCCTTTTCAGAAACTTATTTTTAATCTAATAATGATTTACACATTGTAACGAAATACCGTTACCTTATGATTTTATTTATTGTTTGTAATCAAAATCCCTTGGATGAAAATCACCTTAGGTGATAGCATTCCCAATGACATATTGATAAATCACAAAATATGGAAAAAAGTTACATAATTTAAGCCGAGTAGGATTCTTATTGGTTAAGAAGTCACAAAACTTTTACCAGGCCAATCAGATTGCAAGAAGTTTGTCAACACGAAAATTTATGCAAAACAGAAGCAAAAGTTAATAGTAGAACTTCAGCATATGTTGCGACAGACCTTTAAACTTTTGAAATGTTTTGTTGTAAAGTGGGTATACATTTTTATTGTTTCTATTGGCTATGTACCAGTAAAATTTGATATGATTATGATTTACGGTTTAGTATTCCTGTTATTATAATGAAACATTTACAATGATAACAAAATAATCTTATTTACATAACACTTTTATTCTTATAATTAACATCGAAATCAAAATTTAGATTTCATAAAATCGATTTTTTGCAGCTAAATTTCAATTTTAAAAGAATCAAAATTTAGCTTGTTATCCTTTTCCCGTAAACCATCACATATATGAAACGTTCTTCTCAGCTGTATTACCATAGGATCGGAACAACGCAAGAGGAAGATTTGTTAGTAGCTGAAAATCCCGATCACCCAAAATGGATGATGTAAGGATCTTGCAGAGCACTGGTCATGTTTCTTTAATTTTGTTTTCTCCTTTCTTACATCAAATTTCAACAAACTGTATGAAATAAATTCAATTAAGGATATTTTATGGACCAGGCTGTATAGTGTTAGAAGAAATTGAAGATAACCAAGCTGGGTTAATTTATTGAAAAACCACTGCGAATGAGTACATTTCTATAGTAATCTACCACTAATTTCAATGAAAATGCTCTTTGTTGCAGTGATTTTTTAACAGTTTTGACCGCTGGGAAATATGTTTCTGCTCACTCATCACTCTTCTATAGACTGCTTTCTATAGTTTTTTCATATGAAATACCACAAGCGGCTGTTTCCTGCATGTGAATCATTCTTCTGTCCATTAGTAAAACATTGGAATTAGAAAATCATTCTCATTATTTATTTATTTATTTATTTGTTATTTCAAGGCATGCAGAAGTCAGTGATGATGGTGATTACGTTCTTCTGTCAGTATTAGAAGGTTGCGAACCTGTCAATCAGTTGTACTGCTACAATCTGAAAAAAAATGATTACCAAATCACAGGTGTGTATCAAGTCAAGATAATATCACTTCCATATGTGCCATCCATCTTTTCAATTGGAAGTTATGTTGCAATGATTCTTCAATGCGTTTCATGATTCTTGCAAATAGTCTTCAATTGCATTTCTTTTTCCTAGGTTTGCTTCCATATGAAAAAATTATCGATAATTTTGATGCAAAATACGAGGTATTTTTTTGGTCTTTCTTTTCTTTGAAAAAGCTATGTATTGTGTGTCTTGTGTCAATTTTCCATACCTTATTTTAGTACATCACTAACAACGGTCCCATCTTCACGTTTATGACCAACTTAAATTCGCCCAATTACAAATTGATAAACATCAACATTGAAAATCATAGTATGGTGAGTTTTTCCCACCTATTGCTACGACAACGTATCACCGTTGAAATATTGCTTTCGAGATGGTATAAATGCATTGGACATGCATTGTCATGAAACTGATGTAGCCATTACCTGAATTTGTTGAAATTTTACAAAATTGTGTTGTTATAGAAAGACGTACGAATGTACACACTATTTCAATGACAATGCTCTTTGTTACAGGGAAATTTTGCCAATTTTGCCCATAGTATTTCCATATGATTTTCTACTGTTAAGGGAAATAAAGGGATTAAAAACACTGGGATAGACTTAATGGTCTTTATGTAACATATGGATTTTTTTTGGGTTTTTTTAGGAGAACTGGAAAGTGTTAGTTGAAGAACATGATAAGGATGTTTTAGAATGGGTAGCCTGCGTCAACATCAACATTTTGGTTTTGTGTTATCTTCATGATGTTAAGGTAACTAACATTCAAAATTTAATAAAAGTCAAAAATCACTGCAAAGGAGTGCATTTCTATAGAAAAATTCACACAATTTCAGTGAAAATGCTCTTCGCCATAGTGACTTTGATGATTTAAACAAAAGTAATACAAGAAGATGACTGAATTGTGATAATTCTGTTGAACTCCATATAACTTGTAGTCATAACAACTATGTACTATGAATGACTTGATTTTGTTTAAGTAGCTTGATGTTTGTTGCAGTGTGTGTTTGTCAGGATGATACGGTTTCGTGGTTTGAAGGTGGAAAGAATGAAGCTTTTACACGATGATTATGTTTTTTTGACGAATTGTTTTTTTTTTTAGAATAAGCTTTACTTACACCATCTGGATAATGGTAAACGATATAAGGAATTACCTCTGGATGTTGGTACCATACGAGGTTACACTGGACGAAAAAATCATACAGAGGTTTTTTAATGAACACTTTTTCACTTTTGTTATGGATATTTTAAGAGCAAGTATAAAGAAATGTAAGGGGCGAATACAATTTAAAATTTGGTGGTAATACCCCACACAATAACCCTATATCCTTCGCACACCCCTTCACACCTTGCCTGTTGTTGTCCTATAGAACCCCTCCTCTTGTGATTTTAATTTCTTTGGATTTTAGATGTTTTACAAGTTCACCTCTTTTCTCTCTCCTGGTATTATCTATCGATGTGATTTTAGTGACCAAGCAACTTCCACTGTAAGTACACTCAAAATTTAATTATTGCAGCTTTTTTTTATCTTTATTATATTTCTGTGTTTATGTTTTAAAGTGTTTTCTAACTGTTCAGAGTCTTTCAATCTCTTTTTCGTGATATTTTGCAAGGGTTTAATGTTTGTTAATATAATGTTTATACTAGCAATAGCTTTAGCTAAAACTGCCCCCGCCCTCAAGCATTCCAATTTGTACACACAGCAGGCTATACATTGCAAGCTATACAACGGAAACAAAAACAAAGAAAACTTTTTTATGTTTGTTATCTCTTGGTCCTATGTCACATTGATGCTAATTTATACCTTTCAAAAAGTGTAATTAAGGCTTAACAAGTAATATCAGAAAGTATTGGCTACAAACAAAAGAAATGTGTGAACTGAAACCATGGTTACATATTTTATAATCAAAACAAGATAAACATTTGTTAAAGAAATTCTGTAAGAGCCAAAAGAAAGAAAAAAAACTTTTTCAAAAAAAAATTAAGGCGAAAAATCCATTAGAAATCTGCGTTTCAAACTTTGATTCGAAACAAGAAATAGCCAAACTTTACATAAAAAACAAGAAAAAAATATAAGAAGGTTTTACTGATCATGATCACACCAGGTTTGGGGGAGGACAGAAAGAAGGAAAACATGAAGAACGACAATTTGTAGGCTTTCTTGCATACACAAAAATCCTATTAAAATCTTTTTAAAAGGCAAGATCCGCCAAAAATCAGTGCATTCAAAAAATAGCCAAAGTTTACATAAAAAACAAGAAAAAAAATATAAGAAGGTTTTATTGATCATGACCACACCAGATTTGGAGGACAAAGAAGGAAAACACGAAGAACGACAATTTGTAGGCTTTCTTGCATACACAGAAATCCAAATAAAATCTTTTTAAGGTAAGACCTGCCAAAAATCAGTGCATTGAATAAAATTTATCGAACGAAAGATTATTTAGAGCTAAAACATATACAAAAATAAAATGTTGTTGGCAAAATTTCAGATTTCAAGCTGTGCTTTAAAATCCTTGTCGTTCCCTTCACTAAAACAACACAAAAGTAATATGAAAAATGTCTAAGCAATTTTAATATACGAACTTCCTAAATAACATAGTATAATATAATAATAAATTAGGAAAGAGATACGAAAAAACATTCCACTTACAGTGCCATGCTTTGAAACGGGAAAAAAAGCAAAGTCAGCTAATTAATTGTATTCCACCGTGTAACGTCAACACGAAAGTTGGAAGATGATGATGAACAAAATCGGAACTGACATTCGCCTATCTCGTGAAACTACTATGCCTCCTCGCTCGCTTACGCTCGCTGCGGGGGCAATTAACAAACTGTAATGCTATGGATTTAATGTTACAAGGGCATTATGTTGCTAGGACGTCGTGCCAGTAAGGGCAATAGGGACCTTACGAAACTACGACGGCAACGTGGACGACGACGTGAAGGCAAACAAAAGATTCACTTTACTCCATAGATTTACTTTATAATGGAAGTCATTTCACACTATACTATTGGGAAATGTTTTTAATTTTACTAATATCATTTTTTCACTAACATCAATTTTCCTTGGTTCCTTCATGATTCTGTCTCTCAAGCTTCAAAAAACAAACTTCAAAGGCATTATAAATAAACTTCTTAACCCAAGTGTATAGTTTCTGCTCTTTTGTGATTTATTGAAGATGAATATCTTGTACGTCGTCGTCCACGTTGCCGTCGTACTTTCGTAAGTTCCCTATTATGATAATGACAAAGTAGATTTTTCATGATGGTGATCACAAATGAAGGATGTTACCCTAGCGTGTTACTGTAGAAGACAACAGTTAGACTTTTAACGTCAAACCTCTTGAAGGTTTGACATTGAAGGATTAATACTCTTCTGTCTCTCCTTAGATATTTCGTGAAATTCATGTCAAAGGTTTTGACCATTCCTTGTTTGAAACCAATCAGGTTTTCTATAAAAGCAAAGATGGTACCTTAGTCCCGATGTTTATAATTCATAAGAAGGTGAGAAGTGTAATAGGAAATGTCACATTAGGAAACAATGCCGCACAGTGGTTTCAATATATGTAGAAAATAACATTTATTTACAAATTAATAATAATAATAATTAAACCGAATAATGAAGAAGAGAAAAGACATATATTGAAACCCTCCCGTCCCACTCCCCTGTCGGTAAATTTGTCGAAAAATCGCTGTGAAGGAGTGCATTTCTAAAGAAATGTGCATTCCATTTTAATAAAAATGCTCTTCGTCGGAGTGATTTTGCAAATTGGGACAGCCGGTGTTTAAGAGACTGAACTCATCGTATACTTTCTTTCTATACGTCAGGGTGTGGTGTTGGATGGTTCTCACCCATGTCTTTTATACGGCTATGGAGGCTTCAACATTTCCATCACTCCTGCGTTCTCCGTTTCAAGACTGATATTTATTCAACACTTGGGAGGAGTCCTTGCTGTTGCCAACATCAGAGGTGGAGGGTGAGTAGATTTACAATCAGTACCCAGTGGGCAAAATCGTCAAAAAATCAATACGACGAAGAGCATTATCATCGAAATTGTGTGTATATTTCTATAGAAGTGCACTCCTTTGCAGAGATTTTTCAAGCCAAACGTAGTTTCCTTCAGTGTGGAATCGTCTTTCCCGGTATTTTGTTCTCAGACTTTATTTTTGTTGGCGTTTTCTAGGGAGTATGGAAAGACCTGGCACAAGTCTGGCTGTTTTGCCAATCGTCAAAATGCTTACGATGACTTCATTTCTGCTGGAGAGTATTTGGTTGCTAACAAGTATACAAGTAGTGAAAGGTAAACTTCATGTCCTCGACGCACCTGTAGAATCTAGTATAGCTAGTTTTGAATAATCGAGAAGTTTTTTTAAGGAAGTGATGACCGGTTCAAATTAATTTCGTTATGTAAGATTCGTACAATATTTTTGGAAGAGTGAGAGTAAAACGCTCCCTCCATCCCCGGATGCATATCACGATCTCTTAGGAACGCACATGCATCGCGCGATATCGCGCACCATGTCGTTTACAAAAAGGCCGTATTATTTAGAGTAAAAACAGAACTTAGAACGTCACTAAAACTTGTTTGCAACGATGTTGAGATAGCACCAAAACTCCAACCGGTAGATGGCGATGAAGCCCGACTTGATATTACAGCACGGGGTTTTTGGCGTCAGCTTTTTTCGATGTTCGCCTGACAAATACGAACGCTGCTTCTCAAGTGATAACTCCCGTTGAAACGATCTGCAAGAAACACGAAAATGAGAAAAAGCGAAAATACAATGACAGGGTGATTAACAACGAAAACGGGACTCTGACCCCACTTATCTACACTTATCTATCCAAAAACATCGGTATTCCATAAACACCTTGCTCAAAAGATTGCTGCTAGGACAGGTCAAAGTTATGATCGTATAATGACATGAATCAGGTGCAAACTGTCCTTCGTCAATATGCGATCTGCTTTGCTCTGCCTTAGGGGCAGTCGTACAGTGCAGGTTAATGTGAACACTGCTGAGGACTTTTCTCTTGCCTGTGATGAGGCTAAGCTGTGAGAATTTTAGATTTTGAAATAAATTTTATAATTTATAACCTTAATATACATATGTATATATAATTAGGGTTTTTTTTAATAATTTTGTAATATAATGGATTTTTGTAACGATTATTTTTTTTTTTTGTTTTTTTTTTTGTTGTTTTTATTGTATATATAGTTATGCAGAATATATGAAAGACAACTTGAAAACTTCTATCAAAAAATTTAAAAAAAAAACTTAGAATGTCTGAGTGTTTAAGGTTGAACTTACTATCTTTAGACTGACTATTAACGGAGGTTCGAACGGTGGCCTTCTCGTCACCGTTTGCATGAATCAAAGACCAGATCTGTTTAAGTGTGTTATTGGTCAAGTAAGGTACACTTTACACCATGTTTTGTTACTTACAATATTTTTCACGCTGAAAATAACACTCAGTTTTCACTTTGCATAATCTTTGTTTTTAGTGTGACAGACTTGTTAAATTTTCATAAATATACTATTGGTCATGCGTGGTAAGTACAATAACAATACCGTTGACGTAATAACTATTGTTTTGTATCTGGTTCATTATAAATATGCGAAAAATAGAATAGGTTTATCAGTTCTTCTTTCCCAATGGACAAAATCGCTAAAAATCACTGCGACGAAGAGCATTTCCAATGAAATAGTTCTTATATTTCTGTAAAAATGCTCTCCTCCGCAGTGTCTTTTCAACAAATTTGCCAGCTGGGTTACGGTTTCCCTCCAAAGGGAAAGGGAATATCACGAAGGGTACGTGGCTAGCCTCACTCAGTTACAACTTCTTTCCAGGAGGGGTCACGGCTTAGGTTGGTGGTTCCGAAGTATTTGACACTCTCATGAGTGACACAAACCCAATCAAGGACCGGTACTCTACAGGATGACCTCCTGCAACACCCAATTATCATCTACCCAATTTCCCTCACATAGCATGGGTCGACCCGGCACTATGGTGCATCCACTCACGCATGGTGAATCGCCGCCAAGTGATAACCACTATACTACGAAGCCATTTTTTCCCCTTTTTTGAAAGAATTTCAGGGACCACTAATATACACACCATTTTAATGAAAATGAAAAAAGGCAATAGCAGCAGAAGGAAAGAAACGAAAAAAATCACTGTAAGGGAGTGCATTTTTATAGAAATATACACACCATTTCAATGAAAATGCGCTTCGTCGCAGTGACTTGACAGTTTTGTACATCGGGAAGGAGGACTTCATCGTTAAAAAGGTCTGTCTCCCTGAAGAATAACGTCTTGCGGTATTTCTTCGTATTTTTAGGACGACAGATTTCGGATGCGCCGACAAGGAGGAAGATTTTGAATTTCTACGCAAGTAAGATTTCTTTTCGAGTTAATCACATCCTGAAATGCCAGTGATATTCTCCATCGAAAACGATAAAAGTCACTATCCTTCGATTCTTTCGTTTCTGTTCTGAAGACCTCTTGATTTTTCTGCAGATTGTCTCCGTTACACAACGTCATGGTCAACCCTTCATCTCAGTACCCTGCTTTGTTGTTGCTTACTGCTGATCACGATGATCGGGTGGTGCCTTTACATTCGTTCAAGTTGATCGCTGAAGTTCAGTATAAGATAGGTGCATGCGAGAACCAGGTGAGTCGAGTGAAAACGTTGTTGTAACTCGAACTTAATAACTCAAACCTCCAAACGACTGATCATTGTCGTGAGAAAATTGTTTAGGATTAATCAGTTAGTTTGCGGTTGCCAATGGAAACATTGGTTGGTCTAATATATACTCCTCCTATATTGGAAAGAAATATTAAGCTCGTGAGTTCGAGTAACTGTGAGTTCGAGTAACTGTGGCTTCGAGAACTTTCATTACGTGTTACACGCTTTTCTTTTTATAAGAATGGTGTTTTTTCGTTTCATGATGAATATTCTTAACTTTATACTCAAAATCATCCTAATATATTCTTAAGGCAGTACCTAACTTTTCGTGCCCAGAAACAAAAGAGGGCAAAAAAGGGGTATAGCAAATAACTGACAGCAATGGAGAGCCACGTGAGAGAATGTTTACATTGAGAATTACAAAAAAAGATAGAACCTACATACAAAACAAAATAAATTCTTACAAAATTAATTTTGAGCTCACGAAATCTTAAGATGGTAATCTTCTTAAGACATTCTTAAGTTTTTGGGCAATTTCATCTTGAACGTTCTTATAAAGCGTATTCTTATAAAAAGAAAAACGTGTATTCTACTTCTAAGACAAGGTGAAAGGAACGTTTGTATGCAGTAATGGTCATTTTTTCTCTACCTTCAGTTAAATCCTCTGCTTATTAAAATCGACACAAAGTGTGGTCATGGAGGAGGAAAGCCAACATCGAAAATTGTGAGTATATGATGTATCCTATGTCTCCTTACATATACTTTGTTGTCAGGCTATCCCAGTGGGCAAAATCGTCAAAAAGCCACTACGACTAAGAGCAATTTCATTGAAATTGTATGTATATTTCTATAGAAATGCACTCCCTCACAGTGATTTTTTACGTTTCTTCCCTTCTGCTGCTATTGACTTTTTTCATTTGACATTTCAGATCGAGGAAGTGTCAGATATTTACGCATTCATTTCTGAAATGGTTGGTTGCACTTGGCTGGATCGATAGTCTTCTGAAATGGTTGGTTGCACTTGGCTAGACCGATAGTCTGTTGAACCTGAAGAAAACAAATTCATCTGTTCTAATGTATTACTTAAATTATTTCTTTAATGTAGTTTATTTTACCTTTTTCGCACCGTCCGATTGGTATCCAGTCGACAAAATCGCCAAAAAGTCACTGTGACGGAGAGAATTTTGATTGAAAGTGTGTGCATATTTATATAGAAATGCACTCCTTCGCAGAGATTTTTTAACAAATGTGCCGGCTGGGTTCATGTTATTTGTTAGTCTTATTTTCAAATTCGTTCGCAAAGTCTTTTTGCCTAATTTTAACAGAATCCCATTATTTCAGTAATGCTTTTAAAATCTGTTTTGTATTTTGTGGCAAATATAAACGATTCATTGAAAGTGTGTCCATTCCAATCTTTACTTAACAAAGTACAGTGAAGAAATTTTTACCGTTCCAGTCATCCGGTATTTCGCTGTATGGAGTAGGGGCGTCTGTATCAGCTTTCACAACCGTCAAGTCAAAGTACAGATTTATCCGCTTTGAACGGTTCAATACCGTAATGCATCGAATAACCCCCCTCTTCGAATGAGTGTCCACCCTAAAGGTGAAACTATTGAAGAAGCGCCCATCAGCCTTCATTTTTTAGATGTTGACTTGTGACGTCATCAATCGGTTTAGGAGTTAACACGGCTGTGAAAGTCTCATTGATTTCCCGGCGATCTACAGTGGAGCCTCTAATAGACACCCTGCACAACGACCACTTAACTTTTGGTTCTGACACAGTCAACCTCTCATAAGAAAACCTCCGGATAGCAACACCTCCAATCAACCACCATTTCGAATTGGTCCCTAGAAGTGGTCGCTATAAGAGGTTGCGCTGAAATTCAAAAATTTCAGTCGAAATAGAGGTTAGGCTGTCTACCGTAATGCCTCGAAAAAGTGCCCAAGGGCGATAAATAATAAATTTGGAAATAATCCCCCCAAAAAATGAAATGTGTTTTTAAATCACCGAATCTTGAACGAAAAGTGTATCCATCCTATAATGCGTGAAAACGGATCTTGTCAGTGCCAATTTGGTCATTCAAGCCCTATTTTGTTTTAAATAATAAAATAGTCATACTCATAATCTTAGTCAAAATTTTTCAATTTTTTCACCATTGGTCGTGCTTTACTTCTCACCACGAAAAGTTTGTTTTCAAAGTTTCCACAGTGAGTTCTTGTGACATTTTTGAACAACTTGAACGGATACAGCAAATAAAATTAATGACAATGAAAAAATGGGGAAAAAACAACCTCGTCCCCAAGGCTTCTTTCCTCGATATGCATAAGGGGAAGGAAACCTGTAATAAAGAACGGTGAACGGTACGCTCAAATCATTGAGATTGTGCTCGAGAAGTTATGATTGGTTCTTGGGGTAGATTCGAGAAGTTATGATTGGTTCTTGGGGGAGATTCCGAATTCTATTAGCATTATCTCTCTGGACGACTCAACGAGGTATGCGTCAAGATGACTCGATTTCTAATATAAACAAGTAAAGATTTTTAATATGTTTAGTTTAGACTTCTTTTATCAATTCAGGATATCATTAGCTATTGTATCAAGCGCCTCTTTCATTGCATCAATACCCATAAAGCGCAAGTGGCATTTTCGCATATGCTCAATTAGATCCTTCACAATTCTCAATGCAACATTGACAGTCTCCATGAATTTCGAGTCTTTACAACCCATTCTTGATTCATGCGAGGACAGAACACTATGAAAAAGTAGCTACAGATTCAATGGAAAACTGCTCAATGATATTATGTCATGCATCGATCTGGATGTCCATTATTAGATATCAACCTGAAACCCAGGGCTTCTTGCCATTCCGATAGGCAGACGAACGGCAAATGAACTATATCAAAGAGACAAGAGGCTGTGGATTTGAGGTTGCATTAGGTGTATGACATCGAACATAAATTCTTCGATGATTGATCCACTTCATGATTACAAGATTTTCATTCTTAGCTTGTCGATGTGATTTATATTCTTAATTCAATTCTAACTTTTGTGGCTATCTGTTTTCAAATATTATCAAACTCCGGTCTGCTAGTTTTAATATATACTGGCTTTAGTTTAAACCCTTCTTTTACAATTTCCACTCTGACTTCTTATTCTAAATGCGTCAAACTCTATATACTTTGTAGCTATTTTATTTTATTTTTTATTTAGATATTTTACAATACTTTTATTTTATCCCGAACTGTCAGTCGGACACCGTTTATGTCGGACTTTTGTTTAAGTCGGACTAAAACCTTGTCAGATAATTCATTAAATATTTGATCAACAATGTATTAGTTTATTGACAATATATTTCGATGTCTTAGCATCATCCTCAGGTTTAAAAATAAAATCATAACATATAAAAAAAACAGTAAAACTGTTTGCTAAAAAATATATACAACTATTCACATCTATTCACATCTATTCACATTACTACTCACTGAAAAATAAAATTCAATTCAAAAAATCAAAAATTCAAATTCTTGACGATAATTGCTTTCTTATGAATCTAAATTTTTATAACCAATTTTCTACTCTTATATTCATCTTTTGTGTTCAGATCTGGCTTAATGTCTTTTATACAAAGTGCTTTGAGCGCCATTAAATGATATTCTGATTTATTAGATTTCGCAATTACTTTAACGTTGTCCATTGTAAGAGATACATTACATGTATGGAAATGTTTTCCCACCGGAGTTTTGATGCCTTTGTGCTCTCGAATACGGGTCAGCAAATGTCTGGTCGTTTGCCCGACATAACACGACTGACAGCGCGAACAATTAATTTGATACACTAACCCGCTCTTAATAGCTTTTTCGATTGGTGGTTTCAAAGACGGTAAAACTGTTTTTAATTTCTTGATGGTATTTATGATCTTAACTGGCGCATTCATACGTTTTAACGATCGTTCAAATTGTTCCGTCACTTTTCCACGGTATTGTAGGAAAAACAACTTCTTCTCCGGTTCTTCTGCTTCTTTTTCTTTTTCGTCGTCTGCTTCTGTTTGTGACGGTCGTGAAATCTTTTCCATCGTTTTTTTAACAATTGGCTCAAAAAAGGACGGTGGGTATTGGTTTCTTTTTAATAGAGATTTGGCTTTTTCCAGGCTATATTGAAAGTTCTCCGATGTACTGCATGCATGGCGGATGCGTTGAACCATTCCCGAAACTACTGAACGTTTATATTTTCTTGGTGCCAATGAATGAAAATTCATCGTCAACCCTGTGTTTGTACCTTTTGTATACCATGTTGAATTAAGTTTATCGCCAAAATGTAAAATCTTCATATCAAGAAACGAAATACTACCCTCTTCCTCTCTTTCACATGTGAACTGTAATTTTGGATGGTAACTATTGATTTCCTTCAGCTTGCCATTGGTCTCATTGATTTTGATATCACGTAGGATGTCATCCATATATCTTGCAAATAACTAAGCATCTCCCTTCACCCTGTTGTCAAATTTGCTTAGCCAGCCATTAGCTAAGTATGCTGCTGGTGGGCTGCCCATTGCTAAGCCATCTTTTTGGCAGTAGTATCCTCTGTGTGTAAGCATTAATACGTCACAACTACACAATGTTGTAAGTTCAATGAAAGTTTCTTTTGGGACAGGTGGTTTCTCATACTTCCCTGAATACAAACGTTCTGCACAATAACTTATAGCTTCTGCGACAGGCACATTTGTATACAATGAGCTTACGTCAAAACTTATCAATTGTTCATCATTTTCCAATTTTATATCTTTCAGAACATCAGAACACATGATTATGTTGACGTGTTTATCTGACATTCGGTGACAACTGATAGCCAATCAGATACTTGTTTTGCAATACGGTAATACGCTGACCCGGGCATTGATAAAACCGGTCTCAAGGGGGTAGTTGTTTTGTGTACTTTTGCTAAGCCGTAAAGCCTTGGGGGCTGACTTCCTATCGGTTTGATTTTCCCATATAACGTTTCTGTGATCTTTCTTTTTTCATATAACTTTTTCAAACTGTTGACGATAAGTTCCTCTTCTTTAACAGATCTGAACACAAAAGATGAATATAAGAGTAGAAAATTGATTATAAAAATTTAGATTCATAAGAAAGCAATTATCGTCAAGAATTTGAATTTTTTGATTTTTTGAATTGAATTTTATTTTTCAGTGAGTAGTAATGTGAATAGATGTGAATAGATGTGAATAGTTGTATATATTTTTTAGCAAACAGTTTTACTGTTTTTTTTTATATGTTATGATTTTATTTTTAAACCTGAGGATGATGCTAAGACATCGAGATATATTGTCAATTAACTAATACATTGTTGATCAAATATTTAATGAATTATCTGAACATTCACAATGTTTTTACCTAAAACCTTGTCCCCCTTCATACTAAATAAGCAGAGAGTGACTTGAGATAAAGTTCCGATAAATCAGACTCCCGTTTAGTCAGACCGATTTTTTCGGACCCTTGAGAGTCCGATTTAACGGGGTTGTACTGTACGTTTTTATATGCATGAAAAGCATTGAAATCAGTTAGTAACTAAAGTTCTCATAATAATAATAATGATAAAAAAATATTATCTACCGTACTCAAAAAGAAAAGAAAAACACCAATTGACGTGGGTTTTTTTCAGAATTGTAATTCCAATATTTTTGTCTGAAAAAATTTTAGTTTTTCCTTCTTTAAATCACTTACCGTGCAAAGCCTTTTTGGAAAGATTTCTAGACATGAAAAGAATATTCTCTCAGAGATATGTAAATATACAGTGTGTCCACGAGAAAGTGGGCACCTAACTGTCAAGAAGCATATCTTATGTTTTTCGTGCTTGTTTTTTTCAGTTTTTATACCAAAAGAAAGAAAAATTTTTGTTCTCTCTAAATACATGACCTGTTTAATAGAAAAATTAATTTTGGGGGAATTATAATCGATTTTACCATGAAACCACGCAATTAAATCAATAATGATCAATTAACGCTTGCTTGAATAGGAGTTAATGACTCGAGTAATATAGAAAGTCGTGAAAAATTAAAATATTGTGATAAAGCTGCATTTAAACTTGGAAAACACACATTTTTTTTAGAAACTTGAAACATAAAAGTTTCATTTCTAAAAATCTTTTACGAAGATTTAAAAAAACTTTTTAAAATGTTTTTTTTGCTTATAAAGATTTTGGCAAGGCTTTGGGAATATAAAGTTATTAAATCATAATAAAAAACTTAAAGTAAATTTACACAATGAAAAACATTTATGCCTTTTCAAAATATTTCGTGACAAGCTTATCACAACACCACCAACAGCGGTTATTTCAACGAAACAAAAGGTTAATTGCTCGTTAAAAGTCTGTTTTATTGATCATTACAAAATTAACAACCGTGTCGAAAGAAAAAATAGTCATTATTCTTTAAAATAAAATTTTTTACAAATAACAACTTATATTTTTGGAAAGCTCGTAAATTCTTCTTTCCAACGGTATAAAAATTGCATTGTATTGGTGAAAATTCGAAAAGTTATTTGTGTTTTAAACCAGGTGCCCACTTTCTCGTGGACACACTGTAAATATACAGTGTGTCCACGAGAAAGTGGGCACCTTGTTTAAAACACAAATAACTTTTCGAGTTTTTAACAATACAATGCGGTTTTTATACCGTTGGAAAGAGGCTTTTTTGAGCTTTCCAAAAATATAAGTTATTATTTATAAAAATTTTTATTTTAAAAAATATTAAGTATTTTTTGTTTCGATACGCTTGTTAATTTTGTAATGATCAATAAAACAGACTTTTAACGAGCAATTAACCTTTTGTTTCGTTGAAACAACCACTGTTGTTGGTGTTGTGCGAATTTTGTCACGAAATTTTTTGAAAAGACACAAACCTTTTTTCATTGTGTAAACTTACCTTAAATTTTTTATTATGATTTAATAATTTCATATTCCCAAGCATTTCCAAAACCTTTATAAGCGAGAAAACAAACTTTTATGAAATTCATTCAATTATGCAGTCCAGCAGTGAACATTCGTGGTAAAAAAAGTTTCATGAGACGAAAAGTTATGTAGCTGTTATTCAGGCTTTTAGACAGCAGTTTCTGGGTAGAAATCCTCCATCAAAAAGCACGATTCAAAGTTTTTAAAAGTTTGTAAAAGAGTTTTAGAAATGAAACTTTCAATTTCAAGCTTGTAAAAACGTAAAGTTTTCCTTATGTAAACGCAGCTTTATTACAATATTTTAGCTTTTTATGATTTCCCATGCTACTTGAGTCGTTAACATCTATTCAAACAAGCGTTAATTGATCGTTATTGATTTAATGTCATGGTTTCATGGTAAAATCGATTATATTTCCCGAAAAATTGGTTTTTCTGTGAAAAGGGTCATATATTTAGAAAGAGCAAAACATTTTCTTTCTGTTAATATAAAAAGTGAAAAAAACAAGCACGAAAAACAAAAGATATGCTTATTAAAAGTTAGGTGCCCACTTTCTGGTGGACACACTGTATATCTCTGATTCTCTCATGGGAAATGTGATTTCATTGATAACTGCGATAAATTACTGAAGAGGTTTTTAATTGGTCAAAACACCCCTGGTCAAACAAGGAAACACTACATTTTTTCTTATCAGGCGTACAGTTCGCTTATACAAGACAAAATCAAAGTTTTTTTTACAGATAATGAACTAGAGCTGAGGATTGCACTATGCTGATGTCAGCAGAAATAGAACAAATGAGAAATGGTCTGGGAACGAGAAGCTGTTTATTATTAAAAAAGCGCTCAAACAAAGTATAGAAATGATTGGCTCTCTCGTGTCTCACAAAGAAAACTGCTGACACACGCTTTTCTCGATCTAATGAGTTCATTATCTTTAACAACCAAAATAAAATGATTATCTTAAAAATAAATTCACTCAATAAAGTATCATTATCAAAATTTCCTAGACCCATTAATAAAGCGCACAGTGTTGACTGACAATAAATTTGACCGTTAAAATCAACTTTAATATTCAATATATCCATATTGAATATTTATATATTCTGTTGAATATTCTTCGATTATATTCTTATTTCAGAATATATGAGTATCATGAGGAGGTTTGGAAATCAGGTTGGGAGTCACATCAGATTAACCGGTATGGCAGCAGCAAACGCAACTGGAGAAAAATTACCGATGTTGGTTATCGGTAAATCTAAAAATCCGCGATGTTTCAAGAACGTGAAACATTTACCGAGTGATTATACATCCCAGAAAACAGCCAACTCTTTGAAGATTGGGCAAGAAAGCTGGACCGAAAGTTTGGTGCTAAAAAATGGAAAATCGCACTCATAATCGATAACTGCCCAGCCCATTCTTCGATTTTGCCGCCAAATGCGACTTCTATCCTATAGCCAATGGATCAAGGTGTCATACGCAGTCTGAAGGCAGAAAAAGGAGACTGTGTCAAAGCTCTCCATCCTGGAAGCCATGAAAATCTTAGCATATTCTTGGAATGCTGTATCTGAGAAAACAGTCGTGAATTGCTTCAAAAAAGCTGGCATAACTCCACAAGCTCAGCAAGTTGCAATTGATGATACCGGCAACCCTTTCAAGGATCTTGAGGACAACCTTGAACGACTTCGAAGTAGGAACACGTATTATAAACGAATGTTCAATGGACCGAGATTTTTGTTCGAGATAGAGAGATACAGTTGTCCCCCGCTAACTCGACCTCTTGCAATCTCGACATAAATCCTTCGGTCACGCCAGATTCGACGTTTTTGAATGGAAGTTTCCTCCGCTATCTCGACATTTCTAACTCGACACCCGCCTGTCTCGACATATATTTCGGTCCCTTCACAAAAAACTCGACATTTTCAAAATTTTAATTGCTGTTATTTCCTTAATTATCGTTCTGAGCTCATTTTCTGTCACCGTCAATCAAAATCCTGTGAATTTAGGAGACGGGGAAGGGATACAGGTGAAATGTACACTTCACTTCGTTGGGTGGTGATATTTTGAATTGTGTTGAAAACACTGAAAAATGAAATTCACTCAATTTATGACAAAGATTATAACCAATACATTCCAAATTTACATAAATGATTAAATGCGACACCCGTTATAAAATTTTTATAGTTCTTTGCAATCATGTTCCTTTAGGAATTTAAATAACGGTCTGTTGGATGAAAAATACTAGCTGTCCATAAATTTCATCATAAAATTGAGTTAAGTTTGTGAAGCTAGTTAGAAGCCATTATTATAGAAGTTATTTTCATCAAGATCTCCAAATAAAATAAAAATAAAAACCATCAAAATTAACTGATAGTAAGTAAATCAAGTTTTAGCTATTGCAATCTTGAATATAATGCACCTTTCCCGTAATTGATTGCGCAATACTTTTTACCATACTCCGCCTCGTTTTCGCAAAGGTTGATATGGTAACAGAATGGCACGGGACTCATTTCAGTAATGAGCAATTAGTGTAATGATTGTGATAGTGTTAATGATTGAGCACGGGAGATTCGGTTGTCATGGTATAGCATATTGAAAACGAGGTAGAGCATGATAAAAATATTGCGCAATCAATTACGGGAAAGGTGTATTATTGTATGAGTAAAAAACTACAACATACCATAGTCAAAAGAAAAAAACGCTAGTCTGGCCACTCGCGCAATCGAATGTTATGTTATTGTTATGGGATTCGCTCAGACCCAGTCCACTTGAAGGATGACAAAAATGTAAATATTGCAGCGAAGATACCGAAATCTATTATTTACTCAATCTTTTTCTAAAATGCCTGGTGTAAATTGTTCCATTGCGTTATGTAATAACTCAAGAGGAAAATGCCATGGTGTTTCATTTTTTAAAGTGCCGTCTGGAAGAGATATTTACAATCGTGAATGGGCTGATAAGTTAATTAAAATTATTTGCAAAGGAAGATTTGTAGACAGTAACCTGAAGAGACAAATCGAGAATAGAAGTTTGCACATATGTTCGGAGCATTATACTTCAGAGCAGATATTGATTCGTTAGTATATATAGAATATTTTATGTCTTATGATGACCTTCTTATACAGATTACATTAGATATAGATTATACTACCAGATTAGAATTCTGAATACTTCTTGAAAGATTTATGTGGGTAGTTAGAATATTGTTACTTGTTTAGATAATTCTCGTACAACTTTAATTCCTGGCTCCTTACCATCCAGAAACCTACCTGATATCCCATTCTCAACTCCTGATCCTGAGCCAAGATCTTCATATGAAAACATATGCCAAAAAAAGTCAAGTTTATTATCCGAAGATCAACCGAAACCATCTTACAAATCTTTTCTTGATGCCTCTAGAAGAGCCAAATTGTTGGCAAATCGTGATTGGGATACAACCATCACCGATAGTAAAATAATCTTAATAAAGAAAAATTCAGAATTTATTGTTCCTGAATTTGAAATAATCATTGACAACACTTTGGAATATACCATCAGAGTTTATTGTCACTCTTTACCAATTAACCATTCCATTTATACAGATTTCAACAAGTCGTGCACAAACATTTCTCTTCCAAGTTTAATTAATAATCTTTCCAAGTATCATATCTGTGATGGTGTCAACTTCTTTGGATCAAATGTTGTTCCACATGTCATACAAAAAGTTTATGATGTTTCTAACCCATTGCCTCTACAACAAGTTGTATACTATCGTTCCCTTAAATGTAATGTTTTGGTCCATCAAGAGGAAGATGTGTGCAAAAATTGTGTGACCATTGGTAATGTTCATTCCATCACTGAAAAACGCAAGAATCTCAAGGATCACACGCCAGTTCCAGCTAAAGCTCCACTTTCAGCAACTAGTTCTAGTCGATTAATGGCAACTGTAAAAGATCTTCGTTTAGAACAGAAGATGTTAAAGAAGCAAATAGAAGAGTTGAAAACTGAACTTGACCATGGATCTGTTGCTGTTAATACAGATTTGCATAACGATTTAATTGCTACATTCGCACAGCATCTTGATGCTCACAACATACCACCCTTCATGAAACTTTTCTGGCAAGAACAGCAGAAGTACATCAGCACATCAAAAAAAGGAATAAGATATCATCCCCAAATCATCCGTTACTGTCTCAATCTTGCTGCAAAGTCACCAAGTGCATATGAAGAGTTGAGATATAATGAAGAAACAGGCACTGGGTGCATAATATTACCAAGCAGAAGAAGATTAAGAGATTACAAAAATTATATAAGGCCAGAGAGAGGACTCAACCCAAAGATTATCCATGAATTAATTGATAAAACTAAAGATTTTGCTGACACAGAAAAGTTCATCATACTTTGTTTTGATGAGATGAAAATACAAGATAACTTGGTGTGGGATAAACACAATGGTGATCTTATTGGTTATGTTGATCTTGGTGATGATACTGTTAACTATGCCACTTTAAAAAAGGTTAACAGTTTAGCAACACATGTTCTTGTCTTTTTTCTGAGAAGTGTAGTGAATCCTTTGAAGTTTCCTTTGGCAAATTTTGCCACAACATCAGCAACTGGTCTTCAAATCTTTCCATTATTTTGGAGATCTATTCATGTCTTGGAGAAGAAATGTAATTTAAAAGTTATTGCTGCAACCTGTGATGGAGCGTCTCACAACAGAAGTTTCATTAATATGCACCAATTTTTTTCCTGTAATGACTCCTTTAATCCTGATACCGATGTCATCTACAAAGTTGAGAATCCTTTTGCTTATCCAGAACACCGTTACATTTATTTTATCTCTGATCCTCCACATCTTCTTAAAACTTTACGCAACTGCTTATTTAAATCTGGATCTGGTAACAGTAACCGACTTATGTGGAATGACAACATTTATCTTCTCTGGTCTCATATTTCAAAGTTTTTTTATACAGACCAGGAACTGGGATTGCATTTACTACCGAAGTTATCAGTTGAACATATTTCTCTTAATTCTTATTCCATAATGAATGTTCGATTAGCAGCACAAGTTTTGAGTTCTACTGTATCCCAAATTTTGGCAGAATATGGGCCACCTGAAGCATCGGAAACAGCGCACTTTTGTGGTTTAGTTGACAGTTTTTTTGACATAATGAACATAAGAAATTGCCAAGAACACAAAGTCAAGATCAAGCCCTTCATGAAACCTTTCACTTCAATTGATGATGAACGTTTTCAGTGGCTCACTGGTGTCTTCTTAAATTATTTTTCGACATGGAAAGAATCTGTCCGAAATCGTGTTGGACCATTTAATGACACCGACCGTTCCAACATGTTCATATCCTACCAAACTTATAATGGAATAAGAATAACAACATATTCCATTATTGAATGTGTTCAATTCTTACTATCATCAGGTGTGCAGTACGTACTTACCGAAAGGTTTTGCCAGGAAAATTATTTTGGTCACCAAAGAGCAATCAATAGAAGGAAGGACAACCCTAACATGAGAGACTTTGGATATGGGGATAATGCAATACGTAATCTGAAAGCATCTAGTTCTATTGTTGGTGGTAATGTGAGCTCCACTGGTCTGGGAAACATCAATGTCATCGACGAAACTCCAGTTCCCTGCCGCAAACGTAAACGAGATAGCCAATAATTTGTGTAATTTTAATTTGTACAGCTTTTCTTTTTCTTTTTGTCAAATTATTGATATAAAAACTATAATATAAAACTATAATTATAACATTTTCTAAAATTATTATTTTGACAGGAGCCATGTGGATAGCTATTTAGACCAGTTAATGTTTACCATGTAGCAGTTTATATTATTTATTAAGTAGTTCCTATATTATTGAAATGTTGTTACACAATAGTTAAAAGATGAAAATAATGAAAAAATGAAAATTAAAAAAAAAACATATAAAGGTGATACCTTGAATGAAAAGCTATGAGGTACCATAAAATCTGACTTGACAGAGACAAAAAAACAACAACAAAAAAATGCTGTGGTAGTTTAGTGGTAGAACCCCTGTCACGACATCATTGCGAATAGTTTCAAAATTTGACAGCAAATCTGTGTTGGTAATCAAGTCTGATACCATTTGTGATATGTCAAAGCTTTTCACAAAACCAACATCACAATAACCCTTAAAATAACTTTCAACAACACTAAACATATTTACAACTTCCTCTTTGACATTCCACAAACCTCCTCTATTTCTAATATTTATCAAAGTCTGATCACTGCCACTGTCTCCACTATCTACCTTCCCAGCCATCAACAAAGCTAATCTCTTTTGACTGAACTCTGAATTCCAACTCTTTGACCTCCTGATCCTCCGACTGAAAGTGGAAAATACATAGCTCCCTAAATAAGCAACAATATCCTTTTCTTTCTGACTTAAAGCAGATTTTTTAGATATCGACACATTATCACAATCAACATACCCAGAAGATAAAAAAGCAAGAATATGGTCTGCCAAAACAAGTCCAACAGCCAAAGCAGCATCCCGACTCAACGAAGGAAACATTTCATCAAACCGTGAAAACACACAATTATAGAAAGTAGGATAGAATTTATCTCCATTGCCATTACACTCAAAATCAAAAATAATGTCTTTCACGACAGAATAAGATTTTGAAACATCCCCATCAGAGCAAACCCAAACCTCAAGTTCAGCCAATACCTCATCTGTCTGACAAAAATCAACTCTCAACTTATCTACACTCTTTCCTAATAATCTTCCAAAACACCCCACATCGACAAGCCTACCATCAAATTTTTTATGTTTCGGAACTTCTGATGTTTGTTGGTGAAATTCATCTGGATGCTTAGCCTTTACATGCCTCGACATACCACTTTTTGACTTGCAAATCTTTTCACAAAAAGAGCATTTAAGAACTTCCTTGATGTCTTCTTCCATCTTCAGCAACGCTTGGTTGAGATCCTCATCAAATAACGTGTCTTGATCTATCACCCCTTCTTCAATTGCTTCTAATAAAGCGTCTACATCTTCAAAAACACCAACACCAAGGACTTCAACTGGTTCGTTCATAGCCATTTTGATTAATTTATCATCCTTCACTCGGGCCGTCTGATAATATTGAACATTCGCCCCAGCCAACAACAGAAATCATAAATAGACGGCCCAAGACACCAGACTAGCGTTTTTTTCTTTTGACTATGAACATACGTAACGACTTAAAGTTTCATGTATTCACAATCATCAGGTTTATCATTGAGCACTCTTAAATTCGAGAAGAACTTCTCAATAGCACTCTTGAATATACATACATTATAATGTATTTACTTGATAAATTTGATTCCATCCAACAGACATTATACCAATTTTTGTTCCAATAAATTTTCAATATGGATATAATTTTGACAAGATAATGTTCTGAAGAGATCCAAAGTTATGCATTATCAACTAATTTTTCGCATTTGTTTGTTATTCGAGGTGGAACTTGACTGGTTATTAAAAAACTTTATTGTATAAATTCTATCTCTTCCATCCAACAGACTCACTATAACTTGAACTGTTACGGTAGCAGTTAGGCAAATGTAAATATTAAAAGCTTAATTTAAAGTTTAACTGGTTATGTTTCACCTAGTTTTAACAATTTTCACTTAATATACAACAGTCAGTTTTAAAAGCTTCTCAAAGTATCAAATTCCGTCCAACAGCAGTATCAGGCAATCAAATGAACTTTAATTTTTTGAAACTTGTTATCTGATAAAACTATATTCCAAATTAAGAAATATATATTTTTTCCTTATAATTCTTCTAGGTACTGTCCGAACCTAATAAAAGGAAAACAATAGGGGTGGTGAGCGGTGGAGTTCAAGGAGATAGAGAGATTCCACTGTATTTTCACAGAGTATGCTCTTAAAAAGACTTAAAACTGTTCATTTTATATTCTCACATGAGCAACAAATTTCTTAAAACAGTAAAAATTTCATGGTAACAGCCTTCACCTTAAATTTACGGCTAGGAGTTTAGATGACAGAAGTTTGTTTAATCAAATGGACTGTGGTACTAGCCAATCAAAACGTATATATTTGTTCATTTACATCACGTTCTCTTCAAACTTGTTCATAATAAATATACCTGCGAAAAACAATTCTTAAAAATATGCACCATTTCTAAAAAGTCTAGAACCAAATGTGTTTTCAAAATTGCATCATCATAAACGAATGGCATCTGAGACACACAGAGAAAGGAATTTCACTTCAAACAAAACCTCGTCGACAAAATTGTCCAATGAATAAAATATCTCTTCCATTTTTAACATAGATATAGAGGTTCCGTTAAAAATTCCTTCAAAAATCACTCTGGAGGAGTACATTTCTATAGAGGTATAAACACAATTTCAATGATAATGCTCTTCTACGCAATGACAACGGAAATTGAGTGCACCTTCACGTCAAGAATCACCGCGGTGGAGTATATTTCAGTACAAGTACATACACCATTTCAATAATAATACTCTTCAACGCAGTGGATTTTTGATGATTTTGCCCACTGGGTTGTAATAACGTAAGTTCTCATTGGCTACTTTGTGTCAGTAAAACCACAACACATACAATTCCCACAATTCAATGTAAAGTTACGGGTTTTTAAGCATGCGCATTTTAGTCAAAGATGGAACAGTAATATAAATCTCAGTAAAACGTTGATGATGCTAACCTAGACCTTGTCTGGATTGAAAAACAACTCTTGTCTTCATTGTCAGGGAAGAACCACTTTTGAATTCATATGAAACTTATGATTCATTCAAGATGTTCTCTTCCATGCATTGCACTGTGGTGGATATATGATGGAGAGACTTCAATGTGGTAGATATATGATGGAGAGACTTCAACAATACTACAATGGACGAAGTTAAATTCCTGACAAAATGTTCCTAAGTAAGGCTTGAGTTACATGACAAAATGTTACGCGGTAAAGGTTGAGTTACACAGGAAAATACTGGTGAATAAGAATATGCCAGGAGTTTAAATAGTGAGAATGGATATCTAATATTTGAAAATACTAAGTCTGTCTTAATGGTGCTTTGCACTGACGCCTACTAACGTGCATGCGTAATGAAGATCGCTTCATATCATAAAGATATTCTTGGGGATCCAATTAGAAGTTCAGTTAAAGATGAGACTCCGTCAAGTAGCTTTTCCAAGATCGATTTTCTTCTTTAAAGCTCTAGCAGAATGATAGATCATTGAATCAATCAAACCAGCGACTGAAATAAATATAAAAACAACTTTGTCAGCACTTGAAAGAGTAGCCGTCAAAATGTATTTCCATGTCATTAGGTCAACAACCGTCAACAATTTCATTGTGTCGTTCGGCAAAAAGCCGTCAACAACTTCGTGTTGTTGCATCAAAAACCGTCAACAACTTTATTGTGTCGTACAGCTTTATTGTGTCGGTAGGTCAACAAGCATCAACAATTTTCAAAATTCCATGGTTTGACGTTCTTCAGAGTAGTATAATGTTCATCATCTTACCAGTGAAAACACCGCCAATGATTGCACAAACACCAGTGAGAAAATGCATGAATGATCTAAAAATGAAAAAACAGCAGCAAAGCAAAATCTTCAGTTGTCTTTCACACCATACACAAAATTTCCATATGAATACTACTCACCTTCTTTTTTCAGTATACTGGACTAACATTGGTGAAAGCTCATACAAAACAAACAGACCTAATAAAAAGTAAGACAGTGATGGTTGTTGTCAGAACCAAAACATGATGTCCTTGTTTACCCAAACCGAAAGACAGAAAGTTCCTTGTTAGACAAACCTATAATCAAGGTAAGACAGGCCTCAAATATGTCATCATTAATATATTTTTTCTTCTTTCGACTAAATACACATTTTCATGTTAGCCATTTGCCACAGTTGAACATGTCACTTGGACTATATTTAGACATTGTCAATAGACGTCCGTTCCGGCGGAGTGTTCGCAAAACGGATACAGTTCGCAATCAAACAAGTGTTTCGAAATACAGTGCTCATTTTATATCCAATATCTTACAAGGTCAGATAAAGACATTATCTTAATACAATAAACTTGATTTGATAAGAGAGAGTGAAAGAAATAATGTCTATGTGTCTCAGTACTGAATGTTCTCTCGACATCACAGTGTGTTTGTTTTGAAAGTGAAACCAATCCGATAACAAACAGATTACAAACGGATAACTACTGGAATAACGCGAACGTATTAGAAATCTGCTTAAAACCCATTAAGAAAAATAAAACCTAGATGTGAACAAAGGATTTTTAAATGTTTGATATAAGGAGACATATTTTTAGAAATATTCGCCATAGAATTTTTTATAAGGAAAAATAAAACAAGCAGAAGCTTTTCGGCATAGCCATCATCAGTGCTACAGTAAAATCCTTTACATTTCCGCCATCAGAACAAAATCGTTTCTCTGCTGAATGATTTTTATATCGGATACGTGCGAACAGGCCATCTATCCGATATTAAAATCATACCGGAATGAAAGCCATCTGGAACTTGTGGACATGATCTTGATGAAAATGAAGATAAGATTGAAGTGAAGGCTAACCTGGTAGTCCATGTTCGCCAGTTAATTGTCGAACAGGTCTTTTATGTTTAGTGAAGGAATACTGGTTACTCCAGACAAGCTAAAACAACAACAACAACATAAGCACACATGGTAAAGTCAGTGATAACCATTGATAAACATTATGTTTGAATGCAGAGCAAAGTCTTCAAGCAACTTAACCCAGTATTTTTTTTACCTCTCCAGAGAGTTTCTTATAGACTGTTGGAACGATCTTTACAAAATATTGATACATCATCGAACCTACCTCTCCAGAGAGTTTCTTATAGACTGTTGGAACGATCTTTACAAAATATTGATACATCATCGAACCTAAACCAGAAAAAACAAATGGTGACCAATTCGAAACAAACACACGAAATAGCGGCAAGGGTTTTTTTTAAAGCATGAAAAGCCAAATAAAGTAAATATCTTACCTGAATCAGCTGTAACATTTACACCATCCAAAGGATTTGTGACTCCAGGTATAGGAACACCAAAAGATATAGATTTTATTTGATGGCTGACATTAAACTTTATCAGAAAGAGAAATTCTTGTAAGTGGAAAGAATTCAACTCGATATTCACAAACAGTTCTTAAACACAATCAATAATAAAACACCAAACATCTCAAAGTTGTTCATCCTCCGTTCTGTAAATTACAAAATTACAAAATAAAAACAGACAAACCTGTTTTGCTCCAAATGGTTGCAAGTCATGCACTAAAAGAACAAAAACAAAACATAAGAAATCTGCTGCTGCAACCAAACTGACACTCAAAAACTAAGAAAATAGATAATGGTGATAAAGTGCATTGTCATTTATTGATGCATTTACATTACAAACAATGGTGCTTTATGAAAACAGTGCTGATATTACGTATTTAAAATTTACTATCTATGATTTAACTCTTACATATCCTTAAGAGAATATATACCCAATAAGAAAAAAGATGGTTTTAATGGAATAAAAGTGCACCCAAGAATTTCAAAAGCACTTCCAAATAGTGACAATGTGGTGCATGACAGTTAGTATACATAAAAGTCAGTGAAGATGATTATTTCTGAGTGATTCCTTGTTCGACTTCATAACGATCATAAAGGTTTCATAGAGAAGGATTGTTGAAAGAATTTCAAACTTTCCAGTGTTTAAATAAAAAATCGGGGAAAGGCCTATTTTCATCAAACACAGGTTTTAACCCAGACGATGGATTATGGATTGTTCGGGTTTTAAAGTTACAAACGATTTTGTATCAGGAGTCCCACCCGCTACTTACTGTTCATGGAGATTTTCCCATCTTTTCCGATTGTTAGAATTTGAACTAGAAGAATTATAAAAGGATAAATAGACCAATTATAGATTAGTCAACAAAATCTTCAGTCCAGGTTCACACCAACCAAGTTGTTGTTACATTTTTCAAAGCTTTGAACAAAGGGTTGCTTCATTTTATTCGCTGTTAGAGTGGCCAAGGTAATCACAAAAGTGCCAAACATTTCTTGTCCAAAACAACAATATGTTGTTATGCCTGATTACCATATACAACCCAAACAACACGTGTGACACAAGCATACAGAGTAGATTACAACATTGATAACGCCAGAGAAACTTCAAATTTCAAAAGATTATACAGTTGTTGCATCTGTGATTTATATTTTTCGTCCAAAACCAATTAAATTCATCTCAGGCTGTGTCTCTATCTGTGCTTGTGCCTGTGTCGCATGTATGAACCAGGAATTAGTGATTATTATGACATCCAGGAATGTTAAAAAGATATAATTTCCTGTTGAAGTTCTTGAGGTTAAAACACAAGTTCTCGAAAAAAAAAAACAACCATCGCAAAAATGTATGTCACCTTAATCATTAAATCTAATGTTACCTGATCTTTTATCACCCTTAACACCAATCAAAACAACTTGTTTAAATTTACAAATCTTTTATTGTACAGTGCATTTTATTTTGCATTTGTAAGTGCAGTTCTTCAGTTAATATTCTTTAGTGCATTTTTAACATATACGGTTAATGAAAAGAATAATAAAATCTAATTTCGCAGTACACATACTATGTTTAGTCTTCGAATACTAAGAACTTTATTTTAAGTAAACATTGTTTAGATTTCGACATTTCAAAAACATAAGAAGCCTTAGTAAACTAGGACAGAGAAAACTTTAAAATAGACTGGTTCATAACAATACCATGAACATGCTGCTGCTGAAAACTTTTTCCAGGTGCAATGTGAAAGTTGCCAGCAACCTTAAAAAGTAAGCAAATATGTAATTGTTTAAGACAACAGTAACTTTGGCGATATGTACCTTCTGAAATCGGAAATTTTAGTCTGTTGCAAACAGAGATGTTCATTTATTCATTAGGATTCATTAACTGTATTGTCAGTTAACAAATCCAAAAAATACTTCTGA
Source organism: Turritopsis dohrnii (assembly GCA_027922465.2). Taxonomy (NCBI): domain Eukaryota; kingdom Metazoa; phylum Cnidaria; class Hydrozoa; order Anthoathecata; family Oceaniidae; genus Turritopsis; species Turritopsis dohrnii. The sequence continues at coordinate 205,513 of BQMF02000096.1, read as the reverse complement.
TTTTTGAGGATTATCTTAAGGACTCAATGACAGTTCAAATCATGTGACTTGTACAATATTACATATTGCTTCAAAAGGTTTGCCAAGGCCACTTTCATTAAAGAAACGATTTTCACACAAGATTTCTGTTTGTCAAGATCATCAAACTTTACCATCACATTCTATACAGATATCTTCAAAAGTACATGATTTTTCAATTCCTATTGTCAATCTCAACAAATCATTATTGCTTCCAAGTGTACAAAGTCTCAAAAAGCCTAACAACTGGTTCAATTAATGGTCATTCACCTTGCTAACTTCGATGTACCCATACACTTGACAGCCTTCATTCATTTGCTCTTGAAAGGAATCCTTCCAATGTTCTCGTTTACACTGGAGAAAGAAACCAAATTCTTTTAAAAACCACATGAAGAAGTAATAGAATGAATATAGTGTACATTAAAGTATTACAATAGACGGTTTATTACTAGTCAGTCCTTGAAAGTGTGACAATGAAATATTCAGAGATGATTTCAAACAAGTAATTTTGGTTTGTGGTACTTTTAATGATTAACTTAACTTTTTTATTAGACACACCTGTTCGATGCTTTCGGGATCACGAAACGCCCAACCCTTTCTCCGATAAGCTGCTCGGACTTCTTCACAAGTATTACAACAACTATGAAAGGAAAATATCAATTGAGGAATACTAAATTCCAATATATATAATGGTTTATAGGAATTTGACACAACTTTGAAACATTATACAAAGATATAAAACATTCTCCCAGTAGACTTTTAGTTTCATATCAACGTCTATTTCGACTAAAAGTTCCGTTAAAATATCATTATTTTATGCATTCTCCGTACTATTGTTTACATTAAGTCAAAGAGTTTGAACAACATTATGGCGAACCTATGTTCTGGTGTTTCTGCACCATAGCAACTTTCACATTTGTTTGGGTCTTCCGTTGCATTCAATGCCTAATAAAAACAAAGTCAAAAAGGTTATTTTACAGAATATAATACACAATGTATGTTGAAAATCAAATGATTATCCATCTTCACCTTCAACGCTTCCTCACTTTTGTCACCAAGGTCTATCAAAAGAACCATACAAATTATGAACTTAATGGCCTATTGATTCACCATTATTAGGAAAGGAAATCAATGGAGTTGACAACATAGAGAAACCAAAAAATGTCTCACAACCTTCTTTTCTGGCATCTTTTTCAACAGGCTTCCCGTGTTCATCAAATCGCTTTTTGAATATATTATGTTCTAAGTCGGACTAAAAGGAAAATTAATCAAAGAAATGCCATTCAATATTTTCTGAATCAAATAGAAGAATAAAGTGAAGAAGTGAGAAGGTTGATATGTTTAATTTACTTGCTGTTCACCAGATACATCCATAGCATCAATGCTTAAATCTGGAGAGTGAAAAAACAAAACAATTATTAGTAGGAGGTCTTTGATTTCCAAGTATTTCAACCAGGTTTGTAGTTTGCTGATGGCATTGTATATGATATAGAGGACATGAATATAAAGTCAATGGAAACAAGTGACAAAAGCCAATCATTTTTGGGAATATCACAACATTTCTCCCAGAAAATGAACATGGTAAAGTTAACGCAAGATGATATCATGTTACCTTAAGGGAAGAAATTTTCGGGAAATTAATTTTCGCGATTGAAGCCATTTTTACCTTCTTAAAGGTAATGCAAAAAAATATTTCCAAATAAGTGTCAATTTCCTTGCAATAGGGTAAATAAATCAAACTTTTGTAATAGTTGATTTTAACAAAATAATCACAAAGAACTCACATGCACATCCTAATTTTGGAAAGAAAACGTCAACGTTTATACGCAACTTTTGATGCCTGGTTGTGTCCACAAACAATTCAGGTTCCACCTATATGAACAACAGTTAAGACGATAAATCGTCTAGAAACAATTGGTCGTTGTAATAACTTCAGAGTATTACATAACAAAGTCAAATAGCAACCGCTACCTCTGTAGTTAGGTAATAATTAAATTCGGATACAAATAACAGGAACATAATGAAAGAGCTAATGCCAGTCACTAAAATAAACAACTTTACAATTACATTTAGTTATCCTTTTCTTTCATAAATGAAATGCTCCTAGGTGATTTTAATAACAAACAAAAGACATTATAATGTTATCAACATTATCATTTTGTTTTGTCGAAAAGCCCATATTGTCAGATATCTGGTATGTTACTTATTAACACATTGTTTACAACACAAATGTTTGTCTTAGCATACTATATAGTTAACCTGCCAACTATTAAAAGTTACCTAATGCTCCTCCAAATGTTTTCACTCGAAAGTCTTCTAATGTTTTTGGGTAAGCATCAAACTGCTTTAGTCTGTTAGCTAATGATCCATCCATTTCAAGTTGCTATCTTTATTCCAGCCATAAATATAATAGGTATACTTTACTCGAAGTTGTAGAAACTTTTCCAATGTTTTTGGAAGGTGTGAAATGTCTATTTTCCTTAAAAGAAATACAATTACCAACGTCTTCCTTTTAAATTAAAGTTATCTACAGGGACATTTTTTCTATTTGAGAATCATTAGCAGTGCGTATCTTTGAGACAACTATCCAAGATAATTATCTAAAGCTTGTTGGTGTTAGATTACTGTAATATGAAATTACATTTGCAGAATAGGAAATGAAGCATATGATAAAACCATCAGTTAAAAGCCTAAAAATACATTATGAAAATTGCAACCTTGTGCTCTCGTAAAAAGAATTTTTTGTATTTCCCAACTAAAAATCAATGTCAATGTTTACTCAAGACTATGTTATTTGCGACATTCGTGTTCAAGTACATGATTAAATGTTTTTAATCATTCACACAAAAATGGAACAACCTATAACTTTGATCCATTATTCTTCTCTTCTTGAAAGTAACAGTATGAAAATAAACTAAAGCTGATATCAACTGGAAACAAAAAGGAGTACTAACATTAGAACTTATCAATTAGGATGTTTAGTTTGGCAGAGTGTCTGGGAGGTTCAGGTGTCTATACAAATAACATTTTTGTTTGAAAAATTATGGCAGCATAACAACAGTTTTTAGCTTTGTTCTGAATGAAATTTAGAAATGAACAAAACAGTGTTTTTCTGGAGATGACTTGTCATGAGACCTTACACATCTGACTAATTAGAGGCACTTTTTAACACCTCCTCTAAATAATCATTATATATCTTATTATAATAATCGTGTAGTTTAAATCGGGTATGTTTGATTAAATTTTACGGTCAAGTTCTTCTTAGTTGGGCGTAAAACCATGTAGAGGCAAGAGACACTTTTTTCACTTTATAAAAACACGCTGCATTTGACGTCAGTTATTTTTATGATCACAGGGAATCATTGCATTGCATCCCCAATGGAATTCGACTTTTGGGGGAAATATCTCGAGAGCCATTGGGGATAACTGATGTTTTTGGGGGTCAGCCGTACAGGCGATGGGGTGACAAAAGTTTTGGGCCTAAATATTTGCCATGCATTTTTTTGATCAGTTTTTCAACATAGGTACATTTTCTGTCTCCAATTCTTCAATTGAAATTTTCGTCACAGGGTTGGCAAACGGGAAAGGCGAAATTGACAAATCCTTTTCGAAGTTAAACTCAGTAAAAATTTTTACCTGGGTTACTAGTATATTATGTAAAGCCTTAACATTCTTTATTATAACACCCTGCCAGTTCACAACAAAAACACAGAAGTGATATGGTTTGCCAAAAGGGACTGTGAACATAATATTGCGTATATAATTATGACATAAAGTTCTGAAGAATTCAAGTGTCCCAAAATTATACACTTTTATTACACTTGGAATAATATTCAAAGAATAAATTTACATCCAATGATTCTAAAAATTTGTCTTATAAATAATATCATCAATCATACCTAATGAATATTAACATATTTCAGTAATAAGATTTGCTCTAGATTGATTGATTTTTAAAATGAATGGCAACATGACTTTTCAAGTTCCTATTACCTAGTCTAGACTTTACTCTTACACTTAATTGTATAATATAACAACAAAGACCTGTGTAGTGATACCAGTATATAAACTGTTCACACATTGACGCGTTTTGTCCTATATAAATATTTGTTACACTTCCGTAGTACCAATCATGTTTATTTACTTATATCTGTCAGTTTAATACTTCATCAACAGTGGATACCCTACAAGAAGAATGAACAAGCCATTGTAAGCTGTATATACAGTGCCAGAACAAAGGAAGAGTTGAACCTTTTAGAGAATTTTTAGTGAGTCCACTAGAGATATATCTTTATTTGAAAGAAGGTGAGTATCATTTCTTGAAAGAAACTTATTGCTAAATTTTGATTCTTTCTCTTTCTCTCATTTCCCATTATTATAATATAATAATTTAGGATAAGAGAAAATAACGATAATTTAAATCTGTATATATATACATATCATTTCATGGATTTATATCAACACTTTCCAAAATGTACACAGCCTATATCAGGTATTTCACAAATAAAGACAAAAACACAATAATGGCATCTTTTTGTTCATCAATCATAATACTGCAACTTTTCTGCACAAAAGCTCCAGGTCATTCCTGGCAATTTACAGTACACAACCTCTAGGAGCTCATTATTTATTATGTGCCACATTGATTAATGGCATTCATTGGTTTGATGATTATTTTTATTTAGCTGTACCTCTGCTGCTATAGGACAAATGTGTTGCATGCAATAACATTCAAATAAACAAGGAGGTATGATGTACACAGCATTTACATATATAGCATATAGCTTTACTGTATGATGAGCGGATATGGGCTTTAACAACAAGACTTAAGAATAAAATCTCAAACAGGAACCGAAAGCCACAACAACTGTACCATAAAACAACAATGAATGCCACCATCATTTTGAGAAATGATTTCTGCAGATAATAATAAGCGAGGCAAATGCAAAGTGCGTCGTGGCCAAGGTTTCCATGGTATAATCGCCTCTTTGTGATCTTGCGTTTTTAGGATTATGCTATGGTGTGGGTGTGACGCGTCCTGTTTTTTTACAGTTTTTTTTGCGACTGAGTGATGCAGCGGCGCCAGTATAATTCTTGCGTCAATCCTCAGTAGGCTTAGTTCCATTTTTGACCAACTGTTACCAACTGCCAATAATTTTTACACGTGGTGGAAAATACTGGGGGATAATTTCGTCGGGGAAAAGTGACGAAATATTTGCTTCTTGACGAAAATTTTCCCCGACGAAAACTTTTCCCGACGAAATTATCCCCGATAAGGTAACAAATTTTTCAGAAATGATGAAATTGTTAAGACAGTTACGTTAAGAGTTAATACAGTTAAGAGGAACTGCTACTTGCTTGTTAAATGAAACTCAGAAAGGAAAAAAAGTGGTACATCATTATTCATTCCTTTCTTTTTGTGGAACAACATATGAAAATGCCATATGTACATCACCTTTTCAGATACTAATCTCCTTCAATAGTTGAATTAAATGAATCGGAAGTGCTGAACGACAGCCTTAAAGGGTTTTTCATGAATATTGTGTTCGTTCTATGTTGTGTAATAAAGGGTTTTGGTATGCGTTGTTTCTGAATTGTCAAAATATGCTTCAATTGCTTCAAATCAGCTGCCACATTCCGAACTGTAAGGTTATCAAATATTAAAAAGTCTTGCATGATAAGTGAAAATAACATGGAAATGTCATAATTTCTACCTTGGGAACTTTGGCAACTGATATTAGGTTTTTAACATTTTTTACAGAGGATGACCTTCAACTTTATTAGCATGCAGAGTTTGTATCCATTTTTTCATTCCATTCTTCTCGTGAATATTTTATTCATTCTTAGGTATGTTTTGTTTTTGCACTGTCACAAAATGGAACAGGTGAAAACAGTAAAGAGTTGTTTCAAGTCAACTACAACATTACAGACAGTAAGCATACCAAAGCATAAGAACGAACGTTGCTTTCCATGTCGTATCAGTGGTGAACATAATACAAAGTGTTCTTGAAAAATGCTGTCTGAAAATATGACCGTAGGATATATGGTTGGTTTGAGTACAATTTACATGATACCAACATTTCTCCATTTTCTTGGAATTTTTCTGCTATATGGAACAAAGAGCATCAAATTGAAAAAATCGCAGCGTTTATACCTAGTAAATCTGAGCACTTTCGAAAGCCTCCATTGTCTCTTGGCAATCATACGAACAATCCTGACTTACATGAAGTATCTGCACGTTGACAAACACATAATGCTGCTACAGTGGACTTCGTGTTATGTTGCCATAACTTTCTCCGTCATATTCCTCACTATCGACTGCATGCAAGTAATACGCTTGGGCATTCGTTGTTCTCCAGACAAGCATGCACGAATCGCCAGATGCTTAATCACCAGCTTGTGGATCTTCACTCCTATCGTAGCATTTGTCTCTTCCAAGTTATTTGATAATGACAATATCGCTATTGTACGAACAAGCGTATTTTACATACATCCAGTAGGTGATATTCCGTTTATAATCGTAATTGTTGCTGCATACAGTTGTATCATGTATACTGTGAAAAAAAGCAGGACACAAGTAACCCATGGAACTGAAGAAAATGAGCCTCCGTTTTATCGGACTAAAATATTTTTGGTCCCGTTTTTCATCGTTCTAAACTTTTTGTTATTTATGTTTTTACCAAAAGCAATTTTCTTCTTCTATTGTGTGACCAAAAGGAGATGGAATGAACCGACAGTTTTTGTGTTGTTATCACTATTTGGTGTTTCCTATGTTATGGACCCTGTCATTTATATCTTCATGTTGCCGAATGTTCGCCAATACTTACGCACATTGGTGTGTAGACGTTAATCATCAAATGATGGACCGTGTCCATTCTTGCTTACGATAGTGTGGATACTGTAATGTGAAAACTAATTCTAATTCAAGCAATAAATACATATTATTTCTGTTGGTGTTGTAAATATATTTAGCTTTTTTGATGAAGTATGATTAATGTAATTGAATATGGAAAACAACGTTGCTTTTCATTTCATTGGTTTTCATTTCAGTTTGAAAAACAAAACGCAGTTGAAGAAAGATATTGTTTTCTTAGATCTTTTTTTGCTTATGACGTTCAGTAACAGTTTGTTTAAAACCCGTTAAAGAATTTTACAGGGGATGGTAGTTTTATATTTTGCTGTCAAACAAAAATACCTTAGCTTAATTACTCTCGTTACATCATGAAGTACAAGAAATAACACCAATATACTGTAGTGCCACATATTTCATTAGTACAATCGTACCAGTTTGTGACCAGACCGTGTTGTAACAATTAGGTACAATAGCAAGTCCTATTATTACTAGGTATTGTTTTATTTGGCTGGGCACACTCAGTTGCTATTGCATCTGTTTTCCAGTTGCGGTCACAGTTTAGGTTTGAGGCTCTAATGTATTGTCGATCCAGCATTGTTGCACATTCACTCACGCATGGTAGCTTGATTCACAAAATTTAAACGTCCAGCCCATATGAACTATGAAAACTAATGCTAATTCAACCAATTAATTCATGTTATTTTCGTTGATGATATAAATATATATAGTTTTTTTGGTGAAGTATGATTAATGTAGTTGAAAATGGAAAACAACAATAACATTGCTTTATATTTTTGTTCGCAGACGATTTCACCAGTCCACAACTATGTAGCCGAACAGTAAATGTCAAAGTAGACCTTATGAGTGTTTCTTCTGTCACATATTTCTTAAGGCATAAATGGCACCTATCCTTGTTGCGATATTTGATTTCAATACAGAGCTTGGTCATATCCCTTTGTTTTTCCTTACATGTCCTCAAGGATCTTGATAAAGTCAATGGCATTGTGAAGAGCGATCCTTTCCACGCCAACTTCATAATGTGAAGGGGGATCCTTTCTATAATTTATGTGTGATCTTACATTACTGATTCCCTCTCGCAGTTCCGTGTCTACCAGTTTGCATGACAAGCAAACAAACAAACATACAGAGAATCGGGTTATTAGTATATAGATGAAATGATCAAATTGAAATGTGAGCACTTGTTCATTATTGTCAATAACAAATTTACAGTCACAACATATCCAGAACTGTACCTGTTCTCCAATACGACAAAAGTTTTTCTTAATGTGGCTTAGAGACTTCATGAAACAACATCATGAAATCTGTTTCCCACTGGAATAAACTCCTATTCATAATAATTAATAATAATAATAATAATAACGGAATTTATTCTGAGCATTTCCATATTTACAATGGCTCTTCATCTCAAAATGCGAAAGATTTTGTGTTTGTGCGTTGACGAACGTATGAACATTAGCAACTTTTTTTTATATATATAAATTAGTTAATTTGGCAAATGCTCGGTCCATGTAGTACTTCTTGCAAGAATTGACGAATTTCTTGTGATCTTGGATTGATCGAAAGTTAGGTGGGAGGTCATTGAATGTCCGGCCGATAGTATACTGGAATGGGTTGGTGATGTTGCATGGTTTGATTTTGTATCGTGTCTCTATTGGTGTTCTTAGTGACCTTGGTCGATCCATAAAAGTAAATTTTAGATTTTCTGTGCAGGTATCATTGTAAAGGGACTTGTGGGCTATCTTAGATGTTGCCATGTTCTTTCACGAATTGGTAGCCATTTTAGGTTAATTGTTTCTGCAAAGCCACCGAATCTGCTATAGGTGTAACCAGCAAGTGAGTTTCTGCATTCTGTTTATGAGGTAACGGGGTGCTTCTGCAAAAATTGCACTGCAATAGTCCATTTTTGATAATATCAGCATTTCAGCTAATTGTTTGCGTAAATGAAATGGAGTAAGTTTTTTAATTTTGATGAGGGATCGAAAAGCGGAATAGGCTGATTTGAGTGTTGTATTGATGTGGTCGTCCCATGTAAGCTTTTGGTTGAGAGTCACTCCTAGTATTTTTGACTTGCTGATGCGTTCGAGTTTAATGCCATTTAGATTGATCTCGTATGTGTTGGTATCATTGAAGTGGTGTTTTGCCAACATATTGGGTGTAGCGAACAACATAGTTTTTGTTTTTGATTGGTTAAACGCCAGATTATTTGATTTGGACCAATTTGATAGTGTTTGTAGGTCTTGCTCTAAGCTTTTTGCGAGTGATAACAACTGATTAGATTTTGCATGTCCATATATGTTCGTGTCATCAGCGTATTGAAGACAAGAGTTGGTAAGTTCAGCTGACATATCTGTTACATATAAGTTGAATAAAACAAGTCCAAGGATGCTGCCCTGGGGTATTAAGATGTGAATGAAAAGAAAAGCTTTTTTCAAACATAGACAGCAATTTGGAAAACAATAAACAAATTTAAGCTGTGTGTTCACGAAAAACGTTTAACTTTTGTTTTAAAATATCAATTTGGGGGTCTCAGCGCAAAGATAAAAAATTTGTATGGATTCAGTGTTTTGAAACAATAAGCACGATGTAATTAAACTACGTGTTTAATCGACCATTAAAAATTTAATTACATTTTTCCAAGACATTTTCCTTATTTTTTCAAAAACCACTTTTTCATTTTTCACAAAAACATACTAGCCGAAAGAGCTTGAAAATGAATATACCGAATTTCAAAATAATTTTTACATCAATGGAAAGCCATTTTCAAGCTCTTTCGGCTAGTATGTCTTTGTGAAAAATGAAAAAGTGGGTTTTGAAAAAATAAGGAAAATGTCATCGAAAAATGTAATTAAATTTTTAATGGTCGATTAACACGTAGTTTAATTACATCGTGCTTATTGTTTCAAAACACTGAATCCATTCAAATTTTTTATTAATTTTATGTTTGCGCTGAGACCCCCAAATTGATATTTTAAAAAGTAAAAGTTTAACGTTTTTCGTGAACATACAGCTTAAATTTGTTTATTGTTTTCCAAATTGCTGTCATTGTTTGAAAAAATGTTTTCTTTTCATTCACATCAGTTTTCTGAACTTCTTATTGCATATACGACATCACGTTTTTACTTGCTGTTTTTTGTATGTACTTTTTGAATTAATAGATGAGTTTCTTAGTGACGTAATGTTTATAAACACCAGTGTTCTTTGCTCGATAATTACGGTATATTGCAACATAGAATATCATTAATCAAGTCATTTTCCTGTGAGTATGCGCACGCAGCCTCGCAGGAAATAAAAGTCTCTTTATACACTTCAAAATGTTGTCACTTTATTTGGTTCTCTGGAGTCCCTTTAAAGACAATCGACATTAGAAAGTTTCAATACACATTAGCACTTCCTATCTATTTTCATACATTGTATTTGATTTTTAGTATGTACAAGGTATAAAAGTGTAATTAACATTGGAAACTCGTCTATAAACATGAAAAGGCCTTTATGGCTGGTACACCGCACCGTGCTTTAGTTCAGTTGGGGTACATTAATATCAGGATGTAAAATAAAAACTAGCATGTAGCTTTAGCTAAAAAATGCCCCCGCACTCAAGCATTTCAATTTGTATACACAGCAAGCTATACATTGCAAGCTATACAACGGAAATAAAAATAAGTTTTGTTCGAAAACAAATGTTTTGGTTTATTGTGGGCCTGGTAAGTGGCATACTTATATGCTTAAATATTTCGACAAACCCAGTTTTTTAAGAAGCCTCAAAGCTACTCAACACTCAATCGTTTTAGAACTGTCTTGCATTATGATCACGAGATGAGTAGCATTTAACATTTAATTTGTAACTTTTAATGCATCGAAACAGGCATACAATAACACCCTTCATTCAAAGAGTTGACATGATGGCATCAATTGAACTTCAAGACAAACTCGATAATTGATGCTAATATACCTTTTAAAAAGTGTAAATAAGGCTTAACAAGTAATATCAGAAAGTATTTGCTACAAACAAAAGAAATGTGTGAACTGAAACCATGGATACGTATTTTGTAATCAAATACGTATTTTATAATCAAAATAAGATTCTGTAAGAGCCAAAAGAAAAAAAAACTTTTAAAAAAAATCTATTAGAAATCTCTGTTTCAAACTTTGATTCAAAACTAAAAATAGGCAAAGTTTAAATAAGAAAACAAGAAAAAATACAGAAAGATTTTATTGATCATGATCACACTAGGTTTGGAGGACAGTTATAAAAAAACACGAAGAACGATAGTTTGTAAATATGGCTTTCTTACATACACAGAAATCCAATTTAAATATTTTTAAGGCAAGATCCGCCAATAATCAGTGCATTGAATAAAATTAATTGAATGAAAGGTTTAGAGTTAAAACATATACAAAAATAAAATGTATGGTTGGCAAAATTTCAGATTTCAAGCTGTGCTTCAAAATCCTTATCGTTCATTTCACTAAAACAACACAAAAGTAATATGAAAAATGTCTAAGCAATGTTAACATACGAACTTCCTAAATAACATAGTATAGTATAATAATAAATTAGAAAAGAGATACAAAAAAACATTCTGTCTCCCACCTCCCTTACAGTACCATGCTTTGAAACGGTAAAAAAAGCAAAGTCAGCTAATAATTGTATACCACCGTGTAACGTCAACACGAAAGTTGGAAGATGATGATGAGGATGATGAGAATGAAGAAGAACAAAATCGGAAACTGACATTCGCCTATCTCGTGAAACTACTATGCCTCCTCGCTCGCTTACGCTCGCTGCGGGGGCAATAAATCTTCAGCCTGGCTATTGATTATGAATTTTCACCTTTGCACTGAAACCACAGCTTCAATGGTTTGCTGTTCGAAGCAAATTCATTACCAATCATCATTGTTATCAACAAAAACAAAACATCATTGATATATCAATTTTTTCTGGTTTTTACACGTTCATTCAAAAGTTTTTTTAGACAACACTGAACTAAAACGATCCATTTCCATCATTTAACGTTTCATCTATTGAATCATTTTAAAAGCTAGCAGAAAAAAAGCAAAAATCTTCCACTGCTCATCTGCACTGACTGAAAAAAATGGCGTGCTGTAGACTAGCCTCTAGTCTTATCTACTTTGCCAAGGCGAAAATTCAATACCGAACCGCGGCTATAAAAGTGAACGGAGAAGAAGGAGGAGAAGGAGAAGGAAACTGCCGGTTTTAACATATATTTCGCCCTATGGGGAAATATATAATAAGAGTTTTTAAATTTTGTCTGTCGTACCAACATAATCCAACTAAATCGAATGACCTGCAATTAGACATTGTCAATACTTTTACTTAAGAATGCAAGAGTTTCCATAAGTACAAGTCATTAGATTTACATAAACTACACGAATCAAATACACCATCATCGAGAGATATATTCGCTGACAATATGCCTTCAGAACGCCATTTTTGACAAGTAGTCTGTCCAATCGGAAAGGCATCAGAACAGCGAATACAAAACACCTGGTCACATTGTCTGGAAATGTCAACGTAAAACTTCTAAACTTCTTTGATGTTCTGGCGAAATTGACATATGGTAAATCGAAATCACAAATCCAATGTTCCAAAGAGATAAATTTCCGACACTGTTTTAAAGTTTTCGTACTTAGATTTTGTGATATCGAAAAAATTGTTCTCAAGAAATCTAACGCAATTCTCAATTTCCCAACCTCCAACCCAGGGTTTCTTGCCATTATATATATACGGATGGCGGCGAAAAGAGGCAAGAAACCCTGGGTTCGAGGTTCTCAATTTCCCTCTCTTTTCTACAGCCGGGTTACACCAACAAGTATCATTTTTCATCTTTACACAACCCCCTTTAATAACTCGCGACGTTTTGTTAAACTCTCAAATTTTTGAAGGCTAGTTAACCGCTTTCTCAATTTTATTATTAGCGCTTCTAGTAGCACAATTTAAATGCTTTTCACACACAGAATCAGAAGCCAATAAACCTTTTCGGAAATTACGTCATCACAAATATCGCCTCGTTTCCAAGTTTATGGATTATTACATGCTTAACCTTAATCCTGAGGTGTTGTTTCTCTTTTTGTAAACAGCGCAGACGTCATTAATATTCAGTTTGAAAACGAGGCGGAAGCTCAAGATTCCCGTCGTACTACAGTTTGATACGTTTAAGAATAAGCTGCTTACTCTCATAAAAGGGATCCTTTCGCTGAATTAACATCCACATCGATCACCTCAACAGCGTTATCGATGTTGTGAACATTCATACAAAGTTTGAATTGTTGTTGACTACCCTCTTATTCTTGTGATCTCTACTCGATCCTAAATTACCTAAATTGATTCGCCACTGTGTATCGCAGAGGTACTTTCGCAATTTTTCTTTTCTTCGGCTTTTCAGTTGTTAGATTGTTGTCCGTTATAATAATACGTCCTTACGGTACAGGTGTGACCGATTGCGATATGACAAAACCGAGAACGTTACTACATCGTTCCTCCATTTTATATATACATACTAAGCGCATGCACTGACTTATATAGCAAACCAGATGTCGTTCAGAACTGAAAGTGAAAAAAGAAACTCCCTTCCCCCCCCCCCCCCCCCCCCCCCCCCCCCCCCCCGGGAAAATTGCCCCCCGGATAATTACCCTCCGGAAAATTGCCCCCACGTAAGTAGACCTAACCCTAACCCTAACCCTAACCCTTACCCTAACCCTATATTGGATGGGGGCAATTTTCCGGGTGGCAATCCTCCGGGGGGGGGGGGGGGGGGGGGGGGGGGATTTTCCAGGGGGGAGTCATCCGGGGGGCGATAGCATCTAAGTTTCGCCTCTTTTATGAGGACATCACCTTGATGATGATCGGCTGCATGGTTTTCAAAAATGGCGTCACAAGCAGCGAAAGTTCAGATGCAAATCCGAGAAAATAGTAACGAACTTAATGATTTTCTTAAAGATTTGAATCGTTGGGAAGACAGCATAAGAAATGAGGACAATAATTTGAAGTCTTCCCGTCGAATCAATGAGATAGTATGTATGTTAGCGATTTTCTGTCCTGTGTTCCAAGAATGATTTTGACATCCACCACCACATCACCACCGCCATGCATCATCATAATAGTCAGTAGATAGAGGAAACTCCTTAACCTAAAAACTTAAGGTTTCCTTTTCGCATCCCCACTCTCCCGTCCAGGATGTTATGTCTTAATTAAGGAAACATTGATAGTCTAGGTAAGTGATGTAGCAACAAATTAAGCTGTCCCTTCTTCATTAATATATATATACAGCCAAGACTTTCATCTCCTGTTGGCAAGACAGAGCTGGGGGCCTATTTTCGCATCATACGCTAGGATGCACTCACTGATTTAGTACTACTTTTGAGTCCGGAATACAACAAGGGGTGATGAGAATAAGCGGGGTTGGTGGAAGTTTTAGTCAAAGTAAGTAAGTGGTGTGGCTGGAATAACCAGGAGGGTGGGTGCATATTTTCATAAAACTTCGTCTTCGTCTTCGTCCCAGGACCTCTATTCCGGACTTGAGAGTAAGTGCAAACTGACCATATGGCAAATTGGAACAAAGTGAAATAATTCTTTTAGCTTCAATTCTCTTTAGTAGCAACTAGCTAAACTAAAAAAATGATCTCTTAGGTAATGAACTGTATGTAGAGCTGAGCGTTGCGCTATACTGATGTCAGTAGAAATAGAATAATTGAGAAACGGTCTGAGAATGAGCAGCTGTTTATCATTAACATAGGACTCAATCAAAGTAAAAAATGATTGGCTCCCTCGTAGAGATTATCTCATTTTTTTATCATCTACATTTTTCTCTCAACCTTATGATAGTTCATTATCTTTAATTTAGATGTATTGCCATTTACTTCCTTTTAATTAAACGAAAATAAATTTACTCAAGTTTGTATGGTTGCCAGGATCTGATTCAGTGGAATCTACCACGAAAAGTTGCTGATTATATCATAACTAGTTTATTTATTTATTTATTTATTTATTTATTTGGTAAAGAAGGTCATACTTACAATGTACGCAGTCATAGACTGATGTGGACCTACTATAAAGTATAATTAAAAATTAAAAAATGAATATATTATTTAAAAACTATTTAAAAAACAATTTAAAACAATTCAAAACATGAAATAGAGAGTTTCAGAACTTCATAATCCAGGAAATGAGAATTAGCCACATGCGCAGTAGTTATGAACTGGAATGAGTGAGACCATAGTTGGCTTAAAACAAGTTGAGACACAAATAGTGCTAGTTCAACCAACCTTAGATAAAACTGCATTTGAATATATATAAATTAGTTAAAATTAAAAATATCGAAAGTTCTAATAGAATGTAAAGTGAATTTGCAGAAGAATTAGCGACTTTGGTATCACGATTTGATTACCACATAGACGTTGAAAACTTTAATCATGTAAAAAACTAAACTCATTCAAAAACTAATAGTAAAAATACTCAGATTCTCGTGCTCTTCCACCATATGGTCGATATATCAAGATTTCATCAAGGGTCCTGATGTTTTTGGATATCATGTTTCGAAAACAGTTGTAGCTATTTTCTTTCATTACGTCAGAGATGTTGTTCCAGATCACCGTAGCTCTGTAGCAGAACGACTGCTTATATTTAGCAGTTTTAAATGGTGGGTTGTCAAATTTTAGGACATTCCGTAGCCTTCGGTTTGGATTACGTTTTGAGAGAAGGTGGTTGAGTGGGTGGTTTTCGTCATTAAAGATGTTATACGCAATACACGCAGCTCGGCGTTTGTAATACCACGAAAGTGGTTTCCAACAACATTGATGCAATACCTCCTGATCTGGTATTATCTTTTTGACTCTGCAAATAAAACGTGCTGCTTTGACATGAACATTATTAACACTGTCCATCAGGCTTTTTGAGCACCCACCCCAAACGGATATGCAGTAGAGTATTGATGGCAAGATTGCAGAGAAATAAAATCTACTGAGGTCGATATTACTCATGAAGCGCATAGAGTAAAGTGACTTCACTTTTGCACGATAATTCTTGATTAGTTTAGTTACGTGAACTGACCAGGTAAGATTGTCATCAATGTGCAAACCTAGACACTTGGCTGAATTTGTGACATTGACACTATCCCTTCCAAGGGTAAAGTTGGGCAAGGGACCGATGAATTTTTTCCTTGATAGTAACATGATTTCAGTCTTGCCGATACTTGCATGGATTGTAAATCCGTTCCTTTTGGACCAGGATGATAAATCGTTTAGAGTAGACTGAATCTGTCTGAAGAGATCTTGATGTGTGTCACTTATACATGTTTCAGTCGAGTCATCAGCAAACATCTCGGTCTCAGCGTCGTCAACTTCTTCTGGTAAATCATTTATGGACATAGAAAAGCATGGTGGACCAATAATGGATCCTTGTGGTACACCGCTGTCTACGCTTTCAAGAGTGGAGACTGACTTGTTTATTGATGTAAACTGGAGTCTATTCGTAAGGTAGCTTTCAAGGAATTCATAAAATTTGCAGGATATGCCAACAGATTGGAGCTTCTTCAAGAGGACTTTGTGAGGGACGCAATCAAAGGCCTTCTTAAAGTCAATGAATATGATGCCTACCACCTTTCCTTCATCAACAGCTTTGATCCACTTCTCGGTGTTGCTCAGGAGAAGTGATTCAGTGGAGCGACCGGCTCTGAAGCCCCATTGATGTTGACTCAGTAGGTTATTTGATAGTAAATGATCTTGCATTTGTTGTGTTACCATTCCTTCAAGGACTTTACTAGGAATGCTAAGCAAGGAAATTGGACGGTAATTGTCACATGATGATTTGCTACCCTTTTTGTGAAGGAATTTGATTTTAGCTGTTTTCCATGCATCTGGAAATTTTCCTTCTTCCATACAGTTTTTGATTACATAGTTAAGTCCACTGTTCATTGGACCAATTGTTTTTAGGAGGTCTGAAGATATATTGTCCTGTCCAGAGGCTTTTCCAGCTTTAACACATTTTTTGAAAGATTTCAGGTACGAATCAGCATTAAATTTTAAATCACAGATGGTCGGTGTGATTCTATTGATCTGCTTGTCAGAGCAATCAACATCTGGGGTTGAGAGTTGAGTACCAATCTTAGCAAAATATCTGTTTAGAAGATTTGCTTTATCAACATCCGCTGTTACGACAGTACCATTTTCAGTTTTGAGCGAACCAATATTTGAGCTTTTCTTGCCCTGGAAGTTCTTAACGGTTTTCCAGAAAGACTTAGCATTATCACAGTTTGAGAATTTGTCCTTCCAATAGTTAGAGACAGTAGATCGAATAAGGGCGGTGCACTTGTTCCTCTGTTGTTTATAATCCTTCCATTCTTTTGATCCTTTCCTAGTACCATGGGCTTTCTTTAAAAGTTTGTATCTGGTGTTTAGCTCCTTACGTACCTCGCTATTCATCCACGGTTTGGAGTCTGATCGTATTTTTAGCTTCTGAATTTTGACATGATCATGTAATGTCTCTTTATATAGATATTCCCAAGCCCATTGAATATCATTTACATCGTCAAAAACTTCTACAACGTGCCATGGAGTATATTGGAAGTCAGTAATTAGTTTATTAACATTATGACAGATCGTTTTGGTAATGATTCTGGGAGTACGACAGGGCTTCTTTACATCGAAGGAGGTACCAATCAGGTGGTGGTCAGATATTCCTGAGTCATATGTCCAGCTGTCTAATACTTTAGGACCATTTACGTTTTTACTTGTGATGATAAGATCAATAAGGGTTGAAGATGACCCAGTGATACGTGTGTCTTCCGTAATCAAGTTTGTCAAATTATGTGTTTTCATGATGTTAAGAAAGATTCTTGCATCAGTAGTGATTTCGTTGTTGCATTTCGATAGATTGTAGTTGAAGTCTCCCATCAAACAGATGTTCTTCCTTTTGTCACAGATTGTCGAGAGAGTTTCACTAAAAATTGTTAAAAACTTTTTGTTAGATGGAGGACGGTATATACATCCAATGAAAAGTTTCTGAGATAAGATATTCAAGTCAAGCCAAACAGCTTCAAGTTTGTTGCTAATTTTAATATCAGAATCAATAATATTCAGCTGTTCTGAGTAATACACCAAACAACCTCCCCAGTTATTATTTGCAGATTCACTGTCAGCACGATCGAATCGAGCAATTGAGTATCCAGGAACACACAGTTTTTCATTACCAATGTCCGGTGACAGATGTGTTTCTGTGATGGCGAAAACATCAATATGTGTCTCGATTAACAACAATCGAATTTCATCAACTTTCTTCAGCAGTCCATTGATGTTAAGGTGTGCGAAATGTAACTTGTTCTTCTTCAGCACTCCAACCAGGTCATGATAAGCCAACATGATTCAATTTGTATTGGTTGTATCTATGAAACAGGTGGCTGCTCCCTCTTTCTGGGGTTTGCCTGCTTTTAATTTGCAGGATTTTCCCAGTTTTTGTGGAGATTCACACCCTTTTACTTTTACTGACTAGAATAGTATATTTTACGTCAGTATTTTTATTTTTTAGTAACCCGTGTAAAAAATTTTTACGAATTTTACTGAAAATGACGTCTCAAAAATGGTGTCGAAAAATTAATTTACAAAATGACAAACAGAAAGTGAATTATCGAAGTATAGTCAGTATCAAAATATTCAAGAAAAAAACAAAACAAAACGACATGTTAATACAACGTTTCGGATGCTTCAAGCATCCATTTTCAAGTAATCAAAAATCTTTACAAGAATGGGTTTTTTATAAAATATGGCTAAATAGCTAATATAAAAAATTCACACTACGTCAAATAAATACAATGGAGCTGATTTAATGGCTCTATTCAAAGGGGGATTATCTTTCATTATGAATAAGCTCTCTTTGATCTCGAGTTGATATCTATTATCCCCAGATGCCAAAATGTCGAAATCTTTAAAGGAAGCATGATGACGGCATTCTTTGAGGTGGTCACTAATGGCAGAAGGTTTGGGTTTAATTGACTCACCTGTAAGTGCTGAAATTCCCGTGTGTTCACTTATGCGAACATGGAGATGTCTGTTGGTCTGGCCATAATAGGAGGCGTTGCAGCCACCACACTTGTAACGATATACAACTCCAGAACGTAAGGAATCGGGAATTCGGTCTTTGAATCTAAACAGACTAGATATACGTGTTTTTATTTTAAACACGACGAAGATGTCACAACAGTTAAGTGATGTACGGATAGATTTTTGTAACTTAGTCCTAGATTGTAAAGAGACTGGGCCCAAGAATGGTAAAACAATCATAAGTTTCTTTTTAGGAACAGTACATACAGCCGGTTTGTGTACGCACTCCAAAAATTTTCGTAAACAACTTTCTATAAAAGATAAAAGATAATCCCCCTTTGAATAGAGCCATTAAATCAGCTCCATTGTATTTATTTGACGTAGTGTGAATTTTTTATATTAGCTATTTAGCCATATTTTATAAAAAACCCATTCTTGTAAAGATTTTTGATTACTTGAAAATGGATGCTTGAAGCATCCGAAACGTTGTATTAACATGTCGTTTTGTTTTGTTTTTTTCTTGAAAGTGAATTAGTGTTGCAGTCATAACGCGGACCATAAAAATACCATTTATTTTCTTAGAGGATTTAGAGATGTTTTACAAATAACTTCGGGTCTAATTTAGGAGGCAATGCGATGGTTCCCCTGATTTTAAAGACCCACTTAAACAGACAAAACCTAGATAAAACATTTTTCCAAGTTTGCAATCAACACTAGAGCGCAGAACAAAAAAAATCGTTTTACTCGGAAGAATAAAAAATACACGCTGTGCATCCGTTATTTGCACTCTGTAAAATAAATTGCATCTGGTGTAAAATATTCTACGTGTTTTGATTTTAAAATAATAATGTCTCAGAAAATGGCCACAAAACTTCCAACTGATCTGAAAATCCAACTGAACTGAAAAATACAGTAACCGTTACCGAGATGTCTGGGATCAAACATCACAGCCCTGTTCACCAATGTTGGGCAGACCATCAAAATGCAGTTCTCGGGATATCTTCCGAAAAGCGCTTTGTTCGATTCGATGCAATGCAATGGTTCCCCGTGATTAAAAAATGTAACGTCAATATGGAAAAAAACTCCTCACCCTTTTAATTAAAAACTCTGTAGGTATTCCAGATAAAGCATTTTACCTGTTCATTATCAACACTGCACATCATAAACATCTTTTTACTCGAAGATCTGAAACACATAAAAAATGCTCATATTAAATCCTTTCACGATACGATCTAGAAATAAATTGTGCGCACATGAAAACAACAGAAAGATTAAAATGGCTGTAACTGTTCATGGAACCCATGATCCAAGGTAAACAGAAGCTATTTTGCTATTTTGAAAAGCCAAACCCGTAAGTTGTAAACGTGTCAAAACAAATTAATACCTTCGAGTGATTTTCTTTTTACGAAGCTAAGGTTGGATATCAATATAGGATATTGTTCTTCACTAATCCAGAACGTCATGATTTAAAATTAATTTCTTCAAATTTTATTGTTTTTATTGGTCTTCCCTGGCAAACGAACGTACGCTATCGATTCTTGATCTTGCAAACAATGAAAACATTTGAACGATCAAATGCGCTGTGAGGGTTTCCGTTTATACTAATTGTGAATGTGTCTTGCGCGGTCTAACTGCCGCTATATGACCACGATTAAGAAGATTTTGACCGTGAAAAACGACCCGAAACATTCACTTTCTAAACTAAAAACTGGATGCACAGCGCGTATTAGGATATTGATGTAAATGTTATGCACATCATTACAAAGCACAACCACTTTAGTAGTATATGATATCTTATTATAATGATCGGCGCTGTGTGTAACACTTTTATTTTAGAGAGTGATATATATTTAATTAAATTTTATGGTCAATTTCTTCTGAATGTCAATAATATCAATATAGTTATTACAATCTATATACTTACACATGCTGTGTAACCATTATTTATTTCAGAAAGTGACTATTTTAATTATATTTTATAGCAAGTTCTTATGTTGAGCATGTAAAACCACACAGAGTTGAGAGGCTTTTTTTCTGTGTATATATAAGTACCAATTGACATCAGTTTCTTTATATCATTGTATCCCCAATCGAATGTGACATTTTTGGAAATGGTCTGTGATATTGGTGATGTGATGGCAAATAAATTTGTGGCAAAAATGTTTTGCACATGGGACTCTGACATCATGTAAATCTTTGATTGCAATTATCTCAGTAATGGTTACTGAGTTTAGGACAGCGAGTTTTAATTTTTTTTCTCATAGAATTTTTTCTCCAAACAAAATTGATTGATTAGTTTGCGATAATTGTAGCAAGTTTCTGCTAACACAACATTATGAAGAAAAATACAAAATACACAACTCTGTCAATATTATGTTGGCAGACATGGGATGACCTCAATTTATGCATTTTTCTTTGAAGATTGTTTTCATTGCCAAGCCATGCAATTTTTTGACATTTCTTCATTGATATATTGCTGTAAATCAGTAAATTACATGAACATGACAGTGATAGCCCTCCACTATAATATACTAAATTAAGGCAGGTCAGGGTAAAATTTATTTTACAGTAAAAGAGTGTAAAGACTAACTGATACTAGATGGTGAGAAAAAAAAACCCAGAAAAAAAACCAACTCTTAACCCTATGACCACAACTTTGTAGTCTTTGTAGTCCATGAGAGCATGTGAAGCACAGGAAGAATGACAATTGTTATTTTTAATGGCTTTTAATGGTATATTTATTGTGTCTTGAGTGTAATTTTAGATAGATTATTTTAATTGCCTAAATTCCCCTATCATTCACATAGTATTTTCCTAGCGGAAGGTTTTACATGTCAGTTGTATATATTTACCAGTATGCCACTAATTATTATCTTAATGGCCAATCAATTAAATCAAATGATGCAATTTGTCCGATTTGCCAACGTATCCATTGAGCTGGTTACACACATACTATTGTAAAGATTATTCGTTAATAACAAATTAATTTTAAAGTGGTCTATCTATTTATTGTTATCTGACTGTTAAAGCTTTTCTCAAGAGTTAGAATTAATGAAACCAATGATGTCCATTAAAGGGCTTTGGTTACATGTTTTTCTGCCATTTTAAAATGACCAAATAGCCAATAAAATTAAAGGACAAGATCAGTGAGATCTGTATGTATAATCTATTTGAACCAGTATGGACACTAAAATTCTCTTGCCAAAAACAAAACCCAAAATTTTTTGCCTTAAGCAGCCTTGATAAGCTTTGCATTACTTGTAACACTCAAGATGCTCTAAGGTCAGTCAATCTGTACACCCAAAAAAACTCTGGATACATCACTGGCAAATTTTTTATGTGAGTGTTTGACTACCGGGTGAGTCAAAAAAAAAATTACCGGTGTTTCACAAAAAATATCTTTCGATTGAATAATTATGAAGGATAGTTATTTTTATTTATGAATAGAGAAACCCTTTACCTAAATTTTGGTGTATCACTTTTCTAATTTGGTTGAATAGAAATAAAGTTATGGACAAAAAAGCCAAGCAAAATGTCTCAAAACAATATTTATGTTTTTATTGCAAACCAAAAGGGAATGAAACACATACACAATTAAATTTGCTAAAACTGATTTTCTTATTATTTCCAATAATTAAATTAAGTAAATAATTCAAACTTTTTTCAACATTTTCTTAAAACTTTATTCACTGAAACTTTTTATAAAAATTGTGTGGTATAAAATATTGAGAAAATGCTGCAACTCCGTACAACCAAGAGTTCCTGTATGCATCGAGTTTGCTAGGGTAGATTATACTAAAGAGGTAATTGGACAAATTGTGTCTTTTCTTTCAATCCCCATAGCCGTTTCATTAACATTATCGAATTTAATCAAATAATCATGTAGGAATATTTTGTTCGGCTTTTTTGTCCATTTTTTGAAGGGACGAAAGTTATGTTTTGTGAAACAACGGTACTTTTTTTGACTCACGCGGTATATAAAGTCTTATATTATAGGGAAATTAAGCCTTAGATTTTCTTTTCTAATTTTGAGCATAAAATACTTTATTTATCCTAGATGAACACCTTTTTATGTATGAAAAGTATACCAAATGAAAAAAAAAAGTTAAAAAATAACTCAGTTAAATCGCCATTACAACTTTGTCTTAAAAGTCATGACGCCACAGAGCGAATTTCATTTGCAAGATGACTGACGTTCATGAAAGTTCAGCATCTTCGGAAATTTTGAAATCTAGTTTTGAAACTGACGTAAGTGATCATGATGAAAATAAAGAAGAAGAATTAAACTCCAGTAGATTGGAAAACTTGCAAATGCTGTATAAAGGAGTAAACAAATACATCTTTATTATGAAAACAAAGGTACACAAAGGAACAATTTAAAATAGAATTATAGGGGACGGTTTCCATTCATAGTTACTTTCGAAGTAACTGATTGTGTCTTTTATATTTAACCACTATGATAACCAGGTATAAACAGAAAAAGTTTTCGAACATCAGTGTAAAATACGATGGACAAAATGACAGCTGATATGTATGTGGTGCAACGAAAGATTAGTGTCATTCTTTATACAACTCTTCAAAGATTCGAGGATAACACTAATACTAAAGCTAAAAAATATTTTATATCACGAAGAACACAAGAATTTTCATCAACAGAAACAAAATCTACACGTGCACGCAATCCCTACAGAAAGAGCGATCGCGCTGTGACGTCAAAAATTCCATTGCAGTGCTCTTTTGCAAGCAGCAATGGCGTCTGTTGTTAGATATTAAATAACGAAAAATTGAGTAGAATTATTATTTTAGACCATTTTTAATGGTCACAGAAGATTAATGAGACCTTTCTGCAGATAATATAAAAAAGGCTTAATTTCCCTTGATAATTATAGTACTCTCCACCCCACTTGGTTGTTAGCAAAAAGTTATTGATGAAATGAATACATTCAAAAACACCTAGAATGAGTAAGTTTAATTGAAGTGGAACTAGAACACCTGCCTTGAACAACAATTGTGCTGATGTCATGATGAGTGAGCAGAAAGATCAGAAAAAGTTCTTTTGAAAAAAACAAGCCTTGATTGAAAATTAAGTTCACTGCAACTACGAATGAAATAAAGTATTATTAAGGTCAGTTAAAAAGTTAAAAATCGAAGATCTTTAAAGTTCTGCTGTGTAACAGAAAATACAAGTTTATAAAGAACTATAATTGATTTTTTAATCAAAGTTGTTTTTGATTCCTAGCTCATACTAGTTCGATGGTTATGTACATTAAGCACAAACCATTTTCTCATTATCTCTTAAATTTCTTTAGCTTCCACCAGTTCGCATAGGGAAACCAAAAAAACAATCCGCCGGAGGTAATGTGAAAGAAGAGAAGAAGAAAAAACAACGCATCAAGTCAAGTGATTATGATGGATGGGCAAAATTTGATGTTGTAAGTGTTGTATATATATTATTATCTTTACCAAAAGGAAATAGGGATTTCATATTTTGTATTTGAAAGCAGAAATTTTTTGAAGTGCTGTTTTTAAGTGTAATTTTATAGGTTAAAAGAATTAAAAATTAACTTGAAAGTTTATGACTAAAAATTGCATAAGGAGGAGCGTGTACGGTGAGCAATTCCAGGATGGCTGAATTATTAAAAACATGTTGTCATTTCTCAAAACAAACGAAGGAATGGAAAAAATCCTTTCGATTGGTAATCATAATTTGAAGCAACGTTCTCGTATTCCATACAGGTACATAATGCCGAGCTCCAAGTCCCCTAAACATCACATGTCGATGAAACGTTTATTTGAACCAATGGGATCTTAGGGAAAAACATTTGCCTCACTTTTGTCTAATATTTAGTAACAGCTGAGAAATTTACGAATAAGTGAGGCAACCTTTCGTTAGCAATATGATGAGGATCAGGTAGATATAAATTTCACAAGAAACGGATGAGGCTGAGGGGACTTGGAGCTCGAATAGCACGGAAAAAGTCAAATTGGTTCGATAATTTTTTTCTTGTTTGGAATTTATTTTTTATTAAAATTATTATGATAGATTGATAGAGAATTTATTTAGCTTTCAGAAAATGTATACTCTTATAGGGGAAAAAATGAAAGTATCTGAGATATTTCATAAAAACTGAACATGTGTTTAGAGGTTAAAGACTATCCTTAACTTTGAAATTCACAATACTTCATAGGAAGCAGCTTGCAAAGATTCAAGCCAGGAGAGTAGTGAGAACGACGACGATCAGGATATGGATGAAGAAGAGTTGACAAGAATCCAGGAAAATAGGAATGTTCAACAGGCTGCAATGGAAAAAGAAAAGGTATTGACTCTTGCTAAATTTATTCTTCGGTGAATTTGTTGATTTTTACAGGTTTTAATCTGACTAGCATACGGCCAGATGCTAATTGTTTAAACAAAGTACGGACTTTCTACTAAAAATCTGACTGTCTGTTGTAAAATATCTTCAAATGAGCTTGATTTTGAGTTTTCTTTAAAACTCCATCAATTTCACTGTGGTCATGATTTCACCTTTTATGTTTTCTCACCCATGCTGTGTGTGCTTCTGTTGGAATTATTTTCTGAGAATTGTTCAAAACATAAGATGTAGTGCTTATAATGCAACTTTTTCTAGTGTGTGGTTTTAGTTGTATGTTAGGTTTGAAAAATATATATATGATAGCATCGGATAATACGCCAACTGCTGTACTCAACATAAACAAGTGCTCCATCACATGCCTGTTCTGCAGGTTCATTACATCGATTTTCATTAAGATCATCATGGAAATGTCTGCGATTGAAAAAAATATAATGAAGGTTAATATGTTCATACTGGCAACGAAAAACTGTGTTTGTCTCCTCACTGGGTCCGATGAATGGAACTTATTTCTGCTTTTGATGTCCCAGTAGATTCTATAGTAAATCGCCCCTGTACAAAAGATAAAACAGATATGAAAGCCAACACGGACATCCCTGTTGTAACAAAAATAATCTTGTTCGGAAATGAACTGTCGTGGGAAAGCAAAGCACAAACTGACCAACCAAATCATTGATGTTGTTACCTTGAGCACCTTCCCGTTGATCTTGTGACTGTATAAGATCTTGAGACGCAGCACTAGCCATCTATTCAATGCAATAAATATCATGACAGAGCCGTGAGTAATGAAAAGCATATCTGCCAAAGCTTGAAATACTCTTAACAAAATGTCATCTTTGATAAATTGTTGTGCAAAGAGTGAAGTATTCAGCATTATTTCGGCGATGCTTAAGTTGGTCAGAATGAAGTTGTGATTACTGAATTTTCTGGTGCAACGACTCTTTTCCACCTGTAGAACATATATTCCGAGAAAGTGTACTATTATACCACCAACCAATATTATACACAGCACTATTTGAAAAATCATGTGCAATGTACCAAGCCGCAGGTCTTTGTCTTGCCAAATTGTATGGTTAAACGAAACATTGCTTGCATTTGCTTCCATCCTCTTGAATTACAACCGTCTTAACACGATATCAAGAGGCTTTATAAGAGGAGCCATTAATCCTAGAAGTCATGAAGTTTATATTACATGTTGAATTATTAACGATTAACCTCTCTTGGGTGTATTACACAATTCTGTTTAGAAATCAGGGGCTTTTTGCACGAATTTCGGGTTTTTTATTTTCAATACAGTTTTATTCATATCTATGATATACAATAGGAACTTACAGATCTCATTACAAAAATGCTATGTTGGGAACAAAGAGTTCCTGTATTCTTGAGTTTTAAACCAAAATTTTAAACAGTTAGTTATGTCTTGCAATTCATCTTGTTATACAAAGTCTAAACACTGGTAAATACTGCATGCTGTTGTTACTGTGAAGAAAACTCCAACTTAATGTTATGTAATAAAAATCTATGTTTTTTTTATTTACAATTTACAAGTTAGAAACGATTTCATTAAATTTTAATTGTATTCTACTGTCCTGTGTGGAATACTACTAATTAAAGATGTTAAGGACAAACTTGGAAAGAAGTATTGCTGTATATATTGTATATATTTGTAAATACTTTAGTTTTTATCCTGTATAAAGATTCAGAAACAAATAAATAAATAATAGGAACTCGTTGAAGTATCTGGAAACTATCAGAAGGCCAAAAGAAGTTTGATTTACTTAGGCTTTCTATTATAAAAGAATTAACCAAAGTCAAGTCTTCAGTAATGTAAAGCTTCAATTAAGCATGTTTTTTCTGTCATCAAAGTTAAAACCTTAGGTATTTCTTTCTTAACAAGCCAGAGTAAACAAAATAGTTAACAATAAAATGTATTACCTGTCTATTTGAATTTTATAAATGCTGAACTCTATATTTTATATAATCTCAATGTTCATCAAACTCTCAGAGGTGTATTTGAGCCCCATGGCCGCAGTTATTTGAAGGAGGCCTCCCTTTTACTTACTTTTAGGTGTGTACTTATACAAGGGGATGCTCTTTTGATAGGGGCACTTAATCAAGTTTTTACCGTAGTGTTTTTTATGGCATCATTGTCCTTAATTCCGATAATATCTAATAGAATTTCGATGAGAATTCCCTTAATGGATCTGGAGTTCGACTTTACAGTCCTTGAATGACTCTAATGATAATCTTTCGCAATGAATTTAATCGATAAATAAAAAAACAAGCTCATAGTTACGTTAGGAATAAAATTCAAGATAATGGCAGGAAAAAAATCCTCCAGAAGTCCTACAAATTTGTTCAACCTACTGAGAGTTTCAGATATTGATAGTTTCAAACATACTACTGCATCCATCACCGTACATACTTATTTATATATACCTTAAACTTGTTTTACATTACCAGGGATTTTTCCAAGCACTTTTGGTTTCAATCCGCTCTACGAAAAACGGTAGTATTACTACGGTAGTTTTACAGTCCAGGAAGCTCCGCAATTTTAGAGATTTTAATCTCCACTAAACAGGCCTTGCCATGAGAGGCATGTGAAGGGAGTTGAAAACTAAGATGTTTTTTTAATTTCACTGAATAACATGAAAAGAGTTCTACTGGTACCATTTTCATTTTCATATTCTTTGGCAAGGTGAAGAAATGAATGCATATAACAAAGGAAATTTCAAAAATACCTTAGCAACGGTGGTTGTTCTCCATAGCAACAGAATATTTGATGAATAATGGCCTAATTACTCTCTCAAAACATGCTTTCAAATATTACGCATTAAAGAGCTAAAAAATGTTTAATTGACAATGAATGATTGAGTTTCAACTACCGGTAAACGGTAGTTGGAAAGTGCTTGGAAAAAACCCTGATTACATATCTATATTATCTATATTATATATTATTATAGTATAACAGTACTTCACTGAAATTTGGAAACTGTAAAATTTTTACCAATTATTCCTGATAAATTTGAATAGTATGGAAAACAATGTGAGTTTATTTAAACGGATTAATAAACATGAAGGTTTTTTAACTTTTTCATTGTCTGTTAGGGTAACCAATTATTCAAGGAAGGAAAATACGAGGCCGCCATAAACAGATACACAAGTGCTATAACATTGCATCCAACAAATCCAATATTGTATGCAAATCGAGGGATGGCCTTGCTGAAAACTGGAAAGTATGTTTTCGAAAAGTTATTTTTTCTCTGTGTGCCATGAAAGCCAGTTGCTTTCTTTTTGGATATTGTAATTCCTGTCGCAAAAATAAGCCACTGTGAAGGAGTACATCTCTAAAGAATATTCACACTATGCTAAATAAAGATACTGTTCGTCACAGTGGTTTCAACGATTTTGTATACTGGGATTCCAAGATTATTTGGTATTGTAATGTTAAGCTATTAAATGAAAGCTTGAGTGAGAGAAAATATTTCAACTTCTTTTGATCATTTTTACTGTTCACATTTTCTTCATTATTTGCAAAGTTTGTTTATATTGCAGTTGCTTACTTTGAAATCTAACTCACATTGAACACAGCCCATTTTTTCACAATCAGAAAGTGAGACTTGATGTTTTTGAGAGGTTTTAAGAGAGGGAGGAGCATAGCCCCTTATTCTCCAATTCAGAAAGTGAGACTTCATACGTGACAGTTTATGGGAAAAGGATTGTTCCACTATTGTAATTGAGATTAGATTTATATCGAAACTTTTTATTCTTTTGTTGATTTTATTTGAAACTGTATGAGCCTGAAGAGCCTACAAAAAAGAGAAAAAAACATTTCATATACCCGTATGCACATATTGTTTGTGGTTTACATCTACATTAAGGGTGGGGGAGTTTTCAAAATTCTTTGCTTGAGGGGGGAGGCTGACCCTAGGGGGGAGGCCTTTGCTTGGGGGGAGCAGGGGGGTGGAGGACACTATGGCTAAGAGTATGTTTGGCAAACGTAAAAATCTAATGACTGTATGAAACCTCCTTGGCAGGACCCTATAACAGTACCGTAAGGAACTTAATAGGCTATCCTGGGTAAATAATGATAAATAAATAAATAAATATTTGCCACCTTTTCATTGTGTTAATACATTTTTAGGTATGGTGCAGCTGAGTGTGATTGCAACACAGCTTTGCAATATGATCCGACTTATGCGAAGGCACTGGCACGGAGGGCTACTGCTCGAGAAAAATTAAAGAAATATCAAAAGGCATTGGACGATTATCAGACATTACTCCAAATAGAACCGCAAAATAAACAAGCATCGGCTGAAATGGAAAAAATAAAGAAGGTAGGTGTAAGTCGTGTAGGATTGTAATCTTCTGAAAAGCAGCCCTGTTAAGTAACTGTGTGTACCTTGGTCACACACCACAAAGTAAACAATCGTAAATAATCATTGGTATGTTTCACTTTACTTGTTTAGCTGCTATCCAGGGAGAACGATGAAAATTCATCTTCAATTGTCAAGTCTGAAATAGTGAAGGGAGACTGTGTTGGAAGAAGAAGATCAACGGTAATAAGAATTATTTTCTTCTCGATAGAGGAAAGTGTTTTCATGAAATATGTTGCTTTAAGTAATCAGCTTTATAATGAAACTTCATTTTATTTTTAAAACTTAAACAGGTTTCGATCACTGTCGCTCATTGCCAACTGACAATTTCAAAGTGTTTTTCGTTTCTCGTTTCTCGTTTCTCGATTCTCGTTTCTCGAGAGTATTTAATGTTTCTGGTTTGCAGTTGCTGAAATTGCCTGTTCCTTGTTGTCGACACCTATGCTATAGTCGATCATCTCTGTCCCCCTTCTAATGAAAGAGTGATATGCTTGTATTTTTGTATGTATGATTTAGAAACCTTTGAAAAGAATACATATCGAAGAAATAGGATTTGAAGAAGAAGCAGAAGAACTTAACAAAGCAGAACAGAGTGTAGGAAAAACGAATCGCCTGATGAACGATAGGTATTCTTCTTGTGGTCAGAAAAACTATTATCAAGTCTAGGGAGCACCTACCTTACATCTTCGAGCTTTCTTGGAATCGCCTTTTAGTCTAAGACTCTTTCCGGTGAGAAAAATCGTCAAAATGTCACTGTGACGAAGAGCATTTTCATTGAAATAGTATGTATATTTGCGTGCCTTCTAAGGAAATATACTCCTCCACAGTGTCTTTTCAACAAATTGGTCCACTGAGGCTCATATGGTCGCAGGTTTGACTGTCTGTGGAATCGCTTGGATATTGTGCTGAAAACTTAGTAAATTGTGTATTAAAGGAGCAACGACGTGAATGACATGATATTACCGTTGTACAGTTGATCGATTGATTATAACTTATCGGCCCTTTTTACGCCGGCCCTAATGTGGCGTTAATTTTGGTGCGCGGCGTTAAAAGGGCCGGCGTAAAAAGGGCCAAAAAAATGGAAATTTTTCAAAAAATCGGCGTTATTTTTTAAAGTTGAAATTTAGATTTGAAAAAATGAAACAAACTTTAGATGTGAAAGAACTCTTTGGAGACAAGGAAGAGTCAGATGAAGGGGAAGTTGAAGCAGAAATAGAGGTAGAATCAGATGACGATGAGGGAATTAGAGAAAATAATGAAAGCATTAATGAAAAAGAGGACGAAATAACTGTAATAGATTAAGTCTTACGATGTATTAGATGATATATATTAGAAGACATTTGTAGTATAAGTTAAAATTAGAACAGAAAAAGTGAAAAATAGTGCTTAAAAAAATTTTTTTATTTCTTTTTTACTTTTGAGGCGTAAATAACGGCCCTAAATGACGTTAAGGCAAAATCTTGGGGTGGCGGAATAAGGGCCGGCGTAAAAAGGGCCGGCGTTAAATTAGGGCCGGCGTAAAAAGGGCCGATAAGGTAGATAGGATGAAACTAAAGTCATTTCGTAGTCCCTTTAATTTCCCTTCCCTTTAACTTTAAGAGGTGTCGATGGAGGCGAATTATTTTGTTGCGGGAAGGACTGGCCATCATAAGGCGAACTATATAAACCAATCACAAGTAGAGAAAGTAGGGTGTGAAACGAGTATTTACCCAGCCGGCAAATTTATTGAAATCACTGCGAAGGAGTGCATTTCTATAGAAATATATACACATTTTCAGTGAAAATATTCTTCGTCGTAGTGATTTTTTGTCAATTTTGCCTACCGGTTGGTGGCAAAAATATTCGGATTTCTTCTCTCAAATCATGAAGTTTAGTGACTAAAAAACTACTCCCCCTTTACCCAGAAGATAACGCCCACCGCCCGTATTGAGTATTTACAGTTTGGTTGATGTAGGGTTCCGGTTATCAACAACATGGAGGAAATTCAAAAAAAAGGAACAGTCCAAGCAACTTCAACCGTGCCTACTACATCTTTCATGTTTGAAACGGAACTCAAAAGATTAAAGGAAGAACATGGCGAGTTGTATAAATACTTGAAGGTTTGTGGAATGATTTGATAGTAATGCATACATCCTTTAAAAATTGTCATTTCCTCTTGTCAAGAAAGGATAACTCAAAGTAGCTGTTTGTTCCCTTTTTGGCTTCCTACCCAGCTGGCACAATTGTAAAAAAAACCTCTGCGAAGAAGTTCATTTCTATAGAAATATATACGCAATTTCAATAAAAATGCTCTTCTACGCATTGACTTTTTGACTGTTTTGCCGTTACCCCATCGGTATTGTTTTCGTCAGTCACCGTTTTCTGAGGTTGTAATAAAAAAGAAACCTTTGCATTTCCTCTTGACACGTTTCAAGAAAAACTTGTGACCGGCCATGAACATTTGGGAAAATTATTAGTCGAGGAATAAAGTTAGAGAAAACTAATAGTTTAGCCTCTAAAATTCTAAAAAGTCACTTTTTCCCCCGTTTTTTCTCTGATAAGTGGTGTCCATTTAAAAAAACGGACTTCTTTTTTCTATACTTTTGAGTAATACTTTCAGCCTCTGCTGTTTCTGATCACACTAAATTAATGCAATTTCATATGCATGATCATCATGTCTGTTCATATACTTTTTGGTCACAAGGGTGTGATGTTTTTTTCTGTTTTGTATTTTTGTGACGTCATTATTATTTAAAACGAGAATAACGGAAATCGTGAAAAGGAGTTTCATTAAGTCTGTTTGAGGGAGGAAGTCGTTTGTTATTTTTCCATGCAGTAACATTAACAGTACATCCTTTCCCAGTGGGCTAAGTAGTTGAAAAATCACTGCGGAGGAGCGGTATATTTCATCGCAGTGATTTTTTGTAGATTTTGTCCACTGGGTTTGTAACTTTCTGTTTGTGTGTATAGATCATACCAGTTTTCACTTATGAGAAGCTATTTCTACAATGCGTCGATAGCCTGATCTCTCCATTCATAACCGTGCTACTACACTATTACGTCAGGTACGATGGTTGTCTCGGTATTGTTCTTTAGTACGACGATTTATGAACGAATCTCGCCGTGTCTAAGTTTATATGGAGATATGGAGAGGGATGCTAATTAGAGAGTATACGGAGGTGCAGGAGCGATGGGCGTAAGGAGTTCTCACGTTGGGCTGTAGTCACCGTCCGTATTTTGGATAAGAGCTTTGAATGTTTTGGGATTTCTCTCAAAACTGACGGGAAAATCTTGTTAATAGTTAGATTATTTGAGAACATTTTGCTTTTCCCTAATTAATTTTTGTTTTTACTTTCAACTTCTGATGTCCTCTTCGTATGTTTTGGTTTTAGGGATGGCCTTCAGGTACATGAAGAACTGGACGCACTCTCTAAAGTTAAGCGTTTTGATATGGCTGTAATGTTTCTGTCGAAGAGTGACAAAGAAAGTAAGTGTCATGATCGTTTTATGGGCTTCACTTTGCCAGGTGTTTTTATGTTCATTTTGTTCAATCTGATATAAGCGCATGAGTCAAAACTGATGTATCTTTTTAATTAGTAATACGAAAACACTTGATTTCAGGCTAGCCTGTTTCGTGTTCGATTTTATTTGCAACCTCGAGATCCCTCGATTGCTCAAACTCTCAGTAAGGCGAGCTGTTATGAATCTTCTACTCTCAGTAAGGCAGACTGTTTATGAATCTTCTTGAACTGACGCTCTCTCGAAATGCGTGTGAACGTAAACCTTCAAAAAGCACTGCGGTGAAGTGCATTTTCAATGAAATTGCATATATATTTTTGTGCTTGTCTCTAGTAATATATTCCTCCGCAGTGGTTTTTCCAAGACAATGTATTAAAATTAATTTGTCCTGTTGACATTCAGTACTTTTACTTTCAGATCTGTCGAAATTGCTTTCACATATGACGTCAGAAAGTTACAGTTCGTTTCTAAGTAAAGATCGTGCCGTTTTACTGTTCAAAAAATACGGTATACGATGATGTGGACGGCGGGAATTAGAACGATGACAAGAAGTGGTGGAAGTCCTCTCGTGTATTTACGATGTCCAACTAGAGTTGTTAATTTTCCGGAATATTTTTTGATATAGTTTGGTAGAAAACGTTATCTTTGTTTAATATTGTCGAAATGATCCCTTCTCCCTGTTGTCGATGACAGATACTACGCAGCGTCCACATTTGTTAAAAAATCACTGCGAAGGAGTGCATTTCTATAGAAATAGACACAATTTCAATGAAAATGCTCTTCGTCGCAGTGCTTTTTTTTACGAAAAGAGAGCACGTGTCCTCACGATCTTAAAACAACAGAATTGACGTAACATTCAATAGATTTTTAAATGCAATAGAGCGACTACGACGATAAAATATCAAAAAAAATTTTATATTTAGTCGTCGTAAACGCCAGGCATTTATGACGATTACGACGATTACACAAGTGTTCACATTAGACGATTATGACGATTACACTAAACTTTGATCGTCGTAATCGTCAGGTCTGAACCAGGCTTTAGAATGTTTTATTATTGTTTTGAGATTGACAGCCACATCTGAAGTTTGTTAAAAGAGTCAAACTAAATGAAAAGCCTACAAGTTGAATGAGAAAACATTTTGACTGTTTCCCCTTGAACTTTTGACTGGTCTCAATAAAATCTTCCATTAGGGAGATTCGTAAAAAAACCGACGAGCCTGTTACACGAAAAAAAATCAATTACTTTTGTGAGAATTTTGTTTAAATAAAATGTTACTTTAGAGATTTAAAGCCTTTATTTGTATCAAAAGAAACATCATTACTTTGCACGCTTATTTCAAGTGTTGATGTGAAGTTTCTAATGACTTTGTAGGGAAAACTCTACTAAGTTGTATATAATTCCCTACAAATCTATAGAAAAATAGTTTCGTGTAAACGAAACATGATTTTTGTGAATCCCGCTGCAGTGAACACGGTATCTTTCACATTAACCATGCTAGTGATGTTAGCTTATCCATAGATTTTTTAACATCAGTCAGAAGTCCAAGTGCAGTAGTTCTGCCTAAGAATTCAGAGTTTTCTAGGACGAAGGAGGTCCCAGAGCATTTAAAGCCCCCATTTGGGCTACGGAAGCTGTAATGACAGGAACCGCTCAACTAGACAACTATCAGTCCTACTACTAGCCTGAGAGTCAGTTGTTACTATCCTGAATAATGTATCACTATTGCTGAAGTCATCATTTTTTTCGTTGCTGTGGCAACTGTAAGCTCCATAAAACGAAAAGTCAGGTCAAATGGTGCAAAAAATGGTTCATTTGCGCATTTAATGTTAGAAAGAAACTGCATTCAGTTGACTTTTTTTATAACCTGCAAAACCTTTTGAGCCTGGGAGCCTACAAAAACGCAACCTTGGGTATTCGACGGACCGGAATAGGTTTCCGTAACAATATGTTTTTATTTCTTCGAAAAATACAACACTGTACATGGTTTATAAGATCATGAAATGTAATATAATTCAGTTTTTAAATACTTCTCTACAACAACGTCTGGCCGATATGAGGTTTGAACGCAAACTTCCTTCTCAGGACTTCCTGTCTTTTTTATATAAGCTGCCGTGTTATCTATAACATCCAAAATGCAAGCAGCCCTGGGAACGAGATTGGTCTAGAGAAGCAAAACTTTTCGTTTCCCGAGCGAATCCATGTTGTACTGAGTCTATTTGAATGAAGGGGTCCCGCGGTCGTTTTGCCCAGATTTTTGGTGATCATTCGTAAAACCATAGTTCCTTCTCTGAGGCAAATTTTCTTCCGGTTCATTCATTTAAGTGTGTAAACCCATGGTCCCTTAGGCAACCAGCCTATGTTGGTAACGTGACTTTGAAAAGTCAATTTCCGGCAGAGATAAGAATAGCTATGAACTCAGGCTTATCAAAAGCGAGAGTTTTTAACATCATAGAGCGAGCGCCGGGATCCAGATATGCGGGAATCTCTTCGCATCTCTACAATTGAGAGGTTATTGGTATTTAGATTCTGTTTTGATTATTATTTATGAAAAACATTACAAAACTGATTTGGGGTTAAGCATTTTCTTAATTTGTCTAATTCTGAATCTGCCTCTGAAAAGATTACTAACAATTTCCGATCATTTAGGATGCACATAGCACTATCTCGTACCGAAGGTTTCTTGCCTTTTCAAAAAACGGAGAAGGCAAGAGACCCTGGGTACGAGGTTGGCACATAACATTATCCACACCCACACATATACAACAGCAGGACACGCTTGTTTTTACTTACTGTGTGGATTGTGTTTTCAATTTAGTAAAAATTTTCACTTCCTAATACAGTGGAACCTCTAATTAATGAACACGCTAATTAGCGGACACCTCTCATTAACGGACAAATTCATTTTCCCCGGCGAAAGTCAAACTCTCATAAGAAACTCTCCAAAAAGCGGACACCTCTTCTAATTAGCGGACAATATTTTTTTCCCCGATGGTGTCCGCTAATTAGAGGTTCCACTGTATACTGTATATATAACAATACCTTAGGCTGACTTTTTTTGCGTCAGTAAAATTTTGCGAAAATGAGGATGGACACGGGTTTAACGCAATCTAATTTTAGCGAATGACCGCTTAATTAGTGAGTGCGAAATTACGGAGAATTGCCGGAAGGTAAAAAACAAACAAACAAACATGATTTTCAAAAAACTTCACAGAGTTATATTCTGATAGATCCTTGTGTGTATGAATCATTTCTCAATTTTGTTTAATACTCCCATTATTCCCGACTTCGATATCGAAGACATGAGGAGCTAGTAGGCGACGAGCAGCAAGATGATGAAGTCATGTTATAGATGGGAAGTAAAATATACATCATTTAAGCTTTTTTCTATTCTCATACCCTGTAACAATGATCCTATAACAATGCTCTCGTGGATAAAACGAAGCAATGTTTTCGGTCTGTGTGTAGTGAAAGAATACCATATAACCTGCTTATGTCATTTCAACATGAAACATCAATGATCAAGTCATTGAGTACCAACTTGGTAGATAATTTAAATGCTCATTTTACACTTTTAGACATTTTCTGTTGATTTAGTTCTGAGGGGTCATTTTGATAATAATAGCTAAGATATTTAATAATAGACTTTAGCACTTTCACTTACTTTGAGATACAGAGTTTGATTATTTTTCAGTTTGTAAAGGGTATTATTAGCATGCATATATTAGCCAGAAATAAACATTTGAAAGTCATCTATATCCGCCAATGAAATTATTCAATGATCTGAAATATCCCCCAAGATTGAAATTAACAAACAATAATGTTCAGACCGACTGGTAGGTGGTAGATTGCTCGCTTCCTGTTCGGGAGGTCACGGGTTCAATCCCCGATGACCGAGTCATGCAAGCGACTATAACAGTGTGAATCACTCCTCTCTACTTAGCACTCACAGCAGGGTAGAGTAGAAATGATAGTTGTCCAGTTGAGCGGTTTAAATGCTCTAGGACCTCCTTCGCAGGACCCTCATTGATAACAGTACCTTAAAAGGAACTGAAGAGGCTATCGGGTAAATAAATAAATAAAAAAAATGTCCTCAAGAGTTTTTTGTGCTCAACATCTAGTTTCATTACACTACTTGCAAAAAAAACTGATACAAGCTTGAAATTTTTTGTACGTTAAAATTTGTGCGAAACAGCATCACAAACATCAACTGCTGTGTGTGTAGTGGATGCAAACAACGAAAGCAAAGCTTCGACCTTCCCAGAATATTTTTGCCATCTGAAAAAGCGCATTTTATTCATTTTTGCTGGGCGTCGAAAAAGACTTTCCGCCATCATGAAAACTCGCGAACTTTGAACTACCTAACTGCGCATGCTTAACAATAAACACCGCTTTAGCTAGCAAACAGACTTAAGTTGTGGGCTCCTTATGTAATGATTTCAATGTCCTCCAGTAGTGTAAAGTATCTTTTTGTGCTTAGATACTTTAATCAAACAACCTAAATGCAGACAAAGGTTTTCACGACTGGAAATATCTGGGTTTTTTCGATTAATGCTTAGCAACAAATTAAACAACATCTAAAAAGTTGTCATAAACTTAATAAACGTCTGAACCTCTTCGTTGCTTTAACCATGGAGGTATAAAACAGAAGGAGAACGAACTCAAAATCTGCTATTGTACTATCCGTGATGCGCTGCATTGTTTAAGTCCTCAGTGTGTAATAACATATAATTGCTATCATCTTGCATAATTTTTATAATTTTGGCGTTCTTGCGTGAAAATTTCGTTCATATCAATTCTCCAATGTGATTAAAGATCGTTAGGGTAAAGTTCTTAGCATGCATAATCTGTAGGAATTGGGAGAATTATGCAAAAACGTCACAAATATGCAACGAAAACATTGCAACTTTAGGTCTATATATCTCGTGATCCCCTCAAGCAGTTTCGCCGAGCTTCAGTTTTTGAAGAGAGAATAATCCTAAGTTTTTGCACGTACCGCGGCACTATCGAGGCGCATTTAAGTCAGAAGACATGTAGATTGGAACTTATACATGAATTACGCGATATCTTCAACTCTGTATAAAAACATAGATTTTCATTTGTTTCTCAAGGAAGCTTTAGGTTTAATAATCTGCTTGTCACTATGCAGCAAGTTGATCCGTTGTTATAATGGATGATATTTGGTTTTTAAATTGTCGTTAATTTTTAAAAAAGTATTCGTTTCACCGACAACCAGCCGAAAGCGCATCACGGATGACATCAAAGTGATACCGCAATGAATAGAATAGTCATTATCTGAATAATAGAAAAATAAGAGTTCGTTCTCCTTCTGTTTTATACCTCCATGCTTTAACAAAACAACCGTGCAACCTCGAGGTTGACAAACCGTGTAATATACCACAGGAGCATGCCACAAACGGTAGCTTAATTTCGTTCATAGCAAATCAATCTAATATAAAATCAAATAAAACATAAAACGCTTCTCGTTTCTTCATTCCTGATAGGTCGTGTGAGCTAGATTTTTAGCCAATCATCAATTTAGCTTAAGGTGGAATCACTATAAAAATATCAAACTCTTTAAAGTTTCAAATGCTTTGAATATTTGGATGTTAAATGATATGGGAAAGAGAAAAACCCAAGTTACATTCCATGATATGCACTTTGTATTGACAAATAGCTCAAAAATAGTTAAAAAGTGCTAAAAAATATGAAAAATTAAGAAAATGCTTGGAACACCATAAAACACACAATATTTCATCTTATGAGGTAATTCTTTGTAGATATCACAGTTACTGCATAATTAAGAGAATGAAGTAGTTTAACTTGCTGGTCATCAATACTTTGTGATTTTTTGACTTAATATGTCCTTTCGATATAAATTTAGGTGGGTAACATGAGTTTTCTAAATGTTCAATCTTGATAACTCTTTTATTGAAAAAGGTAATGACTTCATTTTAGTTCATCCTCTTAATTTAGGTATATAAAAAACACCCTGAAAATTTGAAGTCATTAGCTTCTGCCAATCATGAGATATCGTGTTTGAAAGATCGGAAATTGCAGAAAAATCTTAAACTGAGAAAATCAAGAAAAACAATGAAAATCAACAAAATGGAACTAAAAACGTCCAGAACAGTAGGATTTGTCTTGTTCTAGTTCTTTCTCTTGATCTATCCATCCCTTCTTGATAGCTCTCAATTGCTTTCTTCTTTTTTTAAACGGCACAGCGGATTTTTTCTCCATATTGTGGACCCGATGCTTATTTTTCTTAACTGAACCAAAAATTTGACTGTCAATTTCCAAATTCAAATGCTCAAAAACTCGTTTGATACCACCAGTTCCTTCATTAAAATGTAGCACTGCTGAAGCTACTCCCATTTATAATGTTGACTTTTTCACAAAAATGTTTTTGGGGCAATGAGACCAAATGATATTGTTCAATGCCTCATTAGCATTTTGTGTTTTACCATGGGTACACTTTTTGAGGAGATTGTCATCACTAAGGTCATTAAAATCTTTAAGTATGATTTTATGAACCCAAATAGGTAAATTAACTTTAGGCACATAGTTTGGGTCTCCATCACCTTTTTCCGTCTTTTTCCATTTGCACCAACTGTTTGACCCTGTAGGGCAAAGAACATGACGTGTAGCTTTGTCAGGAAAGTCGGTACAATGATACAAAACTGCACGTATATTTTTCTTCATTTGATAAACTTTTTGTTCTTCATTTAATTGTAAGTTAGAAGCAGCACTCCTGATGGCCATCCCAAAGTAATTTTGCATGGTATTGACCGCACTTTCTGTCAGCTTTCCCTTCCCCGTCAACTTTTGGTCACCATGCTTTTCTTTTCTACGTGATCGTAATCGGGTACCGATTCTTTTCTGAATATGCCCAACACATTCTAATTTTACTGGCTCAATATCAAACTCTTCATAGGGCTTACTGGCAACAACATCTTTAAATGCAGATGAATCTCCATCACCAAGGTAATACTTATAGAAAACATCATGATTTGGTACTGAGCGAGAGAAAATTTCCACAGCTCCTGCACCTTCCATTGCTCCTGATGACTTTTCATGGTTTAAAGAACATACATGACTAGATCTCCAAGCATCATATCCAGGATGATCTTGTTTGCCATTCCATATTTGACAAGTTCGGCAATACTTGCTCAAGACAACTGTGTCAAGGCAGTAACCATCACTTATGGCAGTAACGACACCATTTAAAGAACTGTGTCCACGCTTTTGCCATGATCCATCAAGTGAAACAGTCAGCAAGGGTTTCCCAAACTGAATTTTGTCATTTGTCACTCCTTGCTTGATTTTAGTAACAGCCATTCTTGTTGAATCTGCAACAGCTTGTTGGTATGCATGTTGTATAAACTCATTCGCATAGTCAAATGAATTTGAAGCCAAGCATCTCATGTTCATTATCCTCGCAAAGTCACTCATCGGTTGGTATCCTTTACCAATTTCACGAAATGCAATAACACTTTTCAAGTTTGTCTCAAAAAACTTTCGTCCTTGCTTGTTTTCAGCAGGTTTTTTAGCAACTTCTCTTGAAGTAAATATAGAAAAAACAAATTTACAGCTCTGACAGTTCACCATGAGTTTATGGGAGAAACCACAACGAGAAGTCTCTTCATCAGTCAGAACGACAGAATTGTCACACTCTGGACATCTACCAACTTGACTAACCAACTCTTTCAAGATTGAAAAGGTCACTATCAGATTGTAATCATCTGATTTTAAATCATTTGGCTCCTCAATGACTATTTTTTTCCCACTAGTGGATAAACGTGGAGTAGGTGGTGCTTGATTTCCAACTGAAGACACTTTCTTCATGTACTTATTTCCATGAAAGGTTCTCTTCTTCTTTCTTTTTAAATTCTTGGTATTACCCATAATTGATAAAATTTCTGCTATAGACTGATAGTAACAGCACTAAAATCTCGAATCAAAACAGTATAGTATAAGTCCAAGAGCATATCTAACTGAAACCATAAAATTTCTTGCATGTTTTGAAAAAGTTATGCCCCCAACAAAGTCTAAACCAAGTGGTCTCTCAAACTGTAGTTATATTCAAACAATGTTCAACGATAAAGCTTAAAAAAGTGGTTTGATAGGGCAAGAAAGAAACATAATTTCCGTTGCTAAGGCCCGTAACTAAGGAAGCTATCTAGTACTACCTTTATAAAACTTCAAATATCTCAATAAATAATCAAAAACTCAGACAAATGACCTCAGATTCGTATTTAGGATAGCCAAAATATCTAAAAACAATAAAAAATTTTTTTTTCAAAATTTTGAAAAAAATTACGATTTTTTATAGTGATTCCACCTTAATCTATTGATTACACATCATCTTCTTAATAATTTGAGCATAAAGAAAATGGAGAAACAGTAGAGTAACGTGTTTTGGTTGATGGAGAGATTTCTTCGATTAACCAGAATTCCTAGCAACAATAAAAGTTATCTTTACACGAATGAAAATTGTGTATAGGGAAAAAGCTTTTTTGTGTTTGTGGTGTGTTTTGCGCTTTTTCCATATATCAAGCAGATTATTAGAGAGCGCTTATTGATAGATTCAGATTTTCATTAATCATCACACATGGTTTGGAAATTCATATATGATGAAATTCATAATAATTATGATGAAAAAGGAGAGGAAATCAAAGAAAAAAAATAAATCAAACTTCGGCTTCCGTAATTTTATCGAGATAAAATGCGCCATATTTTCATTG
Source organism: Turritopsis dohrnii (assembly GCA_027922465.2). Taxonomy (NCBI): domain Eukaryota; kingdom Metazoa; phylum Cnidaria; class Hydrozoa; order Anthoathecata; family Oceaniidae; genus Turritopsis; species Turritopsis dohrnii. The sequence goes on along the minus strand of BQMF02000096.1, from coordinate 163,580 downwards.
TCTCAATGCCGAATAAGGAATCCATTCTCCTGACGTAAGTAATAACTTTCTGAAGGTGCCCAAATAATAACACAGAACCAACTAGGGGGGTATGAATTTTTAAAGAATTTATCCTTAACATGTTTTCACACACCAAAACCATTTTTGAAGAATTTGATTCTCAAACCTTAAACTAAATGGAAAATATTCGTGATACAGTTATATTTTGGGGAAAAATATTGTAAAATTATGAAATTTTTGTAAAGTTGGTCCCCCCGTTTTATTTGAGTAATTTACTAAATGACTCGTATTTTCTTCTCTTTGTGCGAAACATTCCACGCTGAGGAGAAGGTACGAGTAAAGCAAGCTAAAGATTGGATTGCGCTACATCAGTTACCCAACTCGATTTGTTTTTGACTGTAATGTCGAATTATTTAAATCAGGTATTAGCTCAGATTTGGCCGAATATATGAAAGTCTTTCGTTAATGTAGCCGTTATTATTATACCGCGATTCCACGACTTTAAGTATATTTGATGATTTTTTTCACCATTTCTTTAGGCTGGCAAGGAAAACTTGAATAATCCAGGTAATTTCTTAAGAAATTGATAATTAAATATTTAATAATGAATGAATTTAGCCCTAGTAGTTTTCTGTATACTTTTCTTTTCTCTACTCTACAGTATATATGCGTTTTCAGCACAATTTTACTGATTAATTTTATTATTATAATTCCTTCTTTTTCTTTTTAAGTTTTTATTGCAGAAGGAATCCCAAAGTCATATCACAACCCTAAGAATGTAAGTTCTTTCAAATTGATTATCATAAAATTTTTGTTACATCATCAGAAATTTTCATAATCTTTCAAGGAAGTGTATCGGGGAAGACAGAAGAAAATGATTCAGATAGTCATTCAATGATAGATATAATATGTTAGATTGATTCTGGTTGTTTGAATATATTTGAAATTGATATAGGATATAATGTGGTGTTTTTATGGTTATGAAAATAGAGTTACAATTTGTAAAACTAGTAAATAAACGTAGAACTAAAAGGTTGTGAATATAATTGAAATTATAAGTAAAAATATGAAAAAGATGATGTATATACCTATGTGCCCTTTCCATGAGAACTACTTCATTTTATAAATTTCATTGTTTATAATTGTATAAATTGTTTATAAATTTAAAGTGAAATATGATTTTATTTTTTAGACTATATCCGATTTGACTAAACAAGGATTAGCCACGGCTCAACCATTAGCAGCAGCTCATATTGGCAGTGGAATGCCGGAACCATATATGTCAGCTGGTGGCTATTATGCCAATGGCACTGGATTTGCCATGTCATTTCCGAACTTTAGTCAACCTGCTCAATGGTCTACTGGGACTAATAATCCACAGGCACCCCATCAGAACTATGAACATACGACAATGCAGTACAGCACACTAGGAGCAGCACCTTCTGCTCCAACTAATGCTGATGTGAGTCAGAATCATCAATATATGACTGCTGATCATTTGTTTAATCAAAATAGTTCCGCATATCAAAATGCTTTTTCTGCACCACCTTATATGAATGGAAATTGGTCTTATTTTAATAACCCAAATTCATTCTTTTTCCCAACGGGCACTGGTGATTTGAACTTGTCATGGGGAACGGCAGCAACGGACAATCCAAATGCAAATGCCCTTTTTCAAGATTTATACAAACCTACACCACCTCAAAGTGAACAGGACAAATCAAAGATTGATGTAAATGTTTCCGAACTTTCAAACGGTTTTGAAAATGGAGAAGCAAAGTCTGTTGATGTTGTTGAACAATCATTTAGTACTATGAGTGTTAGCAATATGGAAAAGCAAATTGATCCTAACATTGATAACTCTATTTCATCAAGTGTCAATACTAGTAACTCAGTTGCACCTGTGCAACATACAAAAGCTCCATCCTCTGTGTCTGTAGGACAATCAAATGCTCCTGCAAAGCCTGTATCGTGGGCTGCAGTTGCTAGTCAACCAGCGAAGAGTAAACCTCCTCCTAAAAAGCAACCTGTGAAAGTTGTACAAACTGCTCAAAGTAATAAGCCAAACTATTCATCTCAGAATGGTGCGACAGGTGCTAGCAACAGAGGAAAAGCTCAACAATCTGGAGGACGTTGGAATCGTCAAAACCAAATGAACAGTAATAGTAACAACAACACCAATGATATTATTCCTGTTATTAATGATAGCCATGTGGATATTAATAGATTAAAAGATGCATCAACTTTGTTGAAAAAGCTCATGACCAAGTATAATTTTAATCCCAGGGAATTTAGTATGGATTTGAAAAATGCTCGTTTCTTTATTATAAAGAGTTATAGTGAAGACGATATATTTCGTTCGATTAAATATTCTAGTTGGACATCAACTGAGCATGGAAATCGTAGATTGAATGATGCCTATAAGGAGCAACAAAAGACTGGAATGAAAACGCCATTGTACTTGTTGTTTAGTGTGAATAGTAGTGGACATTTTTGTGGTGTTGCAGAAATGAAATCTGAAGTTGATTTGAACGTTGAGACTGGTATTTGGGTGCAAGATAAGTGGAAGGGAAGATTTGACGTAAGATGGATTTATGTAAAGGACGTGCCCAACAACACCCTACGACATATTCGTCTTGAAAACAATGAGAATAAACCAGTCACCAACTCTCGTGACACTCAGGAAGTACATCCAGATAAGGGGAAACAAGTCTTGAAAATAATACATAACTACAAGGCCCAAACGTCCATCTTTGATGATTTCTCTCATTATGAAAAGAGACAAGAGGAAGATGCTAAAATGAGGGTAAGATGAAGATTCATTCTGTTGTTTTCGAATTTCTATGCCTTTTTTAGTCTTCATAGTTTTCTAGTTTTCCTATCGGTGATATACATTTGTTTTTTATAAGTACATGAGGGTTGGTTATAGAAATCTATTTGAGAAAATGGAGTATTGATAGGACTTGTGGTGTGCTCCTTTCATGTTAAAAGCTTCAAGCCATTGATTTTTATTTTTCAATTTCTTTAGAGCAAGAAAATGCCAGAACCGTGCGTGTAGAAGGTTGTGTTTTAAACTTGATTGTCTTGGTTTTTTTGTCAAATGGTGAATTTTTTTTAATGCTTCAGTGAATATTCATGTCTACTACATATGCAAAACCAGGTTTGATGAAGATCTGTACTAAACATCTAGTTTCTCATACTAATGTCTAATCAAGTTTAATCTTTCACCAATCTTTGTATGTTAGGCATGTGTATTTTCACTGTTAACATTTATATTTAGCGCTTCTCTCACATATAATCTTTCCCAATTATGCCTCAGTTTTTTATTATTCACAACCCAGTGGGCAAATTTGTTGAAAAATCGAGATGCATATTTCTGAACGAAACATCCACTCTATTTCAGTGAAAATGCTCTTTATCGCAGTGACTTTTTGACGATTTCCCCACCGGGCAACAACAAGAGTTCTTTTTCTGTCTTAAAATTGGATTTTTCATCCTTTGAGACTTGTAAGTGACAGAAATGCATTGTCCCCTCTGTTTCTCCCTTTTCAACAGTATAATACACTTCCCAAAGTAAATCTAAACACTTTTAAAAAATTGATTATCACTTTTTTTTCAGTTGCTAAATTATTTTCCATATTCTTCATTATAATTATTAACTCTGTAATTTGTTGGTTCGGTTTTGTCGTTATTGGAAACACAATGTCGGCTCCTATATCTCTAATTTGCGCCTATGTATATTGAGTTGCGCCTTCTAGTTATTTGCGCCCGTGTACAATAAGAAACGCCTTCTTGTATTTGAACTGCAATCATGAACGGTCGTGATGCTGAATTTCTAGCATTTCTTATCAGTAGCGTTGACAACGCATTCATAGAGAAAATAAGAATAAGCCTAAAACAAATATTACATACTTTGAAAGATCCTTTTTCCAGAGGACAAACTTTCTTCTCTTCCTGCTGTAAGATAAACATAACTTCCCTCCCAACCTCCCAACCTGATTGTAGATTTTCCAAAGGACCCCTGACTTTTTGGTCATTGTTTTATAAGAAACATGAGGCTCAGATTGGTTAATTTTTCAGAAACAGGCGCAATTCCAATTTCATGTCTTTATAAAACAAAGTACTTCTCTGGTGATATTTTAATTGCTGGGACAATATTAATTTAGTAGGGAAGTTGCTGTTGTCAGCATACGGTTTGCGTCTAGTTTCAAAACGATTCAAATGTCGTTTTTTTTATATGAAGAAAAAGTCGTTCTTAACTGAAAAGTATGAAGATAACCTCGTATCCAAGGTTTTTACCAAGGCAAAAAACCCTTGGTACGAGATTGTGAAGATAAGTAAGATGAGCAAAACTCGTGACATGAAATTCTATACACACCAAAAATTTAGTGGAAATTTTATCTATAATATCGTGCAGTGTACCCTCGAAAATTCGATTCATTGAACTCGAACTATTTTCCCGGACAACCTAGAGTTCGAGTTTTCGAGACTGGAGGACACACTATCATTTTTTCTCTGGGAGGGAAGGGAAGTCTGGTTGCATAGCGGGGAATATCAGTTTCTAACGCGAATCCAAAGTACCTTGCATAAAGGAAGTGCCTTGATAACTTCGTCGGGGAAAAGCGACGAAATTTTTGCTTCGTGACGAAAAGTTTTCCCGACGAAAGTTTTGGAAAAGTGAAATTTTAGTATTAGTAAGTATGAGTAAAATTTTGCAAAATGATGAAATTTTCCCCCGCGAAGTGTATAAAGAAATAATTCTAGAAAGTATTTTATATAAAGGCCATTTTCCACTGGGAGTAGATTCCCGCTCGGGAGTAAATTTGCTCCCGCCCGCCCCGCTGCGAGAGTGCAAAATTCCTGTTGCGGCGAGAGTGCAAAATTTTGGTGCTGAAAATTTAAAGTGACTTTTTAAAAATATGGCTGCTATAAACAAGCTGTTGATGTTAATAAAGAAAATACTCTTGGTGATTATATTAAGAAGACGTCGCCGTATTGCTTCGAAAACTTTTAAAAAGTGTAAAAAGATGTGGATTCGGGAGTTATTTAAACACCGAGTAAAAAAAAGTGAATATTATATTCTTGTAAAAGATCTGAAGTTATTTGATGATGAGTTTTCCTTCAAGACTTTCAGAGTGAATACTTAGACTTTTGAAGAATTGTTGTCATGGAAATCATCTTTCCGACGACCAGTTGCATCTGGTTGGAAGCCTAATTCTACAGAGCCGCCCGAAGAGGCAGGACGACCATCCTCCTCTATAGAATCTTCTTCCATTGGTCCACTTTGATGATACTGCTCTCAAATCATTCACCATTCGAAACTTTCAGAAATGCGTTTATTCATATATGCTTCTGCAGCCTCTATTCCGTTCGGTTTCTTCTTCTCTGTCATCTGCTGGTGATGTTGCCAAATGTACTTTCGTGTTGAAACGACGAGGTGAGATCATCATTGTTGACAGTGGTGGTTGTGAATTGAAATGTGGAGGCACTGTTGTAGTTGAAGCCGGTAAAGGTGCAGAATATGTTTTTCATTATGGTGGTAGTGAATAATTATTACTACTAACAGCAGCAGCAGGAGGAGAAGACATCATTATCCCAATGGGTGATGTTGTTGGTGAATTAAACACGGAAAAGACATTGATGTTGATGCAGTAGCAGCTGAAAAATTTTGTACTTGGGGCAAGAATAACTCTTGTTGTTTCTTCATTTTATTGAAACAAAAACGTTCATATAGCTCTTCTTGTTGAACATGTGCTTGTTTCTGCGGAGCCGCCATCATTGATTTAATTTTGGAAAATTTTTGTGCTGTTTACAAAATCTCTGCAATTTCATTGGTTCAATCTTAAAAAAACTCGGAGTGCAGTTTCAAAAGTTGAAAATTTTCAACTTTTTTTTTCGACTGGCGGCGTGTTGATTTTTTTCCGCCTAGCCCCAGGCTTAAAATAGTTCTGCGCATGCTCAATAACTTGACCGCGCGGGAAAAGCACGTCCGCTCGGGAAATTACTCCCAGTGGAAAACGGCCTTAATAGAAATGAAACGCAAGTCCGTTAAATTTGCCGATGCTAGAGCCTCGACGTCTGAGATATCCGGACGGACATAATGTCTTCAAACTCACGATAGGATGTCCAAATCTGCAACGGTAATTTTCAGTTGAATATACAGTTCTCTATAGAACAGTTGTATTAATGTATATCTTCCACTCGGGCTTCTTCAACCTCGTACCCAGGGTTTCTTGCCTTTTCGATATACGGACGGCGGCGTCCGTATATCGAAAAGGCAAGAAACCCTGGGTACGAGGTTGGGGCTTCTTACGACAAGGAGGGGTGCATGCTTTAAAAATAAGCGATCACAATATTATATCCAATCGATAGCAGAGAAGACTTCGAACGTAGGGTTTCGAGAACACCGCAGGACATCAATTCCAGAGGAACTTAGCTGCTTTGATTTGGATTTTCCACATCGGCTCACAAAAAATATGTTAAAATATCTTGGTATTCAGAATTAAATAAGAAAGTTTAAAACTATGTACATATGCTTGTGTCACAGCGACTACTACTGGCGTAGAATTTGAATCCTATTCAATTTCTTCGTGGAGATCATATACTTTATCGGTAAAAAAAAGTCGGCAAAAATGTTAGTCACTTTGACAAAATTTAGTAACTTTTTGTCGACTAAATTTTCGAGTTTAGTCACTTTTTGCCGACCATTTTTTCCAAGACAAAAAAAATGACCAACAAGAAAGTTACTTTGTTCTTGTTCAGTTTGTGTTTGTCCTGGCTGCACTTGCTTTTCTTCGTTCAATTTGATTTCAATTACATTTTCATCGTCATTTTCAAAGCACCTGATAAGAATTGGCAACACAGAGAAGAAAAATCGGCAAAAAGTAGTTTGGCAAGTAGTTTTTGGCAAAAAACAACCTCATCCCCAGGGCTTCTTGCCTTTTTCGATATGCGGATGGCGGCGATATCGAAAATAGCAAGAAGCCCTGGGGACGAGGTTGGGCAAAAAAAAAAAATTAAAAAAAAGTAGTCAAAAATTTTAGTCGCCAAAAAATATTAGTCACCTAGCCAAAATTTATACATCTGATGATTGCGATATGCACGAAACTTAAAATCCTGTTTCTTTCAAACCATCAGAAACTGGAAATTTTTGCTTTTGCAAGAGCGTGATGCAGCATCACCGGTCACCGAGCTCCTGAAATTGGAAAATTTCAACGAAGTTGTGAATAAAATATCTCATCGATACGGTCGAAAATCTCAATGAAAATTGGGAGTATCTCAGTATTTTGATCTAGGAAAATTTAAGGAACATACATGAATATAATATCATATGCCAAAACAAGAGGACAACGTGTTCCATACATCTTATTTCAATTCACAAAACAAAAATATACAGCACACTATATGCTATTCTTAAAAAAATTACAAAAAAAATTATAAAAATAATACAAAATTAATGTGTGAAGGCCTTGTAACGAAGTTGTTTTTCATTAATTCTTTATTTTTTTTAATGCAAAATATACTGACAACGTACGTTCGTAGGTAAAATTCAAAATGCATTTTTTTTTAATGTGAAATCTATATAAACTTTTGTGAAGTGGATCGGTTATGTGTTACTTTACAATATTGTTTTTTCTTTGACATCAATGGGCAGTTTTTTTTCTTCAATTATCTCATAAATGCATCAGGCAACTACCAGAATGCAACGGAGTTTTAATTTTTAGTGAAAAGTGACACAGTGGGAAACTCTTATGCAGATCTCACAACAAATAATTACAGCACTGCATGATGGTAATTGTATGACAAATTATGGAGATAATTGAAATTATGGAGATAATTGAATACGGGGGGAACTGCTTATTCATCCATTCAGTGTGAAACTTATAAGTAAACAAGAAAAGGACGAGTGAATGAAACTTCTATGAAACGATTTCGAATCACCAGTGAACAAATTCTCAGAAGTCACTACGATGAAGAGTATTTTCATTGAAATAGTGTGTATATCTCCATAGAAATGCATTCCTTCGCAGTTTTCAACAAACTTCCCCACTGGTTCTAATATAAATATATACTATAAATCTACAACCCCAGAAAATTCTTACGTTGAAAACGAATACTTCAAAGATTTATCTCCGTTATGAAATTAAAAATATTCGAGATTTATCTCCATTATATAAACATAATGATCATTTTAAATTAATATACTTGCTAGTGATCATAAATTAGAATGCATTAAGATGCCAGTTGAATTTCGGGACGTACTTATCCAGCAAGATTAGTTAGGCATTAGTGGCTTTTCTTCGTCATTATTGATACTTTCATTCTCACTCAGGTCTTCAGCCGTTTTGCTGTTCTCGTCAGACACATAATCCCAATACTGTCTTTCACCACTGGCTGCCACAATATAAAAGAAGCCACCGAAGGCCGTAATGGCAGCTGCAATAGCAAATACTTTTCGATACTGTGTTCTGTTTGGCTGTAATGAAAAAGAGGCTATTCTTAAACATAAAAGAGATAGAAAAACACTGGGGACGAAGTCGCAATAGCGAAAAGGTCGGTATTGACAGTAATTATTACGTACATGACCGTTAGTGAAATAACCAGTCACTGAGGGCGTAATACAACCCGCCACAGTACCCGCCACATTACACACGCCCATCACTATTCCACTGAAGTTTTGACTGATGTCAACCATGTTGACGTTGTAGCCGGCAGTGTTGAAATTCAAAAACCCCGTCGCCAACGTCATGTAGACGACAGATAACGCGATCTCGTCACAGTCGGTATAACTTGCCAGTATAAGGAAGAGGACAGTCGGAAAAAAACCTATAACACCAAAGAACACACTTTTTGACTACCACCCGGTAAAATAATCAACAGATCAATAGAATCGTTCGAAAAAACGCCCTATGGTAGAGTAACGGTAAATAAGAGTACATCAGTGTGAATGAGTACACGCTTTTTTTAAAAGCAGTGAAATTTCGTTGAGGGTGAAGTATTCTTATGATTTACCAAAAATAAAGGTGAAATATTCTTATTGTATTCTTATATTTCAAAATAAGATTCCACGACACATATACACGATATACAACAAATATGTTGCGAACTTATGAAGACAGCTTCATGTGTGATGCTTATGTTTATATTGGTTTTCGCGCATTTACGGTTTTATCACCCTTTTCTGTTATTCTTATGAAAGTCACCCTGGGAATGTTCTTACAAATTAGGCGATTTTCATCCTGATATTCTTATAGAAACTATTCTTATAAAAAAAGCATGTAACATACAATATAGTCTGTGTCGTCTATTGAGATATATTGGTGAAGCTTTGGCACATCTTTAGAAATACTCTGCGAAAAAGTACATTTCTATAGAAATATACAAACAATTTCAATAAAAAATGATCTTCGCCGCAGTGACTTTTGGACGATTTTCGCAAAACTTCGTAGTAGTTCAAAGGCATTAATTAATAAATTCTTTACATGCGGTTCCGATTTTACCTATACAACTTGCGGTATAAATCTTGTTGGATTTGCCTGGGTCAGTGAGGTTAAGGGTCAACTTATGTATTGTTAAGAAGCTATTAATTGAAATATTTCATTTCAAACACAAGACTTATCGGTAAAATTGTCAGAAAAGGTCACCGCGACGAAGTGCATTTTCATTGAAACGGTGTGTGTATTGGTGCACCAATTTATAGAAATGTACTCCTACACAGTGTTATTTTCAACAAATTTGAATTAATAAAGTTTTCTTGAGGAAATCATATTACCAATAGAACTCATAATCTTTCTGGTGATGGTTGTGGATAGACAATTCTTGCGGAGATAATCTGCAAGTATACCAGCCACCAATGTGCACAACATAGCCGCAATGAATGGGAGAGCCGACAGAAAACCATTCTAAGTGTGAAAGTAATAAGGAATGAACGATATGCCTCGAAGGCCCTTAAACATACTATAGAAGAAAGAGAAGTACACATCCATGTAAACGAGACATAAGGTTGCATTGTTAACGCCATCTTTTATACAAAGAAAAGGAAAAACCGTAATATATACGACCCGTGTTCGAGTCCAGTCATGTCGTATCTAAATACTCCACACGCTTTTAAAGCAGCGTATTAGCTCATTAGGAGCCATAGACTAACCACACAGTGGGCTTAGAGCAATGCTATACGTATCTCCTGGCGGTAAGTCAACTAATAGTTGCAATTCGGTGGGCAGAAGAACCAACCATTACGGATGGAAATCCAAGGACTAAAAACTCCCAGTTACTTACTATTTATATAATCAATGATTTCATATCTGTTAAATTAATAGCTCCCTCATGCAATTATACTGGTACATGCAATACAACAAAGTCGAATTGTATATACATGAATAAATCGTAGAATCATCCCTTTCAGTGAAATTGTTTGAGATACCTGTATTCGTTTATATACTTCATATTTTCATAAAACTCGAAAATATTCCCAAGCCTCTTCAAAGACTGCTTTCTGAGAAATACTCATTGGCTATATGCAGTTGAAACTTAGGATAAGGAAGCACTACCAAAATAAATTAAAGGATCGAAACAGTACGTACTTCTTTTAAATGAAAATCGAGCACTTCTTTAAAATATAACGGTAAGCCAGTCAATACCATATACCACACCCAGTTATTGCAGAAGTGAGCTATCAGACACGCCCACACTGGAACAGATTTGAGAATATCAAACCAAGGAACTGGAGGTTTCTAAGTAGAAAAGAACATTGAGAATTAGATGATTAGAGAATGATCAGAGTGTTTAAAAACATCTTCCCAGTGAGCATATTTGTTGAAAATCACTACAAGAGTACACTTCTATAGAAATATACACGCTGTTTCCATAAAAATTTTCTTCGTTACAGTGACTGTTTGATGATATTGCTCACTGGGTTGTATGGAGATCAGAAGTACAACAGTTAATGTTTTGCTACAGGACACTTTAAAGTCTGTCTTAGATTGGCTTTTATAGAACTATGGCTCAGAAATGTCAGCTATTTTTAGAAATGTCAGCTATTTTTAGCTAAATCCGCTTCAATTTAGGAATAACAATATCTGAATCTTTCAGGCCTTGAGAATTTCTCAGTTATGAGCAAAAATTTGTCAAAGGAAATCATGTTACCTGGCTGTTAGAGTTTTTTAAACTGGCTATGATGAGTGCTTTCTCTTGCCGAGAGATGGTAGGATGTTGTTCAGGAGTGTTGGAGATAAAGAATGCCCATAAAATGAACCAGATAAAACCAATGCTACCTTCAAATCAAAAAGGAATCCATAACAATAATCAACAATTGCTATTATTTAGGTTTTCTTTTAAAAACTATTTTTATAATAATCTTTACCAAAAACATAGAAAACTGACGGCCATCCTCCAAGAAAAGATGAGTCAGCAAGAATACCGGATAGCGGCATTGCTAGGATAGTACCAGTAAACATCCCTATTGTAAAAAAAGATGATAGTTATGAAACAACTTCCATCCAAGGGCAGTAATTTAGTAAATTCAAGTGTTTATGTATGTTCTCCTATTGACTCATTTATTAAAGAACTTCTGCACCATCCATCCATAACATTGATTGCACTCCATCCCAGAATGGTCAGCAATTGAATTAAAGGACGAACGGAGAATTAACTTGATGATAGCAGATGAGATTACATAATAATTTTATATCAGAATTATTTTGAAGACTATCAAAAGTAACATCTTCAAACCTGAATAGGCAGAGACAAATATGGTAGATCTTTCAACAGGGGGTGCCCAAACGCCCATCATGCAATGCATTGCTGGGAAAGTTACACCCTAAATAACAATTTATATACTTAGTTCAAGATTTTAAAGGTCATGAAATATTTTTCAAAACACATTAGATCAAAACTTATCTGTAATTCTCTCTTTTGCTGATTTAGTTTTATCAGTGTTTATGCAGGTTAGCTGTTTTCAGTTAAAATGTTTTATTATAAACAGAATCATGTGAAAACAAAAAAATCTCACCTCACCGACACCTTCCAGCACCCTCACAACAATAAGTAGATAAAAACTTAAGTGAGCTGCGACTGGTGTGAGAAGAGTCAAAATTGATGTACCAAGAACACCAATTGCAAAGACCCATTTCCCACCAAAGCGGCTTGCTAACCATCCACCAGGGACTTGTGTGATGAGATAACCATAGAAAAACGAACTTAAAATCAAACCTATAAAAGCAAAAAACCGAGAAAAAATTCCAAGATAGTTTTGATGGAAAAAAATAATTAAAGGACTCAACCATCAAACAAAAGCAGATTTATTTCCAAGTCAGGTGACCACACATAAGAAATTACCTTGTTTGTTTTGATCCCAATTAAATTCTCCTTTCTATTAAAACAAGTGACAAGCATCGAACAAGTATTTAAATGTAATGACAAATCTCATCAAAATAAATTTTATATATAGGTAGATTATCACTTACATTGTTTGTGTTTTCGGTCTTGTTACCACTTCGACACTCTGAATCCATATTATGATTTTCTGCATACGAAGAATTAACCATGGCAACAAGTGCAACACTGAGATTAACTCGTAGTGCATAAACAACAAAGAAACCAAAATGGGCTAATATAGCTAATATATATCTCTTAGGAATTGAACATGATACTTTCTTGGAGGTCATTGTTTTTTCGTTTTTTTTGGAATGCCTTCAATAACCTAGAAATAAAATTACATATAATTTCTGGCTCTTTTAATATAAGTTCTCAAACTTTTGAGTCATAACTCCAAGTTCTCAAATGTGCATTTCATTTTAAACAAAGTTGAAAAAATTAAACAAATTGAAATTTGTTTGATTATGCAACCTGAATCACTATCTGATGATGCTTCCATCAAGAACTGTACTCACATTATGTACACTCTGTGATGAAGAGCATTTTCATTGAAGTAGTTCGTTTATTTCTATAAAAATGCACTCCTTCACAGAGATTTTTCTACAAATTTGCCTGCTGGGAACTTTAACCAGTTAATGCATAAACTACAAATTTGAAGGTGAGTGGAATATTTTGGTTTCTTTTCAATTACTGCCTGTTCATTATGTTAGTACATAAATCTTCATGTAAATTATGACATAATGAAATCATTATACTTGATCAACCAAGTTCAAGTTCAACCAATGGAGTGTCAACGTGGTACACATCATTAAGGTAACTGTGATATTTTCATTTATCAGAAAGCCCACAAAACTTAAAAATGAAACACAAAAATAAATAAACTTATCAACTTAACTTTAGCACTAGCTCATATTATTATACTACAGCACTATAATATTTTGTATATATGTGACGGTTTGAGGGAAAATCATAACAAGTGATAATTTCTGATAAATTTATCAGTAAATTATTGATTAGAAAACAATAGATTTAATCAGTAATTTGTTTGATTTATCAGTAATTCGTTCGATGAATCAGTAATTACTGATAAATAATCGGTAATTTATCGTCTTGCCTAAATCTAGGAGCGTTACAGCAAGCACTATCCCTTTCTATCAAGCAATCATCGTATTTTGCAAAATCTGATGGTTCTTTCATTTCAATAAAATTAATTGTCAATGGTCAAGTTGATCAACCATTAGAAAAAATACATGATCAAATGCCTTCCCCGGTCATTGACTACCTATATCCCCGGTTATTGACTACTGACCGGCCGTTATTTGCAACACTGTATCAGCTAACTATTACATTCCAATTATTTCTTCATACTTGAGCCAAGTCCAAGTTGTGTATGACACATAAACTTCAAAATGTTTCATAATTACATAATTATATTATTCTATTGTGTAGAAAACACAATCATAATGTGAAACCAGCTGAAAGTAAAAATTCATTCTGCATGATGATGGGTTTTCTAAAACCATTAACAGCCTCTGAATTTATGCTGGCATTCAGCTTTTGCCGTCGTGAAGCTGCCATAAATCAAATTTACGACGGCAAAATTTTGCCGACAGTGTTTTTTTTAATACAAATATCTATATATTAATAGCCGATTCTCTGTCTGTTTGTTTGTTCGTTCGTTTGTTTGTTTGTAAGTCACGCAAAATGGTAGATTGAGTTGTGAGCGAAATTATTTCTTTTTTTGTGTGCGACGTGAGTTCGAAGCAAATACATTGCAACCCCAATCGAACGTGACTTTTTTTGGCTGATGAACTAATAGGAATAACGTTTTGTTTTTATCATTATTGTTAGTTTTATATTCCACGTTGACTTGGCTTTGAAAACAGTACATCAACTAAATACAAAGAAACTAACTGATTATACATTTTGGACAAAAAGCAGCAGTGGCAGAACGTGGCAGCATATGTTCGGTTTGCCACTAACTCTTGCCTGACTGTCTGAGACGGGTGAACTTTTTTTTGAGCAATCAAAATGTTTAAAAACCGATAGGTTAAAAAAGAGTATCATATCAAAACAAAATGTTTTTTTTTTTTTGCTTTTCTTTTAATAAATTAATTTCTTCTTTTAATTGTTAAGCGTTCTGATCAAACGTTTTTTTATTCTATTTATTCATTTAGCACGTGCCTTTTTTCTCTCCTCCCGTGTGATCTTTTTAAGAAGAGAAACCATTTTCCCCCTGTTTGATAGCACCCATGTTAGAGCGCGTAACTTTTTTAAAACAAAAGCTAATAAAAAGTTGAAGTTTTCTCTCTCTACGTTTTGAGTGTATTGTTACACTGATAAAAGATTGGTGTTACCAGAGGTTGTGACTTCGAATCTGCTTCTGGTTGAACACAAGAGTTGTACGAGCCGTTTATAAGGAAATTTGACGTTTATTGATACAGTGATACAGAGCAGGTGGACATGGGCGGTGAGCGACGCCGCCTTGGCGTCTAGTTGTATAATTAATACTTCAATAAGTCCTTTCATTTCTTTCGTTCTATCTTATTCTTTTTTATTCTTTCTATTTTCTCAATCACGTTAGTTTGTTTGGTGTGCTTACATGATGAAACAAAATCATTCATTTCTTTATCTTTGGCAACTGGTGCCACCTTTATTATCTCTATAAATGAACATTTCATTTCATCTGTTGAGAGGAAAACCCAAGAGAAACTGGTGAGACTTACACAATAGCTTGTTTGGATGGATTTTTTTTCTCTCGATAAGTTCATATATATTCTATTCAAGTTAGTTTCGGTTTTGTTTTCAAATGGTCTTGTGATTTTTCTTTTCACTTGCCCTGAAATTAGTGAAGAAACTTTAACGTGTAGGTTCGCTCTTTTTAAACTACATCTTCACAGCTCACTTTCTGAATTTATTAAAGGCTGTCATATTGTCGTTTATGTGATGAAAAATTATTAGTGTTCTACCTTCTATGAGTTCCATCTTTCCAGCAAGCGGCTTATTTCCTTTAAAACTTTGCACAACAGTAGATGAAAACCTGATAACGAAAAGTGTGCCCGCAATTTGAGAGAAAATTCCTGATTAGCTTGAAATCCGAAATTGTTTTCAACTATCCAATAGCGCAAAAGTATGGGAAAAACAAAAAACTGTTTTTCTCCTGAACAAAACCATTAATTGAGATTCGCGGGCACACTTTGTTTCCACTAATTGTGAGGAATCGCCACAAACAAAAAACATGTAAAAAACCTTTTTCTTCGGGAGTTGGAGCTCAAAGAAGCAAACAAAAGTCAGTATTTTTGATCGTTTTCGCACACAAATTTCTTGCTTATTATTTATGCAAATATATCCTTTTATAAATCATTGGAAAGAAAATTTATTGCTCTACACGAATTCACAAAATATTTTTACTTAAAATGTAATGGTAAAAGAAATAATGGAAAAAGTTATGCAATGCATATGTGAGTAAAAGTAACGCTGAGCCCTTAAATCTTTTTTAAATCTTGTAACTTCTTGTTCCAAATAACACACTATTGATTTATAAAGTATTTAGTTACTGTTTTATTACCCATTATTCTACACCAATAATTTTACTAGAATAAACAAATCAAGTTTTGCCATCGTTAACATCTTATATACTTGGTGGCATTTTTTGCCGTCGTGAATAATGATCTGCCGTCACAATTTTCAAATACGACGGCATTGTTTCGCTGTCAGTCTTTTTTCCTAATTCAGAGGGCTGCGCAGATACATAAGGGGCCGACGACAAATAACTTTTGTCACACTTAGCGGAAAAAATCCATCAAGGTCTTACCCCTCCCCTCCCCCCTTCTTAGCGGAATTTTTTTTTGTTGACAGCACCCCTCCGAACACGTGATGGTGATGTTGAATGGGTCTGCTGTGATTGAAGAAATGGCCTAAAAACAAGCCACAGCGAAGGCGACAATGGTTTTGCTGTTTAGCTTTTTTGTTTATAACTAGTCTTTGTTTGCACTTAGATTCTTTCGATAGTGACTTTTTCGATTCGCGCACACTTTATATTTTGACTTGCTTCGCATTCCAAGGTTCATAACGCTGACTTTTGACTTTCATTTTTTGATTTCTCATAAGAAGATGCGTATGATCAGATGTTTTTACAGTTTTAAAAGATATCTTTGTGTATATTGATGATTTTTGTGCATATGTATTCCGGAATTAGTGGAAAAGCTTTGACCCCCCACCCCCTTCGCGGACAAAATCCGTGAAGCGTGACGAAAGTTATTTGTTGCCCGCGGCCCCTAAGGGGGTGCAAAAAGGAAATAGGGTCATTCCATGTCAAATGAGAAAGGCCATGTCACCCACCCCTTCAGAATTTGCTCATTTTTGGTATGTGAGCTTGTATCAATGAGAGAAACTCCTGTACCAAATTTCAGCTCAATACCTCCAGCGGTTCCAGAGATATAGACACTTGGTCCCAGGCCCTTTTTCAGCTTATTTTCTCAGCGCCGCATAATTTTCTGGTTACTGGACGTCAGTCTTTTAGCAATTAAATTTGTTCTACTGGAGGTATTGACCTGAAAATTGGTACCTGACCATTTTTGAAGGTGAGGAATCCAAAAATCATAGTAAGAAAAGTCAATTTCAAGTGCATCATACTCTAATTCCAGATTTAAAATTGAGATCAGAAAATTTCTATGAAAATCAATGGTCCCGGAGATAAATGCAATAAAAAATTCTGCCAAACATATAGGAAAAAAATTTTTTTGCCAAAGTTATCTACATATATATAGCTACTAATATATTGAAAATTGCTTTGGTTATATTTTCCTAACTCAAATAAATGACTTTCAAATTTTCCTTATTTTTGATAAAAAAAATACTTTTTTGAATTGAAGTTACTAACCAATGCCTTATAGTAACTCAACTTTATGATCAAGATAATTACTCTGAGATAAAATTGGTAAAATCTGGATAACCCTATCTGAAATTTTACTTCATCTGATTGAAAATGATTGATACAATACAATAAAGAAAGAAAAAGTAAGAATAAACTTAAAACCAGACGAAGCCATTGTTATAGGTGACTTCGCCGAAAATTATTCTTTTTTCACAATGTTCCTTGCATCCAATTGCTATTTACTATACAGATGGTGAACAGCTAAAATCTCATTCGATTTGTTTCATCTCCGATCATGGGTGATGTTGATTTTGTACATGTCGTAGTTGGTGAGACAGTCCGTTTTGTCAAAAGCTTTTTGGTTAAGGATTTGTGTCAGTTCACTATTTTTCTGATGGTTATGCTGCACAATACAAAAACTGTAGAAACGTTTTAAATCTTTGCAACCATAAGGATGAAGATGGAACATGGTCGTTCTTTGCACCTCGTCATGAAGTCGCCTTGCAATGGAATTGGTGGAACTCTTAAAAGGATTACAGCTAGAGCTAGTCTATAGACCTACTTCCAAACAAATACTTACCGGCGTGGATTTTGTTAACTTTTGTGACTACTTCTATGGAGATTACTAAGGAGATTACTAAGGAGATTACTTCTATGACATCTATTTTCATTTCACGCAACGATATTGACACATCACGCTCCCTTATGAAAGAGCGCTACCAGATGGCCAAAACGGTTCCTAGCACTAGACGTTTTCACCACTTTGTACCTTTGTCCAACTTCAAAGTCACCACCAAGAGGTTATCAGAAGAAGAAAAATACGACCTAAAGTACGAGTTCAACAACATAGTTCAAGTAACTGTTGCAGAAGTCAAGGTCTTGCAATACATTGTAGGTGTGTATGATCATTTGGGATGGATTGGTGTTGTAACAGAGATTGACCTGGAGAACAAAGACCTTCTTGCAAGTTTCTTCATCCTCACTTTCCATCCCCATCTTTTCATTGGCCTGTAATACATGGTACATGCTGGGTGGCAAATGTCCATCTCCTATCTGGATAGCAGCTCCATCTACAGCTACAGGCAGGCAATAATAACATTCACCCAAAAGATCGGGACAATATCTTGAATTTATGGGAAAACTTTATGTCTTAAACAATATTTATGTTCTATCATTCTCCATTAGGTTATTAGTTTATCTTGCTCCTAGAATTTGATCTGCTTTGGAATTATGCACCCATTTTGAGAATGGTTTTGAAATTTATAATTCTCAATAAAATTTGGTAGTACAGCAAATGAGCTTTTTTCCCATTATTCTTTATAAGGAAGTGAAATATTGTCTTTAAAATTCTTAACATTACCTTTTAACATTTCATGTGCCCTTGATCTGACTTGTCTTAATAATAAAATTGAGTTACTATAAGGTGTTGATTAGTAATTTCAATTCAAAAAAGTATGTTTTTTCAACATTTTTTATCAAAAATTAGGAAAATTGGAAAGTCATTTATTTGAGTTAGGAAAATATAACCAAAGCAATTTTCAATATATTAGTAGCTACATATATATAGATAACTTTGGCAAAAAAATTTTTTTCCTATATGTTTGGCAGAATTTTTTATTGCATTTATCTCCGGGACCATTGATTTTCATAGAAATTTTCTGATCTCAATTTTAAATCTGGAATTAGAGTATGATGCACTTAAAATTGACTTTTCTTACTATGATTTTTGGATTCCTCACCTTCAAAAATGGTCAGGTACCAATTTTCAGGTCAATACCTCCAGTAGAACAAATTTAATTGCTAAAAGACTGACGTCCAGTAACCAGAAAATTATGCGGCGCTGAGAAAATAAGCTGAAAAAGGGCCTGGGACTGAGTGTCTATATCTCTGGAACCGCTGGAGGTATTGAGCTGAAATTTGGTACAGGAGTTTCTCTCATTGATACAAGCTCACATACCAAAAATGAGCAAATTCTGAAGGGGTGGGTGACATTTTCTATTTTTTGTGGTTGATTTCACATGGAATGACCCAATAGTGCCGAGAATTTTTTTGAAAATTTGATAATTGCTTTTCATATTTGTTTCTTTGTTTTCACTGTTTAGATTCTACCTCCTTCAGTTTATGCTTTTATGTTTCAGTCCATTCAAAGTTCCATTTGAATTTATTCAACTTTCTGATGAGCTTTATTTTAATTTTTTAGTAATTAAAAATGCCAGCAAAAAAAGAAATTATCTACCAACATTATTCACTGGGGAAGATACAACAATAATAACCCAAGAGCCAATTGAGAAATCATTTTGGGTACGTACGAAAGGAAATAAAGGCTGAGAACGCGGCTTTGCAGACGCTCAATAATACAATAAATAGTCGTGTTTGTTTGGGGGTTCACGATTATTGATTAGGCGTAAACCCAGTTTCCTACTGCCAGTAAGCACATTGCCAAATACATAAAGTAAAATAATTGGCACGTGATTATAAAAAGATCATTCAGGGTCAACGTAATGTTTGACACGCAGCCAAAAGATTCACTAGAATCTGCCCGAAATTATTGTGGAATTCTTCCCCTTCAAAATCGAAACCATCTTTATAGAATGTTTGTATCACGTGATTGTTGAACATTTTACCGGAATCGATAAGTGCGGGAAAATTTATGAAAACTATGATTTTGATTTACCAAATTGACCCCTGATTTGGATCCTATCTTCAAAACATGAAATCACAATCCGCAAGTATCCCTGGAGATTAATGCTTAAATGCACAACTTATTCTAAAAGTCTTGTCTGTTTAACATTTGAAAAAAAAATTAAAACATAGTTCACAACAAGAAAAATGCAGCGCTATTTCCTTTTCGCACAGCCCCCTAAATGTACCTGCCATATTTTTTTACTAGTTGGCTCTTCATCACAGAGATAAAAATAACCCTAATCTAACCCTTGCCCTAAATATGGGCAAGGCTGTGCTTAAATTTATGCTTAATATTTACTAAAATGTACCCTCAGCATGCACACAAAAAATTCAGGGTGTAGGGGATGAGAACACTACTGAATACACTTGAAAATTTGCCAAATTGTTTTTTAAAAGATATGTAGCTATAAAAATAGCTGTTTTGAAGGGCTTCTTCAATGTTCTTGACTGATCCAAGTTAATATCTTTTTATGATCACTTCATACGATCACACCAGAGATCTTGATTTAGTTGTTGGATTTCTTCCTGGTTGAAACCCTGTGTATCCACTTTAAATCTCTTTCATATGATTTCAAAGCCCAAGACTACACACCATAGCATATAAAACTTCCCAAACAGCAGAGTAGAATCATTGAAATATGTGTGTCCAAAGGCCAACCAGTATCACTTTTTATAATATTTTTCTGGAAACAAACTAAGGCAAACAGGAGGTGGATCACATTTAGACAATGCTAAAAGGAAAGCCTGTTTTTCTTCTTCAGTTGGTGGTCGAACATTAAACTGTTCATCGTCATCACTGCCATCCAGTGATGGTGTTTCAGATGAATCATAAAAATTAATTTCAGCAATGGTTTTTCCTCTTGTTTCCTCATACTCGCCATTCCATTGACTCCTTTCTTTATTAGCTTGTTCGCTGTATCCCAGACGAACAACAGTCTCAATTTTAAATAGCAAAGCACCAACATGTGTACAGGATTCATCAAGACCAGTCACACAGGTACAGTGAGCAGAAGTAACAGAACAACTACTAAGAGACACAACTATCCAAACAACACAACAATCATCATTTAAACACTGTGGTGATAAAACATCAGCCTTGAAAACGATGAAATCCTCACATGGAAAATGGTGCAGAACATCTCTAACCCAACCACTTATAAACTGGTTGTGAGCTTCCAGACTTTTACGATCCTTCAATGATTCTCTCGTAAAGACACCACCTGGAGAGTTAATAAGATAATCGTATATCTCTGGATACTCTAGATTTGGCCACTCTGTTGGGTCATTTTTCCAAGCATCAGCAGGGAGAAGATATGGACATTTTTCTAACTTGCACAGCTGTAACTTCTTTCTGTATCGTTCTTTAGCTTCAGGAGAGAGATCATTACTATTGTAAGACGACATGATTACTCTAAAATCCAAGATGAAAACAAATATCAAGAGCACGCCACACAATTTCAAATGCGCACGCGTATGAGAGCCTCTGATTCATCAGATTTATTATTCTCCGACGATTAAAAGCAAACTCGTCTCCCATGCCTCGTCTGAAGCCGGTTTTCCACTAGGCGAATTTATTCGCGCGAAGCGACTTTTTTCGCCGCGAAAAAAGTCGCGGTATAAAAAATTGATTTCCACTAGTAGTACGACTCTATTGTTTTCAACAAACTCATTTGATGAATTGAAAGAAAGAAAATTATCTTTTTTTGAAGAAACTTGTTCATTTATACATAATAATAAAGCAGTTGTGCGAGTTGTCATCGAAAAAAATCCAGGGGCGGATCCAGGGTTAGGCAACTTAGGCAAATGCCTAACCCAAAATCAGTTAAATAATGTTTTTCACAAATTGAAAAAGGTATTGTATTACAATAATCAGAAAATAATCGAAAATATCAAGAGATTCCCGCATCAATCCGATATCCTTTCTTTTTCGCAAATAGGATTATTCTCCGGCGAGGCGCGGCGCGCGCCATGATGTTACAAATTAATGTTTTTTACAGCTTGAGTTTATAGGTATTGATTCTGCCCGGAAAACGACTTCTCATAGTTACATTGACAACACAGACTAGTGCCTAACGCTCACCTAGGCGAAGAAAATTTGCCTAAGGAGCCCCGGGTTTACACACTTTAATGAATGAACTGGAAGAAAATTTGCCTAAGGTACAACCATGGGTTAACACTTTATTGAATGAACCAGAAGAAAATTTGCCTAAGGTACAACCATGGGTTTACACACTTTTATTGAATGAATGGTCACCAAATCTGCACAAAACGACGTGGAAGACCTTCGAATTAGACCCAGTTCAACATGGATTCGCTAGAAAACATCGTTGCAGCTTTTGATAGCAAAAATGAAGTATTAATTAGGAAATTTTGAATTCACTTAATACATCTGTTGAAAACAGACTTCAAAATCTAGGAAAAGCATTTTTTTCGAGTCATGTCTCTTCTTTTGCTTATGCGAAATGAAAAGATTGTGGCTGCTTTAAAGCAAGTGTTTTATTTTATGTAATATAAATGATTAGCATGGATCATTAGCACCATAATTCGTTGACCATAAGTATGACGACAGTTAATTATTAGCTCAGCTATGTATAATACGTTTGTTTGTGTCAACTGAACCGAAGCCTTTTCTTTATTGATTAATGATGTATATAAATATTTTTGGTATCTGTTTCTGTTAACCAAAAATACATCTGTAAAAATGTTATGGAGTTACGTTTGAATGATTGAGTTTATAATACACAAAGTCATTGTTATTTTTCTGAGTTGTTTTGCGTAGGCAGCTGCATGGTTTTTTTAGCACCAGTATCTCAACCTGGTAACTTATTTGTACAGTTCAGTATATAATTTTTCTTGGTTCGAGATGACTGTCTCGTTTTGAATTAAAGAACTTTAAAAGGATCCTGTGTCCAAAATGATATGAACCAATATGATAGAGATCAAAAAGCCTCTTGTTAGTATTACTTACTCCCAGTTTCTGAGATATGTATTTATTTTTTAAAATCTTACATTCACTTTATGCAATGCATATATTTTATGATATGTAACAGTGGTGGATCTAGAGGTATGTCGAAATTTGTGTATGAGAGCATTAACATAATTTGTGAATTCAATTTATATTTCCAATGGGATTATTTGGACGCTTTTCCTTTATGGTTAGATTGCTAACACTCTCCTACACAAATTTCGACATACCTCTAGATCCGCCACTGTATAATAAGATAGTATATAGGTTAACTTTCTCATCGCAAGTTATCATTAATACTATATCTTTCTAATTTACTATAGAGAGAAAGGGCTTTCACTCTGAGTGAGTGATAAGAAAATGAAGTTATAATATATGAGAGTTTATACACATAAAGAAAGAATAAAAATCTTATTACATAATTATCTATTGTATCATTTCATGATTTTTAAATCAAAATATCTGCCCAAGGAAACAGAATTTCCAAAAACTATAAGACTTCTGAAACAACTTTGTGCATTCTATCATCCCTCGAAATATCATTTTGGATGCAGAAACACTTTAACATCTTTGGAGTTATTCTTTCATTTTATAAAAACCACCTACGTTATGTCTTCTTTTGAAAAAGGTAATTACATAATGTTTTAGTTTGACTTCTTTGTTTCCTATGCTACATTAAATTCTGGAAAAAATGTTGTAGCTCTTATTAGAGAGGAAGCAGTACATAATTTATCTGTTGTTGTGTAGTTTTATATATATAGGTTCTTGGACTTGTCTCAGGGATTTCTGTAAACACCATCTTTTACTATAATGTGGTTGACATTAATTATTTAACCATGGATCATTTTTAGGGTAGGGTATACTATTTGATTTCATGAACGTATAGTGCAGAAATCTGTTTTTATTTTGCTGCTGGATATGATCAAGGAGCTTGTCTCTAACTTTGATTTTGGTCATTTTACTCTATTTCTTAACATAATTTCTTTTCTTTTCTTTCTATCTGACCATCTTGCGAAGTACATAGATAAAATATCATGTATATGAAGTAAAATATCATAAAGTATATATCATGTATTTATCTGAGTGCTCCAATCTATCATGATAGGTGATTGAAAATTTATTTATTTGATTCATTACAAGTATGTTTTCGTTTGGTGGATGCTTCCTGTTCATGTACAAGCAATCAAGAAAATGAAGAAGATAACAGATGAAGTAATTTATTGGTTATTTACTTAACCTCCAACCTGGCAGAAAATATTATTTTGGCCTACATAACGTAGTTCAATACATTCCATTCATACTCAATTAGTTTTCTTTTGTTTATTTCCCTTATTCCATTAGTGCAACAATACAGGCTTGCATTATAACACCCCTTTACGTTAGGACGAATAAATTCGAGTTAATAATTTTTACACTTCGAAAAGTATGTATTAGATTGGGCGTAAATTGGCGTAAATTTCATCGATTGCGCCCGTATGTGTGTTTAACAAAAAAAATTTGCCTAACCCTTAAAAAATCCTAGATCCGCCCCTGAAATCTTGAAAAAATTTGAACGTTTAGCTGAAACAAAAAAAAAAATCTTAAATCTTAAATCTTCTTGTTAATTAACTTTAACTGAAAATTTATACAGTTATAAGCACTTGTAATGTTTCTTAACTAAAAATATATCAATCAATCAATCAATCAATCAATCATTAAATAAATTAAAAACTTCTTGCTAGCACGATGAAATGGAGCAATCTGATTGGCTTGCGACTTTTTTCGCCACAAAAAGTAGAAATGAATTCTACTTTTTTTTTCGCTGAAGCGAATCGCTGACTTCAGCATGATATGACGCAATATCACTACTGCGCATGCTTAGCGGCGAAAAAAGTCGCTTCGCGCGAATAAATTCGCCTAGTGGAAAACCGGCTTGAGAGAGCTTAAACAATCGCAACACGGCGAAGACACGGCGACGTGTTTAAAACAAAAGCTTTGTTTTCTATGTGGAATTTATTTTGAAAAGGGAATGTACTACTTATGAGGACACACGTTCTATGCACAACGTGAAAAATCGTGTTTTGAAGTCGTACTGACAACGGAGAGACGTGATGATAAAGATAAGTCTTTTTCTCTTATGATGTAGATTTTGTAGGAACTTGACAACATTCCAGTTGCAATAAGTTTACCAATTGAATAATTTCTCCAATAAAAATAAGTCCTTAAAATACTATTCACAAGTAATAATTATTTTGTTCTTTTTTGCTCCCGTCGTCGTCCACGTTGCCGTCGCAATTGCTTAGCTCACTATTAAACAACATGCGCAGCATAGTAACAGGACCGTCGGAAGCGTTTTGAAGATGGGGTGGCTGAGATTGCGTCTAAGGGGAGGCCAGTACCTTATTGGCCAAAACAAGCATGTTAGTTTTAAACTTTCATTTTTAAAAGTTGTCGAAAAATGTGACATGGATGATCAAGACAAGATTCGCAAAAATGCGATTATATATTTCCCCAAAGTTGCAAAACTTTTATCAATTATTGTGTGTACATAGAAGACCATAAGAAAAGTGGTATAACTACCATCAACGCAAATAAAAATGCTGTTCATACTAATCAGGGTAGAATTCAATTTAATACCACAAAGGAAGTTATTTCTGAAATGAAGATATTCTTTTTTGGGTTAAATTGGTAACACTCTCCCTACGCAAATTGCGACTAGACTTACCCTCTAGATCCGACGCTGCCCTTATACTTGTTATGAAATGAAGATATTCATGGTCATGTGACATGGTTTCTCTTATAATTTTTGCTGAGGAGTTACAAAAAGTTATGAGTTATGAGAAGTTATTATGGACAAAGCTAAAAATTGGAAGACCTAAATGCAGCTAATATTTCCCCTTAAACAACTGAATATCAACAACTGCATCAATAAGTATAAGGTAAATTCATCATAATAAACGTATGATCTTCATTGCTGCAGAAGCTTGACATCCTTTTACACAGTAATATCATGGCAAACAATGTAATTCCACAGAACACAGCTTTCGTAACTCGTATTAAACTATTTTACAACACCATACAATGAAATTTGTTTACAAGTTTACAAAAGAAGAAAAGAAAATTGTCAAACCTAATTTTAATACTACAGTCTAAGTATTAAAAATACTTTGGGGTAGACAGCAAATAACTATCAAAAACAATCCAAATTTGTACTGTGTAGCATTTCAAATTAGGACAAGAGTTATTTTCCAAAAAGAGATGGTCTTAAAAGTGACAATTTATAAAATTAAATTCAAGTATTCAGAATAAACATCTCAGTCACAAAAGTATGTGGACACTCATTATTTACTATGTGATAAAAATGACTTTCGTAAATCTCAAATGAAAAAAACAAACAAATTTTGGTAGTGAAAATACACATCACTACGAAGCCAAAAAAAGAAATTTGAGTTCTGGTTTGATTTAATTTACAGATTCTTATGTTGGATTGTGTTTTAATTTATGTTTGTTGTTTGTGTAAGGAAAGTTGACAGTATAGGTAAATATTATATATATATACTTTTTACAAAATAAAATATCATAATACAGTATCAAAACAGTATGTGTGATCATGGAATTAATCCATAATATCCAGCCTATCCAGTCCAGGGAAGCACATTCAACCAGGTTCTTTCAAGTTATTATCTGTCTCAATCCTGTGTATAAAAATATTGTACGTAATTTGTTTTCTGGAACATCTTATTGCATATAGATGAGTTTCTTAGTGACGTAATGTTTATAAACACCAGTGTTCTTTGCTCAATAATTACGGTATATTGCAACATAGAATATCATTAATCAAGTCATTTTCCTGTGAGTATGCGCACGCAGCCTCGCAGGAAATAAAAGTCTCTTTATACACTTCAAAATGTTGTCACTTTATTTGGTTCTCTGGAGTCCCCTTAAGCCGGTTTTCCACTAGGCGAATTTATTCGCGCGAAGCGACTTTTTTCGCCGCTAAGCATGCGCAGTAGTGATATTGCGTCATATCATGCTGAAGTCAGCGATTCGCTTCAGCGAAAAAAAAAGTAGAATTCATTTCTACTTTTTGTGGCGAAAAAAGTCGCAAGCCAATCAGATTGCTCCATTTCATCGTGCTAGCAAGAAGTTTTTAATTTATTTAATGATTGATTGATTGATTGATTGATTGATATATTTTTAGTTAAGAAACATTACAAGTGCTTATAACTGTATAAATTTTCAGTTAAATTTAATTAACAAGAAGTTTTAAGAAAAGAGGAAAAAAAAAACCATTTGAGCAAACCAGCTTTTAGAAAGGAGTGTTTTTGTTGTTTTTTTTTGTTTCAGCTAAACGTTCAAATTTTTTCAAGATTTTTTTCGATGATGACAACTCACACAACTGCTTTATTATTATGTATGAATGAACAAGTTTCTTCAAAAAAAGATAATTTTCTTTCTTTCAATTCATCAAATGAGTTTGTTGAAAACAATAGAGTCGTACTACTAGTGGAAATCAATTTTTTATACCGCGACTTTTTTCGCGGCGAAAAAAGTCGCTTCGCGCGAATAAATTCGCCTAGTGGAAAACCGGCTTTAAAGACAATCGACATTATAAAGTTTCAATACACATTAGCACTTCCTATCTATTTTCATGCATTGTATTTGATTTTTAGTATGTACAAGGTATAAAAGTGTAATTAACATTGGAAACTCGTCTATACGACATCACGTTTTTACTTGCTGTTTTTGTAATGTACTCTTTGAATTAACATAATTGGTTAAACTACTTGTTCTCCACGTATAAAAGGTTTCCCTTGTGGTGGCTGTACATCATGTGTGTGCTGTGTCAGTTCAGTTTGGCTATACATTCTGTATACATTATATCCTGTCAAATCAGGATGTAAAATAAAAATAAATCTTCAGCCTGTATTGATAATGAATTTTCGTCTTTGCACTGAAATCACAGCTTCAATGTTTTCCTGTTCCAAACATTTAACTACCAACCAATCATCCATAGCATAGATAGCATCATTATTGTTATCAACAAAAACAAAACAATTTTTTTTCTGTATTTTACACGTTCATTAAAAAGATTTTGCAAAATCTTTCATAACAACACTGAACTAAAACGATTATTTCCATCATTTAACAACCTTGTATCTTTTGAATCATTTTAAAAGCTGGCAGGAAAAGCAAAGTCTTCTACTGACAATCTACACTGACTGAAAAAAAATGGCGCACTACTTCACTGTAGACTAGCCTCTATTCTTATCTACTTTGGCGGCTAGGTGGAAATGCAATACTGAACCGCGGCTATAAAAGTGAACGAAGAAGATGAAGAAGGAAACTGCCGGTTTTAACATATATTTCGCCCTTACGGGGAAATATATAATAAAACAGGGGCAGCGTCTCCTTCCCCCAGCCACCCCACTTTTCCGACGGCCCTGAGTAAGATTCACTTCGGTCGGCGTTTCACTACTGCTTGCTCTTCTGACGCCTGAATTTTTTACAATGGAAACCACCCTGATGAGGAATCTCTCTCTCCTCCTCCTTTTTATTCAACCATCAACGAAAATAGGAGATCTGTCTGTATGGACCGTTTTGTGTTGGTTATATTTACAATGTCATGCATCAACTCATAATGAGAAAATAAATCTCTATGTTTTTTTCACAATAATGTACGATTTTTCGACATTTGAAATAAGCAGTCATTTAATATTTCCAAATCCAACAAAGAAAATTATAAATATGAGGGAAGAGAAGAAATCTTTTTTTCGCGCCAATTTGTTGAGCAGGTCACTGCACATGCCCAACCTTTTCTTTTAACAACTGAAAACATTATTCACGTGACCAATCAACAGATTCGAACGCGAACAATAGACCTTTCCTGGATTTCTGTTTAAAACACCGTGATTTTTCCAAGTTGTATTGTTTTAATAATCCTTGCGTAGAATAGAAGTTAAGTTATCAAGATGATAGAATACATAGACAAACCTTGGATATGGAGAGGTCAGGGATAATCACTAAACATTGGCACAATGTATGATGTAGAAAACAAGTATAAGGGCAGCGTCGGATCTAGAGGGTAAGTCTAGTCGCAATTTGCGTAGGGAGAGTGTTACCAATTTAACCCAAAAAAGAAAAACGTTCAGATAATCCCATTGGTACTTATAGATTGAATACACCAATTGTGTGAATACGCTTCTCCACAAGCTGCGACTACCTTCTAGATCGCCGCTGAGAAGGGGGCTTCGAAAGGACGAGTATTAATTCCTGCTTATAAGTTAAATTACTTTTAACAGAAATTCAGAGAAAGGTCTACTTCTTCGCTGAAATCCACTTTTAAGTTAAATTATTACTTTGGATGATCGAGCTGCAAACT
This sequence comes from Turritopsis dohrnii, assembly GCA_027922465.2. Classification (NCBI taxonomy): domain Eukaryota; kingdom Metazoa; phylum Cnidaria; class Hydrozoa; order Anthoathecata; family Oceaniidae; genus Turritopsis; species Turritopsis dohrnii. Next base: position 134,318 of record BQMF02000096.1, on the reverse strand, counting down.
GGTCTCTTTTATACTACAAACACGTTAAAAGTTTTAAAAGTTTTCAGCAATGATGTTGTTTATAGATCGTTCAACTTCGTTCGCAAGACTCCTTGACTTTTTGATATTATATGGACATCATCAAAAAGGCAACAAGCCCTGGAAACAAGATTGTGGATTGTGTTACAAACGAATTCAAATCGTTTTCTGAGTTCGTAACAGGAAGAAAAGAAAAGAAAAGAAAAAAAAAAAACATTTAAAAAAACAGGAAAACGACCATCACCGCTTTCTCGAAATCACATCTATACGGTCCCCCATTCTTTACATAGTTATAATCAACTGGCTGACAGGAGAGGTTATTATAAGTTTTTTAGGACAAAACCTATCATCGTAAATTTTTCATAACAAATAACAGGAAAGTACAAACAAGCAAACAAACAAATAAATAAATAAATAAATAAACAAGTAAACAAACAAACAAGTAAACAAACAAACAAACAAATAAATAAATAAAACAAATAACTATATCATAATAAAGAAGTACAGTATATAAAAAGTGTTTATTGAATGGATAAAAATCATGGTAGGGAAGTTTCTTGGAAGAATGAGACATAATAAAAACATAACAATGTGTTCGTCTTGTTACCATCAGACTTTTACGGTGTAAACCTTGTCAAATGTATTTGGGTGGTGAGGGTAAGTCTCAGGGTTGGCTTCATTTGTTCAAAAACTTTTAAAAGTGTTTTCACCGTTTTAATGTAATGGTAACGATTTGCCTGATGAAAAATCACCGTGACGGAGTGAAGTTTTATAGAAATGTACGCGGTACTTCAATAAAGATGCTCTTCATCGCATTGACTTTTTGAAGACTTTGCACGCTGGACATATACATAACCTCAGTTTCCACTAGAAATTCTGATAGCAACTCAATCCATGTAGACACTACCATGGTCATCCTCACTAAAAACAGATTCGCTGTTCTACATCATGGTATGTAAGATACTCCTAAAGCGACGCGACAAACACGGTTAATACGTATCGTAACATTTACCCCGCAAATAAAATCACCCTGTTTTCAATAGAATCTTTAACATCTTTAACATTGGAAAAATATTACTCCGAACACATAATAAATATAAATTATCATTAAAATTTTCACCAACAAGACAAGCAGCGTCGTTTACCCGATGACGTATTCTAATTGTTGTCAGTTATCAATAATCTGTCGTCGTCACTGTCGTCACAAGCGTCATCACTCGTTTCCTCGACGTACATACTGGACGTTTTAGTCACAGTATCTGAGGATTCTGTATAGTGATTAAAGATGATATCCCAGGGTTGCTTTTCACTGTTGCTAACCAATACGAAAATGAGGCCACCAAGGGAGCATAAGCCAGCAGCTACGGCGAATACTTTTCTATATTGGACTCGAGTTGGCTGAAAAACCAAAGATATATATTAAAGGTGGAAATCAAAACAATAACCACCGGTAGGCAAAAAAACAAAAAATTTCAAATTCAAAAGTTAAGTTTATCATAAGTTCATAAAAAATTGTAAAGTAGCGGGAAAAAAATTTAAAAATTTTAAGGCTTTAAGTGAAATGCGGCATATTTTTGCAAAAATTATAAAAATACAGCAAGGAATTTCGCTGTAACAAAAAACGTACATGATTATTAGTAAAATAACCGGTAACCGACGGCGCAATACAGCCAGATAACGTGGCAGTGAAATTACAGATCCCCATGATGATTCCACTGAAGTTCTGAGACATGTCGATAATTGTAACGACATATCCGGCTGTCGTGATGATCAAGCTACCCATCGCTAACGTCATGTAAGTAACCGACAACGTAACCTGGCCACGCCTTGTGTAACTTGCCAGAATCAAGAACACTCCCGTCAAATAACAACCTAGAATCCAAATCTACGCTGAAGTATATCAGTTACACCTTTTTTTTTGTAAGCATAACAGATATAAGCATAATTAGGCTGATAATTGCCAAAAACTGAAGCATAAACTAAGCATACCTTTGACCCTGAAAAAATTGTGTAAGCATAAACAATGGTCAAAAAATATTTTTTGGGGGGATATGAAACATCTCCATAGCAAAGAAAGGTTTTGCTGTGATATAAACAGTGTATGATTGGAGACATTGCAATGGTGGTTTGCTTGAAAATAAATAACAAGCATAAAATAAGGCTGAATCTTAACATTTTTGGTCATTAGGTGTGGATAGACTAAGCATGTTTATAAGCATTGATTAAGGCTCGATTCTCAAAATCTTTAAGCATAACTGAGGCTGAGCCAAAATTACCTGATACTTATAAAAAAAAAGGTGCATACATAGCTAAAAAAAAATAGGAACTGAATTGCGCTTTCTTTAAAAGATTTCATTTATCAGACCAGCATTGTTGCAGCCGTGTTTGGTGGGATTTTATGAACTTGCTTTCGAATTCATTATTGCTGTTAACAAAAAATACAGTACTCTCAAAAACTCTCAAGACTCAGTTATCGGACTCTTAGGGGACGGAGTTCCAGTTATGGAGAGGTCGAGTTTCAGAGAGTTGAAATTGGGAGAAGTTACACTAATTATTGTGTCAAGAGACCGACAAAAAAGTTCGAGTAATTCGAGAAATCGAGTGTTCGACATATGATCAAAATAGTAAAATGGTAAGTAATTTAATTTGTCGTTCATAGTTAGAGAGAAGAGCTTTATCATATCTACTTGACGATTATCAACCTCGAACCCAGGGATTTTTGTCTTTTCGATATACACCACCGTCCGTCAGGTTGCATGATTTTACGTTGGCCTCTATAATAACTATCTCATCATTTGAAACTTATCCGATGAGAGAAAGTTCCCTCAACACGAAGCGTAGGGAGAATCATCCTCTCATAACACTCCGCAAATAAACCAATAAACATATCACGTGACCATATATCACGTGGTGTCTTTATCACCACCATTGAGACATATGAAACGTTTTTGGTGCTACGCCTTGGCTTTCGTTATTCTGCCCGCTAATTTCAACTTTATAATCCAATTATCACAATAGCATCTAAGGGTTATTAAAAGTTGACTTACCGAGGAAAGTCATAAGTTTTCTTGTGTTTGTGGTGGACAGATATTTCGGACGAATCACATCGGCTATAACACCAGCTACTAAAGAACAGATAAAGGCAGCGAGGAAAGGCAGAGCAGACAAAAACCCATTCTAAAAACAAAACAGAGATGGAGAAAAGAAAGTCGTCTAATGTAAACTATACCATAATGTTAAGTCCAGTTTTCACTTGTTCGTTTTGTAATAGTGACGCGAAATGAGGGTAGATAACACAGAATATAATTTCCATTCATCTTATCAACTGGGAAACAACGTCGAGTTATAAAATAGAATCTCAACAACTCGAATATTTAGTAACTCGTACATTTTGTAACTCGAACTGCTTGAGTAGTTTTCTTCCTAACAATTTCACAAAAAAAGTAAACCGAAGATTATAATCTTTCCAAGTGAAAATTTACAACAGAAATTATATAATTACATGATTACCAATTATATTGAAAGCGAGAACACTCACAACATCGTCAGATTAATTTTAAAATTAGGCTTTAAAATGGTTTGTATTACAAAAATAAGGATTCGTGAACTCTCCAATACCTACCTCCAATTGAGTTTAAACATCGTGTTTTTGACCTACAATCCTGGACAAAAGTATGTCGTAAAAGTGAAAAAAAAAATGTAAATTGCCCCTCCTCCCAACAACTAGTTGTGTTGTATTCATAGCACAGCGACAAAGCCTGGGGACTTCAAGTTCCAAAGTAAACTTTGCCACTATTGGGTCTGTTACAAAAGTACATTTTTTATGGTCGGACGGACAAATCGATACTTCAGGGCTATATAAAAAAACAGCACGTTTATGATACAATATCAAGCAAACATTTCCACAAGGGTGAAAAAAATATTGAAACAAACAGTTATCGGAACAGTTGTCGGAAGGACTAATATCCTAATACTTTCGTAACAGACCCTATTCTTGTTCAGGATTGTAGTTAGTACATATGACCTTGTTTTGTCAAAATTGCTTCCACTCATTTTTTTAATAAAAAGACATCTTAATGACTGGCTTACAGACTGTATTATGCTATGGCCAACCTCGAACCCAGGGTCTCTTGCCTTTTCGATATACGGATAGCTGTCCGAAAAGGCAAGAGACCCTGGTTCGAAGTTGATTCTATGGCAATGTTTGAAAAAAGTTGTTAGATAGATCAACGAAATATTAAGTTTCTAATTCTAACTTTCTTTCATCAATCCTGCTGGCTATTCTCTATCCTTGTGTTTTCATAAAATATAGAAATATATAAAACATAATATAAAAGCTATAAATATATATATAAATCGCAAACCTCAGTCAACTTGAACTCTAAGACCTCCTTAAAGTATGTCGGTAAACCAGTAATGACCATAAAAAACACCCAGTTGGTGGTTAATGACGCGATGATACACGACCATACTGGGATTGACTTCACAATCATCACCCATGGAATCTTTACTGACTAAAACAATAACCAATCAGGACTGTTTATTTTTCCTGATTTTCTCTGATTGAAAAAATTTGTTTAGGAGGAATCTTTAGAAGTTGGAAATTTCAGTGGGAAAATTTGCTAAAATACCACTGCGAATGAGTGCATTTCACACTATTTCAATACAAAATGCTCGTCATCATAGCGACTTTTTTGAAGAAAGTGACAAACCTGAAGACGTTCTGTTCTATCTTTCAATATATGCATCTTTTCTTGAGAAGAGATGGTTTTGTGTTCTTCAGGGCTATTTGCTACGAAGACAGTCCACAACAAAAACCAAATAAAACCAAAAGAACCTACGAAGAAAAGAATGCACGGAACCTTTGACACAATCTGATTGGTTTACACGGAATCTTGACACAATCTGATTGGTTTAGACAGTTACGAAATATTGATGGATCAAATGAAATTACAGAAAATTATTCCGCTGCGTCATTTTCCGCCGAGTGCAGAACTGGTTTCATACGAGTCTTGGAAATATGTTGTGATATCTACAAGTAATACTAATACACCACTCCGATGCGCTTTGAAAACAGCGTATCAGCCCATTAGGAGCCATCGACTGACTGCACACTGGCCTTCGTGCAAGTTAGAGCAATGTTATACGTATCTCTGGCGGTAATTCAACTATTAGTTGCAAGTCGATCGGTGGAATAACCAACCATTACGGACGGAAGCCCAAGGACTATAAACTCTCAGTTACTCAAGTACTTACTTACTTACTTAATAATTTTTGAAGGAGAAGAAAGGCATTGAAGTTTTAAGGCTTTACAATCGGATAAACTCTCTTTACAAAAACATATTACGAAATTTTCAGTTAACCTAATGGACCTTCCTTAAATTTGAGCCTGATCAGTAATAGAAAACAATGCCGCACCGTGGTGTCAATATATGTAGGAAGTAACATTGATTTAGAAGTTAATAACAATACTTAAGCCGAAGAATGAAAAATGAAAAACGTACCGAATAGATAAAACACTGAAGGCCAACCACCAAGAAAGTTCGACGAAGCCAACACGCCAGAAACCGCCAAAGCAAAAATGGTGCCAGTATATATACCTCGAAATATCAAAACATAAACTTTTAAACAATCTCAAAAATGCCATTCCGTTACTTTTCAACCCAGTTTGTTTATGGTGAAAATCTCTTGATGTGTATCTTGGATATTGAGATTGGAATTATGGCTCGCTCTTTCACAGTTTTTTAACTCTTTATCACAAAGAGATACAAAAAGAAAAACAGTAACAGATAAAAGGTTTATAATTCTTCTAATTTCTATAGATCATACATTAGTTTACCTCCATACACAAACGCAGACATGGTGGTGAGCTCAACTGCTCCCGACCAAACCGCCACCATAGCATGCATGGCTGGGAACGTTACGCCCTGTAAAAGAAACGCCTCTTGAAACTTCTGATGAAAACGTCTTCACCTTTTTTTTCTGATGAAGAGAAACACTAAAATGAAACACTTTAACTCACTGATTCAAACTTTTGAATTAACACTTTGACAACTATGCGTTTGGAAGAAAGAGTCAAAAGTTGTATATAAACTCAATTACTAACAACCAATTTGGAATATCATACATACCACCTCTACATCCACAGTCTTTATCCTCTAAAAATACTACAGACATAGCGCCCTTACGTCCGCCATCTCCACCCACTAAACACATACCTCTCCTACACCTTCAAGAACCCGGACAAACACCAACAGGTAGACGTTAGTTCGAGCTGCGATCGGAGTTAACAACGTGAAAGCTGATGTAAGCAAGACACCAATGCCAAACAGGTTTTTGCCGCCAAATTTACTGGCAAAAATTCCACCAGGAATTTGTGTCAGCAGGTATCCATAGAAAAATGAACTGAGGATCAAACCTGAGGAATAAATGGTATCATATTTCACATATACTTCTCCATCATATTTAACATATATTCTCCATCATATTTTACATATATTCTCCATCATACTAATGATCGTGTGGTGAAAGACCATATATATCATATTTGAAAGGAAACATGTTTTGGTTGGAAGGATAGATTCAGTTTAAAAAACATTGTGTTCGCTATGTTTTCGTGAACGATAAAAGATTAGGTCAGTTGGAAGGACTGGTGAATACTAGTGAAGGCTCAAAAAAATCACCTTTTTTCATTACGGTCTTTATAAATGGATATGGGACTCTACATAGTTCTTAATGTAATCCAAATCCCTCTGTAGTTGACAATATCCACGTAATGGATTTTAATCAAGTCAAATTCCTTAATAAGGATAGTGAATGCTATCAGGACCAAAAAAGAATCTTCTGTACTGATATGCTTATGAAATAAAGGTTAAACAACTCAGGTTATTGACTTGCTTAGTCAAGTCTTATGTCACACATACCAGAGATATCAACACAATTTGATGCAAAGCAGTATCGAAAGATGCTTTTGTTACTTGAAATTGTTATTAAAATCATTTTTATTTAACAATCAAATACCTCACCTTCCTGGTTTTCATTCCATTTGAACTCACCAATCTAAAGAATGTATGTGCAACCAAGTCACTATGTTTAGTTTTTTGTATCCTTCAAACAAATAACAAAAGAAACGTCAAACGTCTTAAATATGTTCTTAATTTTTTTCTAGGAAAGTGTTAATCTCGTTTTCAACTTTCACCAATCAAAGCATGAGTGGTACGAAAGCATGAGTGGTACGAAAAAGTCTACACAAAACGATTTGGCATCTAAAAACACATCCATACAGTTTTAAGCAATTCATCAAACTATCCAGATTCATGGTACAATGAAGTCTTCAACACCTGAAGGTTGAATGTCACTTTACTTATAATAGACTTTGACTTCTTTGCAACACACCAGAAGATACAGATAGTCTTTGTTATCAAGCCTTACATTAGCTTAAAATTTGAAGTTCTACTCACCTTTTGTTTTGCCTCGATTGTTCTGAAATTAATGGGTGATCCATAACCAGAATATGTAGTTAACTTATCTGACCTGTTTGAATTCACCATGGCAACAAGAGCAACACTGAGGTTAACACGCAGCACAAAAACTACAAAAAAACCAAGATGACCCAACACTGCAAATATATAACGTCTGGGAATATATGGCAGTTTTTGCAGCAACTCCATTCCAGAATGTTAATCTATTGATCTAGAAATTGATTTAAAAAATATGATGAAAGATACAAAATTAAGAACCAGTAATAATTTGTTACCCGTGTACCAATGCACCCACCTATCCAAATTATTTCAGCAACTAAAACCGTATGCATTGGTCAACTCACTGGTTTGAGAGCAAGATTAATATCTGAAGGGGTTGTTTAGTTATGGGGTTGAAACATTCCTGCAAGTTCCGTAACCTATAATCTGGCTTTAAATGCATAGAGATTTTCCTTCACAGGGCCCACATTGAGAACAGTTTCCAGGTCAATATTACTTAAACAAGTTCTTGTTACTTGTATGCAAAAATCTGAAGAATGGATTTGTGGTGGACCCACATCACCTGAAAATTCTATGAAAAGCCAGCATATATCATATATTTTCTGTTGCCAATGTTGGATCAAGGGAAGGGAGGCTTTAAGGGTGAGTTGAGGTGCAAAGCGTGAGGGAGGGTGCAAAGCGTGAGGGAAGGTGCTAAGGGTGAGATAAGGTGCAAAGAGTATGGGGGGTGCAAACACTACACAATACAAAAAAAGCCGCAATCCAGGGGAAAATTCGTTTGAAATTCACTGCAATGAAGAGTCTTATTGAAATAGTATGCATATTTCTATAGAAATGCACTCCTTCACAGTGATTTTTCAACAAATTTTTTCAAACAGTAAAATTTCCTTCCTTGAAAAACTGTAAAAAATCTTTTTTTTGTATGTTTAAGCATTTGAATTACAAGATGATTATATATACACTTCTTTAAAAATACTGAAGGGGTAGAGAAAAATGCAAGCAATTAAAGTAGAATTAAGTCCAAGAAAAATAATAAATATATATGTAAATAAATAAATAAATAAATAATTAACAAATGCATCAATGAATGAAACACAATAACTAAATAATAAAATTTTGTGCCACCAGATACCGCACTCCAAGTCACAATGTATTCAAGCTTGTTTTCTTCCCAACATAAAAACAGGGTAGCTTTTAAGACAATTACTAACCAAGCCTTCAAGGAAATTAGTTTATGACACAAACATGAGAGTAAATGAAAACTTTTGATGCAACTGTGTTATTGTGACATAATAAACAAACATTCATAGATTGATAGAATGAAAGAACATTGTAAGTCTTATAGATAACTCGAGCAATGCTATTATATACTCACATGTAGAAGAAAGCTGTTACATCCCTATCGTTTGTTTTATAAACAAAATAAATAGATGAATAAATAGATGCAATAAATAACTTAGGTCAAAAAATAAAATCCACTAGATTAAAATAAAGTTGTGCGCGAGATCATTTTGATCATTTTGATCTTACGTAAAAGAGATAAGTCAACTAATGGTCATGCATCCACAACTGGTGAAAGCAATCTATCTTCACTATTATTACTTTTGTCCTCACTATGCTCTTGATCAAATAATAAAGTCTGAGAACTTGCTGATGTTGTTTGAGTAGTATCTATCACATCCCAAGACTGGCGCCTACAATCACCAGCCACCATGTAAAACAGGCCACCAATGCATAAAATTGTTGCGGCAATAGCAAATACTTTTCGATATTGCGATCTTGTAGGCTGAAATAAATCAAAACATTGATTTTCATACGTTTTGGTTTCTTTATTACTTAACCAACAACATAAGAAATCTGTGGGAGTAGTGGTAAAAGATACAGCAAGAGCAATGAATTGCTATTGTTCGTGTTGAAATGTATCAGCTTTATTCCTTTATTCCAAGTTTGTTCTTATCTCATCAATCTGGTTTATTTATATAACTCATCTTCATCATTCAGGATGCAGGCAGATGAAAGCCCAAAACCTCCTGTAAACAACCTATTTACTACTTATAGAACATACACAAACATCATTTACAACCATAACAAAAGATTCCATTACCAAAAAAAAGGAATACATACATTGCCATTGATCAAAATTCCAGTTATGGATGGTACTATGCAGCCAGCAACAGTACCTGCAAAGTTGCAAATCCCCATTATAATTCCAGAATAGTTTTGACTTAAATCAATGATGTTGGCATTAAAGCCAGGGGTATTGATCACCACTGTACCCGTAGCAAGAGCCATGAAGATTACAGATAAGGCTTTTTCATGACAACCGGTATAACTGGCCAAAATCAGAAATACTGCAGTTGGGTAACATCCTAAAACATACAAACTTAATTTCTCAATTTCTTACAACTGTTGATGAAGATGACTTTGTTCGTTGGACCTGGATTGTGGCAATAAGAGAAGAAAGCTGTTGTGTCACTGATGAGATGATTCACATCGCACTATACATTTTGAGAGAACTTTTTCACATTATCAGTCAAGTTATCCTTACACTTTTCTAAATAATAATGACATTTGGATGTTGAAGTGTGTATTTCTACCAATAATTTTAAGGAATGAGGAATTTGGGCTAATTGCAGGCATATTCACAAGCCTTTATACGCCTTTATAAGATCTAATCTAACCCAGTAAATCATGTTATATCAGGTTCACAAGTACTGCAACTTACCGATAAAGGTCATTAACTTTCTAGTAGTTGTTGCGCTTAAATGTTTTTTGATAAGATAATCGGCCAAAATCCCAAACATGACAGTCATGCAAAAACTGACTAGAAATGGGAGAGCTGAAAGAAAACCATTCTAAAAGGAAATGATCATCTTATTGATGAGAATCAAAATAATTTGCAACCAAAACAATAGAAAATAAATCATGCCAACCTCCTTTAAATTGAAAGCTAATATTTCATCAAAGTACGCTGGAAGCTCAGTTAATACCATGAAAAACACCCATCCTGTATAGAAATTTGCAACAACACACGCCCAAACAGGTGTTGATTTCAAGATTTGTAACCAAGGAATTGCAACATGCTAAACAAAATCATGGCAGAAAATGTTAATTTTGAATCTTAAAGTGCCAAATTATTATCATTAGGTATCTTAAATCTGCCATTTTGATTTAATTATTCAGGAAGAAGAATAAATCCGGGTTCATTTATAATTCAGGGTTTTCAAGATAACAAGATGTTTGTTGAATTAGGCAATAATAAAAAACCTTGAAACTTTCGTTTTTGATGTACCTTTCCAAATTACATGTAAATAGATGAATTGGCAATCTCTGTTTTCCTGGTTAATTGGTTATTTCTATGCTACACCACATTTACCAAAAGACAAATGATTGAGTAGTCATTTGTTTCTTTCACAAAAGAGTTGTAGTAAAAATACAGGGTGAGTTGAAAATATTCTATCTAAAACAGATGCTTCTCCCTGAACTACCATACCAATTAAAAGAAAATGGTTGTTTAATGGAAAGTCTCTGTTTGATAACAAGCTACCTCACTGACCGTTTTCGGAGGACTAAGCTCTTCTGGTTTTTAATCAGATTTGGTGTACCACAGGGTGCAATCCTAAGTCCACTAGTTTTAAATATTGTTATTTATTATCATTTCTGACAGACATCTGTAATTTTGCTGATACAATCTACGCATGTTAACTTTATTTACATTTACATGACCTAACAATTGTATTGGCTATTATATCGGTATATAACAAACGCATTAAATATTCGTTGGGTATACAGTGATCAATATAATCCTTAATTAGCATACATAATTGAAGAGGCACACACTTAAACTCCAATATATTACCATATAATATAAATGGACGCATTATTAAATGGACCCAGTAGGTCATAACTTCACTGTGACAAAAAGCATTTTCCTTGAAAAGGTGTACAACTTTCTGCATATATTTGCAAAAATTTATGAAAACTTTTCGATGCATCAGGATAATGGTAAGCTCAACAATATTTTGTAATAACTTAACCGTTAGTTACATTTTGTTCTATACAAATATTTTGCTAGAAAGAAGTAAAGTTTAATTCATCTTCTGTTATCATTGTTCTCCTTGGTATGAGCATTTACCCTCGAATGAGTGCACTTCTTTAGAAACTCCAATTTAAGATTGTAGATGATGAATTGTTTCACATATTATTTAATGTTTTAATGTTAGCTTTGACAAAAAAAGAATCTGCAACTGTTAATAATGCTTTACTTTACTTTAATTTAATCTGATATATCTTGATAATGTGTAATTGCTCATTAGCTACAAAAGGGTGATAATTTTGTACCTACCTGAGATTTGGTAGGGCCTCGTTCATTCCCAGATAAAATATACTGTTTCTCTTCTTCAGATATTGTTGGATGCTGTTCTGGACTACTTGTTACGAGCAAGCACCACAAAAGATACCATATGAAACCAACAAAACCTAACATAATCATCATTAAGATAAATACATGATCTCGCGTTTTCCCAAAATTCATAGAGAGTCATTTTTTGTAACATCAAATTAGAATTTATTTGAAAATCTCTACCAAAAACCCTAATAACCCGCGTGAGAGAACATAACCAATCGAGAAAACCTGTACAAAAACATTTCGACAAATGTGGGTGTGAATTAACAATGGATGACGTGAAAATTATCATATGATCGACGAAATCAGTCTACCATCTTATGACCTTGGAAGCATTGCAAATTAAAGCAACTAAGCCAGACATCAATACAAGAAAGGAATATAAAAGGCTCAAGCTTACGATTAAAATACAGTGCGTTTCATAATGTTGGAAACGGAAATTTTAAAGCTGTTTTTTTTAAATAAATATATCGAATTTCAAAACAATTTTTACATTGATGGAAAGCCATTTTCAAGTTCTTTCGACTAGTATATTTTTGTGAAAAATGAAAAAGTGGTTTCTGTAAAAATAAGAAAGATGGATATTTTAAATTTCGAAATATATCGTCAACAATATATACATTATTGGTTCAACTACCTCTATCAAAAACAGCTTTGACTTCTCAAAAACGTATCTGATTTTTTCATTGTACGTTACTCTCTCAAAATTTCTTACATTTATGATAAGGCAAAAAATGCTGTTGTGTTCTATACACATTGTAAAACATCTTAATGAAATAATATAAAGAAATGATATAATACAAGGTACCTAATACATAGAAAACAGAAGGCCATCCACCAAGAAAAGAGGATCCAGCCAGCAATCCTGATACTGGGAGTGCAACAATTGTGCCAGTATGTATTCCTGAAGTACAACGTTTAAAATAAAGTTCCTTTAACATAAAGGATTCACACAAGACCTTCGTTGTTGTTGTTGTCATTTAGTAGCATTTCAGGAGAAGAATACCACTTAATGTATCCAAAACAAAGCAAGACTTTTACCAGAATGTGCAAAAACCACCATTGTTGAACGTTCGCACATAGGTGCCCATAAGGCAATCAAAGCATGCATTGCTGGAAATGTCACGCCCTAGAATGAAGCAAGAATAGAATAGAATAAAATTGAAAAAATACTGATAAGGCTTTTATTTCATGTTTTCTAATTGTTTGTTATAAACTGTTAATATATTTTTGTGGTGTTCACAAGATGTGGCAAGACTGAATTTTGTTAATGAACACAGTGAAGGTTCCCATTTTACAGAGAAATTTCAAATGGGTTGGATGGAGTGCTTCAACACTTGTATATCTGCCCAGTTCTCAAGACAGAACCAAAGATAGAAACAACTTGTTGCTATCTGTTTTAGACTCAAATAACTAGTAATGAATAAAGATGCATTTGCAAAAAACTAACTTGATGAACAAAATATAAGATTTTGTTTTCAAATGTTTTCAAAATTAAAGCAAATTATGACAATTTCTGGTTTCAGATTTTGTTTAATGAAATTTAACTGAAAATAGCATTCACTTTGCATGAAGTAAAAGTGAGTTACCTCTCCTATGCCTTCTAATACTCTTATTAGTAACAACAAGTAAAAATTTGTTCGTGCAGCAATAGTTGTCAGCATTGTGAAGATAGATGTGCAAAGGACACCTATTCCAAAAAGTTTCTTTCCACCATATTTGCTTGCCCACCATCCACCAGGCACTTGTGTAAACAAATAACCATAGAAAAAGGAGCTCAATATGAGACCTAAATGAAGTAAATTTTTTTTTAAAAGATGTTTTCTGGCTGTATATAGAATTACTATTGAAGTATTATCAATTAACTCACTACATAAAACATGTGGAAATACGTTAGAATGTGATTGTTGTTTTACTTTACATTTAGTTTTTTAAGATTGCATGTATGATTAAAACAGAATGCAAAGGTATATTCTCCTTTGCAATGAAACTTGCGTATCATAAGCATCTCAAAAAAACAACAACAAATCACAAGTTCAATTGTTTAAAAGTTCTTAATTTCCTAGGTTCATACATCAAATTCAGTTTTTCCAATTTTCCACAGCTTGTTTAATCTTGCACATTGTTGATGAAAGCAGATCATAATTATAATTAGCTATATTCAATAAACTATAATTCAATAAACTCATCTGATTTTATAAATAGAATGAATTTATTCGGACTCTCATTTATTTTATATTTTTTCAAACTGTTGTATGGTAAATCATCTGATTTTCTTGAGAGAATATTTCTATTGCTGGTGGAATATGCATTGGAAATATACTTCCATGATCTATATTGTTGATTTTTACTTTAAATTATATAATTTGCTTTTTTTCTGCTTAGGTAATGATGTAAAATGCCAATGATGAATATGAATGAATTAAATGGGGCTTTGCAGCACTCACCAAGTAAAAACTACCAATCAGATTTAATATAAAATTTTCAATATCTTTAACAATTAACTAGTATCCTGTGTAAAATTTTACGGGTTTTAATTCTGAAAATAACATCTCAAACAATGGTGTCGAAAACTTTTAATCACAGAAAGGGCATCAGTGCTGTAAGTACTGTAAACTCTCTCTAATTCCCTAAATCCTAACCTTAATTAATTTTAAAAGTTTTCTCATGATGTCTACACAAAAGATTTTATGATCATGCGACAAAATAAACTGAAGTTTTTTAAGCGAAATAAAGTTCCCAAAAAACAAACACAACATAGAAGGCAGCATCCGATCAACAGACGCTCTTTTGGCCTAGATTAGACCTCGTCCTGGAACATGCAGTATTCTTATACTGCCAAATACAGTAGTCCAAATAATTGCTAGTGAAAGTATTTGCATTTGAACAATGACTGAATGATATGTGTATCCTGCAGAATACATTATTGCCAATATTGCATATTGTTAGATTCCATTTCTGTATATGACACAGTCGTATGATACCATAATGCATACAGAACACCATATCATATTATACGCTCCATATCCAATGATGCACATGGATGTTTACAATATGTGTGAATATGAGTTGCATACTCATGTACATATGCAATAAAAATTCCCAGTAGGCAAAATGGTCAAAAAGCAACTGCGATGAAGAGTATTTTTATTAAAACAGTGTGTCTAAAGAAATGCACTCCTTCGCAGTAATTTTCCAACAAATTTCCTCACTGGGTTCTATTCTATATTATTTTTGCACATTTTGAAACTAACTGCACTGAATTACACGTTCATTAATAACCTGTTAGAATTTGCTAAGATGCAACCAGTATTCAGGTAGTATGAGATTCAAATTTACCATCATGATACAGAATAAATAACTTGACTATAACCTACAAAAAAAATTTAAATTGACAATTGAAACTCAGAAGGTCCATGAGAAAAAGATAACCTTGTTGTTTTTCATTCCAATTAAATTCTCCTGTCTAAAGAAAAAGAAAGATGGAATGAGTCATCTATGTGTGCAAAATTCAACAATGGAAATATTACCACATAAAATAAGCAAAAAATAAACAAAAATAAACATAAAATCTATTAAGTTAACAGTACCTTTCGAGACTGTAATGTCCTGTTTTCTGATTGACATTCAGGATCTCTATTTAGACCACCGCCATTATATGAAGAATTTACCATGGCAACAAGTGCTACACTGAGATTAACTCGTAGTGCATAAACAACAAAGAACCCAAAATGGGCCATCATAGCGATTATGTAACGCTTTGGAATATATAGCATTTTAAGTATTGTTTTTCTATAAATATATGAAAGTACAAATAGTATACAAGACATTAAAAGAAAGTAAGCCTATGTTATATTGCAATGCTTGTGAAACATTGTGCTGATATCACTAGGATAGTGGCATAAATCCAAGTAAGTTTGGTGAATTCCAAGAATGATTGATACCATCAGTTATTAGTCTACATGCGTCTAATTTGGGCCTTGAAATTTGGAATGAGCATTTCAGATGGTGGCTTGTATCAACATAATGTTGACACAACCTTTAAGTGAAAAGTATAAAAAAAGAATTCTTTAAGGTTTTCAGGGAACCCACATGGAAAGGCCATGGTATCACAATTAATCAATTTAACTGGCTGGTAAAATGGAAAAGTTGATTTGAATCGGATCTTTTTTGTGGATGCTTTCTTGCAAAATAAATAAATAAATAAATGATAAAATAAGCAAAAACAATAATCCAAACATTCCACCTAGTTGAAAGAACTGGATTCACTGGATTTACGTAGAGGTTTTTCGAAATGGTTGAAAGTCACTGATAATAAATATAGGTATGATAACCTGACTATAAATGAAATAATAGAAACATTGCAAGATGGATTCAACATAAGAAATAAACATGATAGCACATAATTCTGATAACAATATTTTCAAAATTTATATGTGATTTATTTATTAAGTTAGTTTTAGTCACTAACTACAAGCTACGTTCTTTACTGGAGAGAAGACCGACTGTTCTGGAATAGTGTTAATCTTAAAGTAGAAAAACTATACGATATACATTTACTTATTTCCTTTTCAAAACACTCCTCTCTGAATGAAATTTAATGTTAAAAAAATATATGTTTCCCGATAAGAAGATTATATAAATTTAAAGTCATTTACGTTATTAATAATAATAGAAAAACTAAGAAAGCAACATCAACAACTTTCAGAATTTATTAAAAGACGTTCATCGTCCTTTACAGTGGAATCATCTTTATTTTCATGTTTCTCTAACACATCCCATGATTGCCGCTGACTATCTGCAAAGATCAAGTATAAACTCCCACCAAATATGCACAGCCCTGAGGCGATTCCAAACACTTTTCGATATTGACCTCTTGTTGGCTATTAATTGAAAATATCATTACAAGTATGAATAATTTCAATCAAAACAAATGCAAAATGAATAATATGAAAAATGTATATCAGGCTTATAATACAGCCATGTTCACATCATACTGGCATTAAGCAAATACTTGCAAGACCTCATAGAAATGAAAATGGAAAATTGAAACTATTTAAGAATTTTGTATTAATATCTATAAGCTGATTTGCCTCCAAATAAAAGAAAACAACAATAAACTTACATTATCATTGGTAAAATATCCAGTTACAGATGGTGTAATACATCCTGCGGCTGTTCCCATGACATTGCATAAACCCATTATGACTCCACTAAAATTTTGACTCATATCGATCATGTTCACCATATACCCTGCAGTATTGAAGATCAGTATCCCAGCAGCAAGTGTCATATAAGCAACACACAAGGCTTTCTGGTCACATCTTGTGTAACTGGCCAATAGAAGAAAAACAGCAGTTGGGTAGAAGCCTGTAAGTGCAATTAGAGAATCTCTAACTGAACAAATAGTTGGCATACCTTCTAGTAATATTTTGTCCAGGATTTTAACTTGATAAAAGGATCAAAATCAAATTTTTTATAGATAAGTAGAAAAATAAAGATAAAGATAAAGTATTTGCAAAAAGGGTTCACAACATCAGTTGGCAAAAAATTTCATGTTTTCAGTTAAACTGGATTTCTGTTCAGAAAGATATTGAAGGAGTTACCTAGGCAACCCATTAATTTTCTTGTGTTGGTTGTCGATAAAAGGTTCTTTCGAAGTGCATCAGCAGCAAAACCTGATGCAATGGTGACTAAAAAACCACAAATGAATGGTAATGCTGACAGAAAACCATTCTAAAAAAACAAAAACAAAAGCTCCAACATAGGACATCTCTGAAATTGTTGCCTTAAACTTGATTACTTTATATTATTTTGTTTATCATTACATTATTTTAAAGAATAGGTTCATCATTCACAGTTATAAATTCATTTTAATGCTTTCTATACCTCTTCAAGATTGAAATCCAATACTTGTTCGAAATACATCGGTAACCCTGTCAATGCCATAAACCAGATCCAATTGTTGCAAAAATGGGTCAACACACAAGCCCATACTGGAACAGATCGTAATATACAACCCCATGGTATAATAACCTGGCAGTAAAAACAAAAGTTTGCTATTGTTAATCCAGAACGTTTTCCAACTTCTTACAGATTTGTTCAAATAACATTCACAATAATGCAATGCAATACATGTAAAGCAAATTTTTTACGACACACCTATTTATTATGATGCTTCTGTCTACTGATCATTCATAACTCACAGTTCATTGAAGAACATTTTATTGTTCTTGATATTGCGTAGAAAGAAATATAAAAGCATGAAAATCTGAAAGTGTAAATAAATACAAAGTACTCTAGTGAACTCTCCCTTCAACTGTTATGTATGAAATGGGTGTGTTTTGAAAGTGGGCGCGGTGTTTATTCATCCATTTACTGAAAATTCAGTTTCATTAATAAAATCATTGAAAAGATTTATACACATTTACAAACTGTATACAGAATCTTAAACTGTCCTTAAACATTCAAACAATAAAAGGTGCTCATAAACGGACATTAACAGTTAAAAAAATTGACATAGTTAAGCTAATTCTATCACAAAGTAGAAACACATATTTTACCGGACTCTTTCTTTCGGTTTTGACCAAGTCCTTCGTTATATATTTCTTTTCTTGGTCTGAGATTGTAGAGTGTTGATCAGGAGAATCTGCCACAAAGTAGTTCCATAAGATAATCCAAAGAAAGCCAAAGATACCTAAAAGAAGAAAGTTCAACTTAAGATCTTGCATTGTAAATGAAAGATATTTGATTCCATATCAAATAGTATTTATAATATTACGTCTATTCCAATGGGTAGTAATGCAAACTTCAAATAGTAATGTTGTGAGTAATGAAAAAGTAAGTTTGATGCACAATGTTAAAGGAAAAATTCCTGGTAGGCCATATGGTCAGCTGTTAAATAACAAGATGGCAGCTTTCTTGTGAATTCGCCAACTCTCGCAACTCACTCATTATCTACGTTTTATATTTTTATATAATGTGGTGTGACTTAAACTTGCAAACAACATGCAAAATAATATGCAAAATAATAAAATATGCAAAAAACAACAAAGCAAAACAAAACAAATCTAGCTTGATGAAGTGGTTCGTCAACGAATTAATCGTTTTCATGACATTTGCTGACTCTCCACCGTAACCCTTGGTTCAGAGGGCGTGTACTTTGTGATGACAATGGGTATGTTATTTAATGGCATGATGTATTGCAGACAAAATGCATTTTTGAATTCATACCTAACACATAAAAAACAGATGGCCATCCACCAAATACTCCCGAGTTAGCCAGCAAACCAGAAACAGGTAGTGTGAAAATTGTTCCTGAATACATGCCTGAAATTGTCAACATAATAGTTTTCTTAAATAGTTGTGCTTTTAAGTTAATCACTGCAAGATCTTTCAAAAATAAAATGAAACGTCTAACATCCTACCTGCATATGAAAGAACAGACATTCTGGAACGCTCGGAAACAGGTGACCATACACCAATCATAGCATGCATTGCAGGGACAGTCACACCCTATAATGCAATTGAATAAAAAAAGATGTTGATGAACAGCTTTATATCAAGTGGAATAATAGAAAGTCCAAAGACCTGATTTCTCAAGCAAAATCATTGAGTGCTTCTTTAAAGGGTATGTGAGGTCAAAAAAACTTCTTTTATTATTTCATACATTAGAGAATACTTAAGAGCATCAGAAATATGTATTTTATAATTTGGTTTAGATACCAATCAGAAATACATGGGGGGAGGTGTTTCATTATAAGGAATATAAAAATTTAAACAAACAGACTTCTGGTCACTTCCATTTTAGACAGATATTTTAAAAACAAACTGGTGGCCTGTGTGATCAGTTATTTTATGATTGATACTTTGTACTTGGATGGCAAGTCTTCAATTTTCACCTAATACCATTTTAATTAGGACCTAGTTGTCCCTGCAACAAAATATATTAATATTGAATATTAGTTATTTTCTACTTTGTTGCAGGGGACTTTTTATCCCCAGGGGCATCTATTGCTGCATTGCAAAAAGATTTTCACTACAGGAGATATATGGGACTTTAATCGTGTGCATGCAATGCAACATGTTGCTTGAAAAAAAACCATTGTGTTGCCATAGCTTAACACTAAACAAAATTATACTATCAAAAATAACGCATAAATTATGACATGAATAATGCTATAAATACAAAAAGATTGACTCATTATTTTTAATGTAGCATTTAGTTTTATTGTTCCTTACAAAAACATTTACCTGAGAAATACCTTCAAGGACTCTTGCAGCCACCAACAAATAGAGAGAGGTACGAGCGGCTATTGGAGTCACAAGGGTAAAAAATGTTGTTCCAGCAACGCCAAGTGTAAATATACGTTTTCCACCATATTTACTAGCCCACCAGCCTCCAGGAACTTGGGTTAGTATATAGCCATAAAAAAAAGAACTTAGCACCAATCCTAAAGATAACATGTTGCAAATGAAAATATTACATTTTTAGTTTGAAAAGTTTGTGGCTCAAACGATTAATAACAAACTGATATTATTGTAGATTTGAATAATGTATAAGTTGCAAAAACATCAACTATTTTAAGAACCAATAAGATCATAACTTATCAAAAGAATGCCAAGTTTAGTTAAAAACAGTGAGTGAATGTTGTATTGAAGAGTGCTCTATCATATGGGAGTGAATACCGGGTGTTTCAGAAAGAAGTTACGCTCTTTGGGCTGATATTTTGAGAAAACCAGTAAAGATATTTCAAAAAAATTTTTTTAATCGTTTAGAGGAAAAGCTAACTTAAATTTTGGTGTATCATACTTTACTTTTCATGCACTAGATCAAAAGTTATGCTCGTTTAGGGAAAAAAGTAATTTCTACAAAATCACAAAAAATAGACAAAAAAGGCTAACAAAAGTTATTTTGAACTTTAAGAAATTTCTTTTGATAATATTTAAAGATGTCATAAAAAATAATAGTTTTTTTAGCAATAAAAACCAATTCCCAAAGGCATTTTTAAGCAAAAAATATTCATGATAGAAAATTGGATTTTTTTTTTCTGCTAAAATAAAAGGGCTTTGTGGATGTATTTATTTTATACTCACAAACATGCCTCGTCTAACAGTGGACCAACGAATCTGGGTTTGCATCGAATATGCAAGAGTTGACAATGCAACTGAAATTCAGCGTCACTGGCCAAACCATTGGCCAAATGATCCACCTCCACATCTTTAAATATTATCAAAAGAAATTTCTTAAAGTTCAAAATAACTTTTGTTAGCCTTTTTTGTCTATTTTTTGTGATTTTGTAGAAATTACTTTTTTCCCTAAACGAGCATAACTTTTGATCTAGTGCATGAAAAGTAAAGTATGATACACCAAAATTTAAGTTAGCTTTTCCTCTAAACGATTAAAAAAATTTTTTTGAAATATCTTTACTGGTTTTCTCAAAATATCAGCCCAAAGAGCGTAACTTCTTTCTGAAACACCCGGTAATTACTAGCGAAGACATAAAACTATTATTTAAGCTTAACTAGCTTAGTTTCCAGCAAGTTAGTTTCAAACTCTAAGCTCATCAAGAACGTAAACTAAATTATTGAGGCTCCTTGTTTTATTACTCGTTGAACACTCTCTTTATGTTATATTCATAATGGAAAAGATCAACTATGGTTGCTAAAAACATAGTTTCTTTACTGTGCCTTCCCTATACAAAACAATAACTCCAAACTTGTATGTTTATAGCTTTTTTGAACATATTACTTTTTTGTCTCAAAAGAAGGCAGATATTTATAAACGCTACGATAATCTCACCTTGCTGGTTTTGGTTCCAGTTGAACTCACCACCCTAATGTTGTATTGGTAATAAGGTAAGTAATATGCTTTTGAGATAAACCACCTTAATCTTTAGATTGGTCACAACAGCTCAGTAAAGGAAACATATAGAGAGTCATGATTCCCTTGCTGTCTAGAATTACAAATGTTTGGCTGCATTAGATATGGAATCTCTTGAAGATAACTTACATTATAAGGAATATGAGTTTTATTGCCATGTTTACATTCAGGATCAACTTTTCTAGCTTCAGCGTAAGTGGAATTCACCATAGCAACAAGTGCTACACTGAGGTTGATTCGCAGGACATAACATACGAAAAATCCAAAGTGTGCCAACATTGTCAATATGTGTCTCTTTGGAATGTAAAACATCCTATTTTATCTATAGATAATGATTAGAAATAGTTCTTTCCAAGTAAAGTAAAGAGCGTGATTTTAAATTATATATTTGCATGAAAAAAAAAACATGAATGAGAAAAGTGGTTCAAAAAACAAAGAAAATCAAGCCCAATCTTGATAAGACAAAAACATGGAACTGACCAAAACAAAACTATCACATCCTGAAACACACAAAGTATTAATACAAATAAACATGCAGCTCAAAAATCGATTGAGTTCATAGTTTTGTAAGAATCAACTGATTTAAATGGAGTTTCTACAACCATAACATCAAGATTCAAGGATCCTCTTACTAATTCACAGGTTCACATCCAGGATTATAAAATGTGATTTCAGGATTATAACACGTTTAAGCAAGAAAATGTTTTTATAACTTTTCAGTTAGGGGAATAAACATTGAAGAAAATTGTGATGCACACCATAGCTATTTTCCACAAAGATTTGTTGACTTCTGTTTTAAATATAATATAATACACTATAAGTATAATACAATACACTATCAATACCATAGCTGACACAGATATCTTTCTCTATTCTTCAGGGAAGCATTTATGGCATTTGAAAATTAGAGCATTTCAGTATCATTAAAACGTTTATTTCATATACCTATTTTCAAGATAATCAGATAACATAAAAATGTTACAGCAAGAAATCTCAGTTCAATAGGTCCTGTTATGATATAGAAACTCTTGTAAACATTTTACACAAGCATTGTTGACTACCATACATAAAAAATTATCTTACTTAACTATCTATATTTATTAAACTATCACATCAGGAATATTAAATAGGAAAGTATGCTCATTATGACCACTAGTGTCGCTCATATCATCTCTATTCACTGACGTAAGATCGGAAGGTATAACAGGCTGGTCATTGTTGATGTAATCCCAGTATTGTTGCTTTCCACTAGCAGTCATCACATAGACTAAGCCACCAATAGCTGAGATTGATGCTGCTATGGCAAATGCTCTGCAATACTCACTACGAGATGGCTGTAAAAGTGAAGAACATGTAATGTTATATAGTTCTTGAACTGTTTAACTTCTAGAATGACACAATGCTAAATTTTTATTAAGGAGTTTTGCGTATAGCAATATTACCTGAGTATATTCAAGTAATAAATATACTCCAGAGGGGAGTTTTATCTATCATTATTAAAGAAGACTGAAGTATTAAAATCATTTTGATATTCTTGGATTTTTTTAATGGGCAGTTAACAAGGAGCAGAATTTGCATGAGTGGGTACTTACTTAAAGATTCTCTAAAAAGATTCTTACATCAAAATTTATTACCTGATAAGTGCCATTAATCTATTAAGCGTATCTTTTAGAAGGGGTGTCTAATGAACTTTACAGAGGCATTTTAGTTATTAGAAACATAGAAGTTGGGCACATAAGTGAATAATAACCATGAACTTATTTTGAATTTAACAGATGTGGTACGTAAAACTCACTTAGAAAGAAACTAGATTAAAATATGGATTAAAACATTAATATGACTCGTTATCTCAGACTATTCCTTTAGAGTTCAAGATAACAAGCGCTGACTGCAGTATGAATAAGCTATGAGTAATATCATCTATTTAGCAGACTTATTACGTACATGATCACTGATGAAGTAACTTGTGATGAAAGGTGTAAGACAACCAGTAATAGTTCCAATTATATTACACATCGCCACAATAATCCCAGTGAAATTCCTACTGATATCTATAACATTCACAGGGTGTCCTCCAGAACTGAACATTAATGTTCCAACTGCTAATCCCATGAAAGTCGTAGGAAGTTTTGTTTGGTTGACATAAGTGTAGCTGGCAAGAAAAAGAAAGATAATGGTAGGATAACAACCTATAAACAAATAAAATAAATAAAATAAATAGAAGAAAATAAATAGAAGAAAATAGATAGAAGAAATAAAACAAGTAAAAATAGTTAATCTAATTGTAATCATTTATAATCATTGAACAAGTGAATGAAATGTGCAGATAATCTTTTAACAATTCAGTCAATTCATAAATAATAACAATCAAAGATGACAATGGAAAAACATTTGAAAATAATTAGTTACCTAAGCAATTCATTAATTTCCTAGTAGAACCAATTGCCAGGCATTTTTTGAGCATAAAATCTGCAAGAAATCCAGTCAGCAAAGTGATGAAGAAACCAACCAGGAACGGAATTAATGATAAGAGTTTGTTCTATAAGAAACCATTTAAAAATAAAAATTCAAAAAGAAACTGGTATTGTATATCATATTATTATTATTATTATCTTCAACATCATCATAATATACTTGATGTCAGTCGTAGTCACTTTCGGGGGAACATAGCTGTGTGGAAGATGCTTTTTTTTTTTTTTTAATTTATTTTAACGAGGCCGGGGGGAACTGGCAGTGTTATCCACTGATGTGGGCCTCCACCAGGAATGTATACCTCAGATTTTAGGGCAGAGAACTTGCACATACTAGACTGATAGATGATTGTGGTTTTATTTATGTTATTTGAGGCACTTGTTCATTACATCACATCATGCACATATATCTCATTATACCTTTCGTTGCATATTTTTTTTGCTATTAGGGGCCTATGGTCAATTAATTCATAGAGGCTTACTCTTACTCTTACTCTTATTCACTACTGTATTTTCTCATTTAAAAGATATTATCAGAACACAATGACATTGGAGGTAATAATGAAATTTCCTGGATTTTCCATATTTTTGGTGAATTTTCAGTACTTTTTTAATAAAGCAAAAATTTTCGTTCAAGTTGCCATGATAGAAATAATGAAATCTAAAAACTATATTTGTGTAAAAACTATGTATGTGAAACTCCAGGGAATTTTGACAACAAAACATGAAACTTTATATGAATTATCTTGGAATGTAGAAAAACAAAGGAAATATCAATAAAGATTGTTATAGTAACATTAAAAAAGAATATATTACAATGTTTTACAGTTTGTTATCAAAATACCCCGGAGCGCTGCACATATTGGTTCATAAAAACTTCAAACAAGATGCCATTTATAAACACCTGGCTTATATTTATTCTATGCTTTAATAAGTAATATACCTCTCTTATATTGAATGCCAACACATCATTGAAATAAGCTGGAAGATCAGTAAACAAAATATACCATATCCAACTGCTGCAAAACATTCCACATACGCACGCCCAAACGGGGACTGATTTGAGAATGTCAAGCCATGGAATTTTAATATTCTGAAAAATGGATCCATGAAAATAATTATTGAGTCTTGGTTTTATGTTGATAGCATAGGAGCAAAAATGAACACTTGCAGTTTTATATTTTCATATCTATGTTGGCATTAACAATAAGAATAGCATTTGAACTACAGAACACAAAAGTCACCAAGTAACCAGTGTATTTAATTGTCCTTTAAAATATTCAAAAATATATTAATTCAATTTCAATTCTTTGAAAATTACCAATTGGTTCGAAAAAGTTTAATTTTCCAAGAAGAACAAACAAACAATTCGAATGCGGCCTTACGGCAAGTCTACCAAGATTGTTGTTATCACTCAATAGCAATAGTTTTTCCCTCTCGGACATAGTTGGATGCTCTCCTGGGGTGGTGTAAGTAAACACGGCCCAAAAAAAGAACCAAATGAAACCAAGGAATCCTAGAAATATATAGAAGTATAGAAGTTATAAAGAGTTTGTTACAACAAAGCACACACTTTAGTACACTAATTTATTAGTTATTATGATTGATTGGCATACTCATATTGGATTGTGTAATCGTAAGAAAGTGTTAATCTATTGCAAACTGCATTTATTTACTTCAACTATTATTTAAAATATTTTCATGAGATACCTTACAAAGTACAATGTTGCAATGATAAAAATAAATGCAAATGATAAAATTGTTTTGCAAATGTACCTTGACTGATTAAAAAGAAATGGTAATTGGTTTGCTCCTCAGCCCACAAGCTTACATACATTCAATTGCAAAGTACATTAATTATTCCTTCTCCCAACTATCAGCAGAAGAGAGAAGGAATAATTGAAAATTATAACTTAATGGAAAGCAATACGCACAATACTAAGACACACGCTAAAGCTTGCCTATCACTATGCAAGACTCCAAGTGAAAACCAAGCTTTATTATACATTTTTATTATGAATTTAATTCATGAAAAAAAATTCATTACCAAAAGCATAAAATATAGATGGCCATCCTCCAATTAAAAGGCTATCGGAGAAAAACGAAGATATTATCAAAGAACCAATGATTCCCGAATAAATTCCTGAAAAGCATACCAAAAAGGTTCAATCAAAAGTCTAAAATATCAACAGCTGATAAATCTAGGTTTACAGTATTTGAAAAACACTTGCATACCAGAGTACGTGCATGCATACATTCTGGAGCGTTCTGTTCGTGGTGACCATACTGCTATCAGTGAATGAAGAGCAGGAAATGTCAAACCCTAATAAATCAATTATGAAATTAGGAATACCTTAAAAAATTAATCTTTGCCGAAATTCAAGACATCGAATATAAAAACCAATTCTATAAAAACAATTTCATTTTACATAATGAAGCTTTTCGTAGTTATCATCAGATAATAAAATCAACTATTACAAATTTGCTAATATGTGACAGTTTGAGAGAAAATCATAACAAGTTATAATACTGAAAAATTAATCAGTAATTTATCAGTAACAATCAGTAATTCTGATAAATAATCATTAATACTGATTATTTAATCAGTAATATTGATAAGATAAAAATAACTTTTAGTGACATGGTATGAGCTAGAATCTTCTTGAAAATTCCAGATCATGGAATTGCTGTGAATTTCTCGGAGAACATCTGTAAGAAAATTTTACAGCAAAAAATGCCCTTGTTGTTAAAATCACCCTGTAAAATAACTACTTAAACACATGACTGGTTTTTATCAGCATCTACAGTGGCATTTGTTTGCCGTCTTCAGTTACCATAAAACCAAGAAGTTATCCTGGGAGCGATAACTTAAAATACTTCAATCTCAAAATTAAAAAGTTTAGTGTGTCAAGGTAAAACTAAACTTATGTTATATTCACAAGATGGGGGAACCCACTACCAAAAGAAACCATCTGCAATGACACTGCAAAAATTTTAGAACAAATTTTTAACGTATGAAATTGATGTGGCAGCGATGTAAAAAAAAACTTTTTCAAAGGAAAGTATTTTAATCAAAATACAATGTTTTGATACAAAAAGTTTAAGAAATAATCGGAGTGCTTTACCCAAACTGAAAGAGTATGACTTAAATGTATTGTTTTCTTATCAGTAATTTACTGATTAATTTAGCAGAAATTATAAATTGTTATGATTTTCCCGTCACACATATATATATACAGTAGCAAACAATATAGAGAAATCTAAAAAACGTCTTTTACAATAAAATAACATTATGGTCAGTTGGAACACAAGAAAGTGTTAGATCTCTGTCACATATTGGTTGCTATTATAAAGCCCTGCATTATTATTAAAACAGACTTCAATTTGTCAGTACATACCTGTGTTAAGCCTTCGAGGAAACGAAGAATCAAAACAAAGTGAAAACTTGTATGAATAGCTGTTGGAATAAACAAAGAAAGTAATGATGTCAAGAGAATACTGAGTCCAGCGACCCATTTCCCACCATATTTGATTGACCAAAATCCACCAAGTAATTGAGTCAATATGTAACCATAGTAAAAAGAATTTAACAGAGGTCCTGAAATGGAAACATTTAGTTTATTTACTAACTACTGTGTAAATCATTAATATTGGTATAAATATTAGTATTCAGATCATGTTAGCAAAACCAAGTCAGAGATACCAATTTGGTTTGTGCCATCACGAAGATATCACAGGCTTTTTCCCAGACTGTCTTTAACCTTTTTGGGTCAATAAGAGCTTTTTAGTAGTGATAATCTTGTTATTTCTTCAGAATTATTAATGAAGTTTTTCTTTAAATTAACAAAGGAAGAAGAAATGCTGCAATTTAATGAAGAGATTGATGTATTGTATCATTCATTCATAATTTTATCAAGTCTTTATCAACTCTTCTCTCTTCATTGTGAGAGTGCCCAATAAATAAAATGAGTAGCTAAATATCAAGGTGAGAAAGGAAAAATGAAATTCATTTTTTTTACTTAATATAATAATTGTTAATTTTTGATTAGTTGTAAATCATTAATAGTTTTTGCTCATTTAGAATAAGCACTAACCTTTTATCATAATCTTTGAAATTAGTGCATGAGATGGAATGAGTTCATGATAATACTAACAAGACAGATCCGTTAAGCTTATACTAAAGAATGCGTAAAAATAGATAATGCATTCCCTGATGATTTTTGATTAGGACCTCCTGTCCACTGGTTTTACAACCAATCATCAGGGTTTTTTTATTTTTACTCTTTATTTTTATCAGTGTATTATCAAAAATATGATGTTCATTTTGGATAAAATATTTTTAAAAATATGAAATGTGTTATATATATACCAAAAAAAAAATGAAAAAAAAAATAATAAAATAAATAACGTGATACTATTATATTGTTATAATGTTAAATTCTTTGTTCTGTAATGCTATAAAACTATAAAACTATACTGTTTAGTTTTGTTATCAAAAGCATAAAAAATAATGATTAACAAATAAGTAAAATAAGTAGGTTGTGTAAGCTAAAGTGGGGTTGTAAGCTAAAGAAATATTTTTGTCAATACGTTCACTCAAAATTTTGTACTATGAAACCAAATAAACAATTTCTAGAATGTGTCTTTTTATGAAAATACTTTTTCTGGGAAGAACACCATTAATGTACAGCATAGAACACGTGAAAGTGATGACACTCTGATGGTTTTATAAAGGCCCATGCGTGAAAAGACTTTATGACTTTAACACGATAAAAAATGTTACATAACTTAACTATGAAATTTTCTATCCTTGATGATGATCCTACACAATTATTTGACTATACTCTGTTTTACTTAATTTAAATGAGAGCAAATGAAATTCCTATTCCAAATAAAATAAAATGTTAAAATTCACCTTTTAAATGAATATAAATGAAAAAACTTGGCACTGTGCTAGGTTTTTTTTATCCATATACTAAAAAAACTTTTTTATTGTGCACAAAATGACTTTGATTGTCAGTTGAGATCATTGAACATAAATAAGTACCTTGCTTATCTTTGTTCCAACTGAATGTTCCAAGCTGAAAAGAATTACCTGATGAAGTTATTTATTCTTTTTTATTCCTCACAAAATATGTCCATATCACCAGACCAATACAGTGTCTCAAAGAAATTCAAAATTGGTACATAATGGTGATCTTTTTATATACTTAGAATAAAAAGAAATAAACTTTTACCAGACTGGTTTACACAAAGACTGCTCATTTTTGTCATACTCCCTTTTTGCACTGTGTCTTTAGTTGTTAGGGATTGGTTTATAAAGTATTACCAAAGTCATTTTCCTTTCCTTACATTGTACATGCAATAATTTAATGTAATAACAGTACAATACCTTTCAGTTTGTTTATGGGCCTAGTTTATATCAAATAAAAACAAAAATGCATATTCATAATATAAAAATAGCAACACATATAAAACAGAAGGAAGGCATGCATAATTACTGTTCCAACCAATGTTGTGAAGGTGTTATGTTGGGCAGAAATACACATTTTTGCAATGTTAGGGTGACATAACCAATTTTGGCCTAAATGTAACCCTAGCCCTTACCAAAACTCTAACCCCAACCCCAACCATAACCATTAACTCTTAAACAGTAAGGCTAACCACTAATCTAAACCCTAGCCATAAACTGAACTCCAAATTTTCCTCCTCGCTTCCCTTCTTGTTCATACTCTTTGCCAAACAGGGAATGCAATATTGGACAGAATTGCACAATGTTGGCCGAGGCTAATTCATAGACAACATTGCATGGATCACAACATTGTGTGGGACATTAAAACTCCAAAAAACTAGAAATAATTTGTGTACTTACATTTGAAGGCATCCCTGAAATACTGTTATTTTGGTTTTGGCCAATATATGAAGTGTTCTTTATTCCAATAAATATTGTGTAAACATTTACACGCTGTGCATAAATAATAAATACTCCAAGATGAGCTAGTATGGCTAAAATATATCGTTTTGGTATAAAGTCTTGCATCTTGATTACCCAGGAATGCCAGATAACTTAGTTTTAGAGACTCTAGTATGAAGAAAAACATAAATTTTAGTAAATGAAATATTAAGAATAAGATGAATTCTAATATCATGTCAAACTGCACGTAACATTTAAGAATAAAATTATTTTGTATACAAGTTTAAACAGTATAAGTGATATAGTTCAAAGAATAGAGACAGTGACACTTATTCATATTCTTTACAGTTTGTAAGTAATAAATATAATAGTAATGTAAGTTTCACCATATCAACATTTCTTCTGAATCATGCAAGATTCTTACAAGTTAGGAAATGACAAAAAACATAAAGGAACTTTTAACTAAACATCTTAGAGTGTAAATGATGTATTTGAGAGAGGTGTGTTGAAGGAAGAAGATGAATCGATAGTAATAGCGATAATAACGATATAAAATGACACCAAGCTTATGACATCATCAAATGTGAAGTTTAATGCTTCATGAGTTATGTGTGAAAATCATAAACTTCAATTCATGAAATAAAACATAAGGTAATTTTGCACGAGTGATTTCACTCGTGTCAAACATGTGGATACACGCATGTTGTTGTTTTAAGGCATGACTTTTATTCGAAGAAAACGGGATCAAAATCAATGTACACAAGATAAAATTTGCTTCATTTCAGCACCAGAATAGACCTTTTCATGAATTACGTCACTACAAACAACGTCTCGTTTTCAAACTGAATATTAATGACTTTTGCGACATTTACAATAGAAATGACACCCCTGGGAAACATTTTTCACGAAATTCTTTTATTAAGGTTAAGCACGTAATTATTCATAAACTTAGAAACGAGGCGATGCTTGTAATGACATAGATCATGAAAAGGTCTATCGCTTGGGGGCTTGCCATCCCAACATTTTTACCATTTTTTTGCTTTTGCTAAAAATTTCTTATCTGTTGTTATCTTATTTCTGGCGCAATGTCAAATAAGTCTCAAAAGACGTTGCTGCTGGGTTATGGCATCAATTGAGCACATTGTGTATATAATAATATAGAAAATTTGTCCTATCAATTCACAAACAGGATTCGGATTCGTGCTTTTTTTTTGTCTCGAAAAAGTGCTGACATAGAGTGTTTGGCTCTACATAAGTTTGTGGATTAACATCATGTTGAAATTATAGATTTTGAATGCTTTTATAGGCAATGTAGAAGTTTCCTTTTGGAAACTCTTTTCCCTTTTTGACTGTGATTCTAATCTTTATACTCGCTTAAACCCTGAAACTCGCAAACTTGTGAAAACCTTCTCTAAAGTCTTGAATTTTGATCAATACGATGATGTCCCTGACATACGATGATGTCCCTGAGATTCCCCCACTTCGTTTTGACTGTAAATCTTGATTGTGAGGCATTTAATGCTGCCTCTTATAAACCATCTGACCTCTCATTTTTTCATCTTAACATTTTGTTTCTCTTTCAAAACACTTTGAAAATTTTTGTACTCTTCTTGATTCTTTAGATTATAATTTCAAAATCATTGCTATCTCCGAAACTCGTATTAAACGAGCTTCCATTCCGCGAAATTTTGGAATCCCAGGCTACAAATTTTATGTACTAGCCTCGCAACTAAACCTAGACAGGATCTTTCTGATTTGATATACATACCAAGGAGTCTTGAGTCGACATTCGCTCATCCTCGAACCCAGGGTCTCTTACCTTTTCGATATACGGGATAGCTAACCGTATATCGAAAAGGCAAGAGACCCTGGGTTCAAGGTTGGACATTCGCTGAGATCTGCCTTGTGGAGCAGTCTAATATTCTGGTTGTTTTCATAACACATCATGCCACAATTCTAGATTTTTATTTCAAACTTTACTCGAAAAGGTAAAATAGGAGGGAAGCGTTTGATTTTTCTTGGGGATTTCAATTATCTTGCCAGTTTTTTTGATATTGTCATCAAGCCTTATTTCACCATCAATTTATCTTCCTACCAGAGTAACTCCAACCTCCAACTTCACAAACACATTAAATATGTCAGCTCTGTAAACTTTTTCTTATGTATTGGCATTATTTTTAATTTTTATAATAACTTTTTCCTAGTATTTGTTTATGCAGGTGGCTGTTCTCTTGATTAGCCCAGGCTATATGGAATAGTCCCCTTGTAATTTTAGCCAATGTACTTTTCTTTCTACCTAATTGGTGGCAAATAAATTATAACATTGAATTGAATTGAATTGAAAAACAATTATACGAAAATTAGCGAACTTTTGAAAATTGGTCCAAATATGGCCCGAATTTCCTACTTTTGTTCGAATCTGACAAAATGACTGTCAAATTCGAAATCAGTACCTTTCAACTATTGTGCTTTGTGCAGATGTTTTCGAAAATTGGAGGACTTTCGAAATATTTGGTCCAAATTTGACAAAATAACTATAAAATTAGAAATCGGCACCTTCCAACCGTGCTTTGTGTAAATTTTGGTGAACTTTCGAATTTAAGTCTAAATTAAGCTGGAAATGCGAATTCGACAACAATTTCATGTAAACGTTGCACAACATCGTTCATAACTTGGAGTTGTAGTCGGAGGAGAAACTACGGGTATTTTAAAGACTGGTGGTGGAGACCACGAGTGTCCTAAAGTCGAAAATGCAAAGTTCAAAACAAAATCACATCTACGAGTGTATTCATCTAACAATTTGAAAGTATCAAACCTCTCGGTTAAAGCTTCTTAAAATAATCTGAAAGAACGAGGCATAGCCTGAACCTAACCCTCACTAAGCCAAAACTTTTTTACGAGGCTTACACCACGAAGTTTTAATGCTTTCAAAATGTTAGCTGAACTATATGCTATACTGCAACAGCAACATATATAGTGAATGTTTTCAGCTTCTTCTCTTTGACGTTTTTTTAAAAGTTTGAATCTGTTCAAGATTGCAACGCGAACTGTCAACCTCGAACACTCGATTCCTCGAACACTCGATTTCTCGAACTCCTCCGATAACTCGAACTTTTTTATTAGTTCTCTGAGAGCTCGAGTTCTCAAGGGTCTGTTGTATGTTCAATCCTTCACTTTGTCTTTATTTTTTTATAAAGAAAACTTCATCGTAATTTATGACTGTTAATTTACTTGCTTGTATTTTTGATCTACGAAGATGGCGGCAAAGACCATTTGACGTCATCAAAAACCATCTCTGGATCCCTATGAGTCTTTTTCTTCCATATCACTTTATTGAGATTAAAGATCGTTAAAGTAATAATAGCATTTAATGTTGTAGCATATACAGCATCGAGCAAAACAAAAAAACAAAACACTAATGTTTATAAACACTACATCACTAAGCTGCAACTAAAATATTTACTGTAACTAAAATATCATCAATCAATGATGTCAATGATGTCAAACCAAATATTTCGTTGCCCCATCGCACTTGTTAGAAAGGGCGTCTGCATCAATCTTCGCAATTTTAGAGGCGCTTAAGTGAAGATGGGTGATGTAATTGATTTTGAGCTAAAATAAAATCAAGATTTTACCTTTAACGTTGATAAGGAAACATCAACAAGAAACAGTAAACATAAAAATTTCACTCTGTAGTCAAGTTTGCGAAAAAAATAGAATGTGCGGAGAAATTGACTATGTTAAAATTACATAGAAATCCTCATTTATTTCATTTTTAGAGATATGAGGTAACACCACAACCAAAATTAAAAGAGATCTTGTCCTGTGAAGTTAAATTCAAGTTCTTAGTGGTTGAATATGATATAAAAGATTCCAAATTATTCTCAATCTAAATAGTTGAAGCTTGTGATATTGGGCTAAATAAATTTGAACAAAATATATTTTGGTAGAAATTATTTCGTCCAATTTGGGGCGCCGTATGATAGTGATTATCACTCTCGTCACGCGAGAGGTCGGTGTTCAATTCCTCTTGACGCTGATCAACCATGCGTGAGTGAATGTAACACAGCACCTGGTTGACCCATGCCATGTGAGGGAAATTGGGTAGATGATATATCGGGTGTTGTAGGAGGTCATCCAGCAGAGCACAGACCCTTGATTCAGTTTGTGTCACTCATGAGAGTGTCAACCTTTAGCCGTCCTGAAAATAGCAATTGAGTGTAGCCACGTAAAACAATACCAAAATAAATAAAAAATTTCTTGTTTTTGAGTCTCGATGGACATAAAAGTCATATTTCCATTGAATGATGCAGAAAGGCTTGAAATGCCAGCCTGTTTGGACCTCTTAAAATGAAGGAATAATTTGTTCATTCAAAAATAAGGAAAGTGCATATGGTGATTTTGTCGTTTTTCTTCGTACCAGATTAGGTGGGAGTGTATTTGAAGATCAATGCGTAAATACATTTTCTAAATACACTGCATTATAAGGTTACTTTTCGATTATTACTTATACCTGAAATGAAAGTGGTCAAGTACCGGGTGCGCCACAAAAAAGTTTCTCTCTTTGGAATGGATTTTCTCAAGAAGTATTAAGAATTTTTAAAAAATCTTTTTTGTATCGTAAAGAGGAAAGATTAACTTAAATTTTGATGTATCATACATTAAAATTCTTTTCAATATTCGAAAAGTTGAAAAAGTTTTGTAATTTTAAAAATTCATCAAAAAACGTCAAAAAACAGGGTATCAAATTTAACTAGAAGCCATTAGGCTTGAACAATTTCCGCATCAGCCCTTGAGAAAATTGCTTTAGGCTAATTTTCAAGATATCTGAATGACTTATACACTGACTAATAATTTGATACAGTCTGGAATTCATCAAATTACTCCCTTCTTTAATTTATTTAACTTAATCTTGACAGCTTTGCAATTCACTATGATGTTTCGGGGCCAGAAAAACAGTTCACCAATACCTTGTGCATGATGTTTATTCATGAAAATTGAAGATTTTTCAAAATTTGGTCCAAATTTGGCCCAAATTGTCCAATTTTAGAAAATGACTGTCAAATTTGAAATCAGCACCTTTCAATTGTAATACATGCAAAATTTCATGAAATTTGAAGAACTTTCGAAATTTGGTCCAAATTTGGCCCAAATTGTCCAATTTTAGTCAATTCTGACAAAATGACTGTCAAATTTGAAATCAGCACCTTTCAATTGTAATCCATGCAAAATTTCATGAAATTTGAAGAACTTTCGAAATTTGGTCCAAATTTGGCCCAAATTGTCCAATTTTAGTCAATTCTGACAAAATGACTGTCAAATTTGAAATCAGCACCTTTCAAATGTAATCCATGCAAAATTTCATGAAATTTGAAGAACTTTCGAAATTTGGTCCAAATTTGGCCCAAATTGTCCAATTTTAGTCAAATCTGACAAAATGATTGCCAGAATTGAAATCAGCACCTTTCAAATGTAATCCATGCAAAATTTCATGAAATTTGAAGAACTTTCGATATTTGGTCCAAATTTGGCCCAAATTGTCCAATTTTAGTCAATTCTGACAAAATGACTGTCAAATTTGAAATCAGCACCTTGTCTGAATTTCCCAATTTTAGTCAAACATGTCCTAAGTTTTCCTAGCATAGGTCAGTCATTAACTATTCTGAATAAACAAACAATCCGAAATCCGAACGGACTTTCCGAAAACAGCAAAAAAGTGTTACATAGATAGATAGATAGAATGTGTAAACCAAACAATTTCCTACGTTTAAAAGCGCGGAAATTGAATTAGTAACAAGAGCCAGATGGCGCAAAACGGTAGCAGCAAATTTGCTTCTAAAAAATTATTAAAAAGTTCTTTATAGCCTGTTTTTTAAGATATTTCACTGGTGGAAAACAGACATAAATGACCAATTTGTTAATAATGATATATTAAAATGATTAGTTAGTGTAAGTAGGGTCTAATCATAAAACACCAGAAATTAATTTATTAAAGCAAAAGAATTATACATGCGTGAGCCATACGACGTATGTTTTTTATAAGAATTTTAACCCAACAAATAACTGCCTTCTTGAACTAGATCTTTGAAAGCCTTAATGCACAAAGACAGTGTCGCTAACAAACGTAACAGGAAGTTTTGAACTGATAGGCAGGCTTTACTACAAGAAAAACAACATAATCAAATTTCAAGTATCAAAGTATTTTCAGTTAGCATAAGTAACTATAAGTCCCATTTTTATGTAGACCTATTTGATTAATATTCATTCCTCCATGAGTTGAGTTAGAAAATATCATAGAAAACGTATTTTTAAATGTTTGATATGCAAAACATTAAAAAATTCGCAGACTGCGTTCCTTCGCTAGAATTTATATGGCGTTATAAGTAGAGTCTCACAGACTCTAAATCGTAGACTAATTGCCATTTCGGTCGGAGGAGGAGGAGTAGTAGCAGTAGTCCAAGGGTGTTTTAATACGGTATTCGCTTTCGCTGCTACCGTAATTAAAAGAGATCTCCCTTTTTTAAAGGAAAGAAA
Organism: Turritopsis dohrnii; assembly: GCA_027922465.2. Classification (NCBI taxonomy): domain Eukaryota; kingdom Metazoa; phylum Cnidaria; class Hydrozoa; order Anthoathecata; family Oceaniidae; genus Turritopsis; species Turritopsis dohrnii. Next base: position 97,612 of record BQMF02000096.1, on the reverse strand, counting down.
GAAACATTGATTTGGTTTTTAAAGCAATTTTATTCATTAGGAAAAACATTTCCGTTTACATTCAAACATCTTTGGGCTCTTGAAATCATTCCTTGGAATGCTTGAGTGATCTGCGCTGGTTGAAGATTATTGCATGCGTCAACAATAGCATTTTGCAGTTCATCCAGCGTCTTTGGTTGCTGGCTTAACGGTTTTGTCCAGATGGCTTACTTTAGATGGCTCCAAAGAAAAAAATCACAAATGGCAAGGTCTGGTGAACGGGGTGGCCAAGGCCAATCACCTCGTTTGCTAATCAGCTTACCTGGAAATTGGCCCTTTAGATAATTGATCGAACGATTACTGGTGTGGACAGTTCCATCATCTTGCTGCCACCACACATTTAATCTGTTGATATTGTGCCGACGAAAATCCCTTTGCACCACATTATAACGGAAAATCCTCAAATACTCTTGTGTATCCATGCGGTGATCTCGACGGACGAAATGAGGACCCAAGAGGACTCCTGTTCCTGTTAGCCCAGCCCAAACCATAAAATGACATTATTAAATTAAGTAAATTAGTATAAATTAAGAACATATTAAGAACATTTTAAGCCTTTGAATGGAAAAAGTTAAGAACATCGCAAGGCTTTCTTGATTTTCAGTATTCTTATAAAATATAAAGCGTGTACCTTGGTGTTTGAGTTGACTCGATATGAACTATTAGCTTCAAAGAATTTACAAACGCAACAGCTCTCGTATTAAACTACTGAAGAATATCCGCCCCAAAGTACCGCCCTATATAGCTGAAACGATGGTACGCCCGCTGTTCTATTTTCACTCGATACTTGTGGTCTGAGTAATACTTGAACGTGAAAGTTTGAGGCGCTACTGAAAGGGCAAAGCAAATTGTTGGAAGTACGAAATTTCCAACTACAAGATAACTGACCATTGCATTGGCACCAAAGATAACTGACCATTGCATTGGCACCAAAGATAACTGACCATTGCATTGGCACCAGAGGCAACAAGTTAAAATTGTTGATAACAAGAATAACATCTGAATTTGGAAGAAAACTGTTGTTCTATCAAGGAACGATAGTATTTAGCTATTTTGCCGAAGAGAATAGCATATGGAAACTTAGAACGTTTTTGAAAGAACGTCAACTTTGACAAAAGGCATCTCCTAGATCGTGTCCGTAATTCTGTTTTTATAGGCTTACTTTTTTTTTCAATCCATGACAGATTTAGCCATTTTGTTGTAATTTCTATTTCACCTCTTATCCTTTTGTCTACATACGCTTTCATAGTGTCTGCAGATACGTTTTGATTTAGTAGAATATAATGACCCCTTAGAATATTTTCACCCCCGTGGTTTACACTTATGACTAACTCTAACCGTAACCCTGACCCTAACTATAACAAAGAAAACGTAACAGGTCATAAGTGTAAACCACAGGGGAGGTGAAAACATTCTAAGGGGTCATTATTTTCTACCACGTTACTCAACATTTTGCGGACTATTTCGTCTTTTAGCCTTTGGACTCCGTTTTTGGTTTTTCCGACATTCCAATCGGCTCTGAGTTTTCATCTGTTAGGTCTGCATATTATACTGGTTCCATTGAAAAAATCTACTTTTATTCAATTTCAGTAATACTTTTTCCAGAATAAATAAAATTATAAAATTTAAAATTTTTTAATATTTATTTAATTTATTTTTATCAAATTTTCCAGAGGAAGTCATAAAACGTTTTGCAAAAACACACATACAAACAAAACTGTTAAATATTGTTCAAAGCTTGATATCCCGACGAACGGTCCGCTACAATACAGATGGCCGCCTGTATGTAAAAAGGCTGGAAACTTTTTTGTGTCGTACATCATTTTCATATTCTTCAAAAAGTTTCATTACCTTCATACTGTGGCTACAACTTTTTATTACATCTGGGAAATGCGGAACAACACATGTTATTCCAGCGAAATTGTAGCAAAAATTGAAATCAATCCGAGCTATTTTGGAGCAGGTATAGCAACGTGCATTGACTGCTTGTTTGAAGATTGATCATGAAATCCAAATTTACAAGGATAACCTCATAAACAATTTAGAAGCTATTTTAATTCCTAAATTCCTTTAATTCTGTTACTATTTAACACGACCAAACGTTCAGGAACAGTAAAACTAGTTTCTTTAACGCAAAACTTTTCTGTGATCGATTGCTTTATGTTTTATTTAATGACCTCCATGATGCGAACGTTCCTTTTATGCCTCTTTGTAGAAACGCTCTTGTCCGACTGCTTTTGTATGGAAATCCACAACCTCGAACCCAGGGTCTCTTGCCTTTTCGATATACGGATAGGGGCAAAGAATATATCGAAAAGGCAAAAGACCCTGGGTTTGAGGTTGGGAAATCCAATGTTTGAGGATGCAACCAATCGTCAAATTCTTATATCGATTACTAAGTTTATCAAAGGGACTGAGCGCTTCAGTCAGTCTCTTTTTATTGCCCCCGCAGCGAGCGTAAGCGAGCTAGGAGGCATAGTAGTTTCACGAGATAGGCGAATGCCAGTTTTCGATTTTGTTCATCATCATCATCATCTTCATCCTCCAACTTTCGTGTTGACGTTACACGGTGAAATACAATTATTAGCTGACTTTGCGTTTTCCCCGTTTCAAAGCATGGTACTGTAAGTGGGAGAGACACAATGTTTTTTTCGGTTCTCTTTCCTAATTTATTATTATAATATATTATGTTATTTAAAAAGTTCGTATGCTAAAATTAATTAAACATTTTTTATATTACTTTTGCGTTTTTTTAGTGAAGTGAACAACAAGGATTTTGAAGCACAGCTTGAAATCTGAAATTTTGCGAAGCATACATTTTATGTTTGTATATGTTTTAGCTCTAAATCTTTCGTTCAATAAATTTTATTAAATGCACTGATTTTTGGTGGATCTTGCCATTTTAATTGGGTTTCTGTGTATGCAAGAAATATTACAAATTCTTGTTTTTCTTCTTTAACTGTCCTCCACTCATGATCAATAAAACCTTTTATATTTTTTTTTTGCTATTTTATGTAAACGTTGACTATTTTTTGTTTGGAACTAAAGTTTGAAACGCAAATTTCTAATGGAATTTTTCGCTTTAATATTTTTTTTGAAAAAGTGTTTTTTTTTCTTTTGGCTCTTACATAATTTCTTTAACAAATTTTACTTTGATTATAAATTACGTATCCATGTTTCAGTTCACACATTTCTTTTGTTTGCAGCAAATACTTTCTGATATTACTTGTTAAGCCTTATTTACACTTTTTGAAAGGTATATTAGCATCAGTGTGACATAGGCCTAAGAGATAACAAAAAGTAACAAAGTTTTGTTTGTTTTTGTTTCCGTTGTATAGGCTTTCAATGTATAGCTTGCTGTGTGTACAAATTGGAATCCTTGAGCGCGGGGGCATTTTTAGCTAAAGCTACATGCTAGTTGATACACCATTTTAGAGTCTGTATCCATGCTATATGTTGTATGTTTTTATGGTTTTTTTCTTATTTTGTCTTAGCTTTTTGTTTCAAGGCTGAATACCTGGCGATCTCACCTTCTGGTGCTTCGAAGGTGTTCAGTCTTACTTCTCGTTTTGTAACTTCTTTTTCGAAAATGTCTGTTCGAGCAAATGTACTTTTCCAAATACGACTTCGAACAATTGTTCAAATTTTACCAACTCCATTTCGATTTTATTATTTGGACTTAGGAAAGTTCTTTAACAACGAACATAAAATACATCTACCAAGCAAGCTTATCTACATATATATCATCTTTATTTGCACCACCCAATACGATTCAAAGAGTAGCAAAACAAATTTAATGAAAAAAGAAAATAAGAAAATAACAATTGTATTTCCTTATTTCACACCTATTAAAGAAAACTTAGCGAACACTCGATTTTCAGTAACTAAAAAATCTACCAGAATATCATCGACTTCAATGCAAGATAATATTCAGATATTTGATACTAAAACGTAACATAAGTTATAATATGTTTCGCATAAAAAAAAAAAACTTCTGAAAAAGTCAGCAATTATACGCATATTTTAGTGATCATGTTATGTTTTGACACAAAGAACATGCGCAATTGTCATTTTGTGTGGGTAAAAAATGAATGAGAGAAATTATCATATTGAGTTTGACGTAATTAGCGATATTGAACGAATTACAAATTTGATGACAACCTATTACAAAACGCCCCATAACAATTATTTTTTCACATAATTTGCCAATCTTTCTGTATCCAAAGTGAAGTGGCCGTTATCAATGTTTTTTTTTTTTTGCATTTAATAACTCGTTTTTCTCTGATTTTTTAACCTGCCGACTTTCAACTAAGTTTTTGACTTATTTGCTAATGACTCTTAGGGGATAGCTCGGTTTGCCGAGATCTCGCTACTATTAAGAAAGTTTCATAAATTTGTGTTTGTGATCACATGAGAAACGAGCCAGCCCGCTTTGCCGAGATCTCGCTTTATTTAACTGAGATCTCGGTGAAGCGGGCTGACGAATTTCTCATGTGATGGCTTTCAACCAGGCTGGCCCCCTTTGCCGGGATGAAATTTCATACACGGCGCATGCGTAAAGTTGAAAAATCTAACAAATATCACGTGATCAATTCTTCAGCCCGGTTAAGCGGGCTGATACTTTTCCATGTGATCATAAAAATTTATCAGCCCGCCTCATGTGATCACCCCCTTAGAAGGGCTTTTAAATTTCAGCACAGTGGTGTGTCAAAATGCTACAGGAATGGGACTGGGAAGCACGAATAGGAGCAGCTGTACTCGAAGATACTAACCACCATACCTTCATTATATTTTTCAACTTATGAACTCGTCTATGTCACATGATCGAATTGCAGGAAATTTTAATTTGCACATAGTAAACGTATGTTATTATGAGAAATGGCTAAGCCAAGGAACTATCATATTGCCATGAACAAATTTCCATAATGAGGACACTTTATAACAATGGTTATGGCTTCATATTATAGATCTATTATGGCTAGCCTCCCTTAAAGTGATGACAATGCCAATTAATCATTCAGAGAGTGATTCATCAAAGACTTCCAAAGTTGACCAATATTTTTAAATGCTTTAAATGAGTTAAAAATAAAAATTTTCTATCGGATATTGGATCTTCCAACAAACTCTACATAATTGTAATGAAAGACAACAGGAGTCAACAGAGAATTGTGTTCACATTTTTTATAATCGTTTTGCCATAAATTTAAAACAAAAGGATGGAAAAAAAATGAATAAAATTCCAACTGTAGTTCAACAATTCTCTTTTTGACATTTATTTGGCAAAGATTCAAAGTACACAAAGTTGCTATCTTTACCATTGGCTTTGGTAAGTGTATATGAATTTTGTTATCTTGATTCATTGTCATTGATAAGTTCTTTCGTGTGGACGATTTTTCGATGAGCTTAAAGCTTAGTCCACACTACATAATGAACTCTTACTATTTCTTTCTTCGACGTGTTCATCTTCGTAGCGTTCATCAAGCCATAAATTTCAAAGCTTTGTTTCCGCTTAAGTATGGGAAACCAAAAATTTTTATCGCTAAAACTCATCGCTTTATCCCATCGATTATCAATCTGTTTGTTATATATTTTTGGCCTGTTTACTTAAGCTTCGCCTAAAACAAACAAACAAACTTTGTTCTTTTTGAACAAACTGAGAAACGGTCTATGAACTATTGCTGTGTTTTAACTATTGTGCTGGATGAAATTGTCATTTGTTTCATGTTTCCTACAACAAGGCGAAATCGAAATAGGTCAAAGGTCAAAGGAATTTGTTTTGTGTTGCAAAGTGGATTCAAGCATTAAGTGTGATATCTCCTTATTAGGTATTAGAAAGGTATAAGAAAGACCACACCTCTGTGGCCTACAGCCATTGGATTGACTGAACGTTGTATGCAAAACAAAAACAAATGCATAAGAACATCCATCTCCGAAAAGAAAAATTGAAGAGAACAACTTCGTCATATATGCTGATCAACTAATCATGCTAAAACTAAAAAACAATCAACACTAATCACGCAACAACTGGCTTCCACCATCGCCATTGTTCTTCAATCGAAAAATTCACAACTACTTTTCTGACTCCCAACAACAACGACAACAACAGCAACAAAGGTCACGCTTATTAGGGGCGCTTACTAGATAGGGGCGCTAATTGGAGAGTGGCACTAATAAAAAGAATTTTAAAATGGTCATGCTAGCTGTGAACTGTGCACTGCTTTTTATCATAAAAGAATAAAAATAACTATATTTTTCATGGCAACGAAATAAGATTTTGTACTTATAACTTACATCCAGACATCACAAAAATAAGGTCTTCTGTTTCTATTACAGAATTTTCGCTTTTTGTTCAAAGTTCTAATTATCGCTCCACCCATTAATTTCTGAGTTAATGTTAAGACACTCTTACAAGCGTCACTTTTATCAATCGAATTTCACCGTTGTAGCTGTAAAAGGGACTGGATCAGAGTCTGGAAGGAGATGTTCGGGAAATTTTTCCTTTTTCAAAAAACGAAAAGGAGGAAATGGAGTTCATATAACAAGCACACGAAAGAAGCTTCGCAAATTAGAGAGTACTGCTGACTCAAAAGGCAAGGATGTACAGGCCACAGTAAAGAAAGCTAGTGAACCAAAAAAAGACGAATACAAGTTTGTTGGATCCTAAAAAAAAGTAAAGAAACGAAAGCGAAACTTATCCAAGCCGAAATAGACAATAGTGAATAAATATTTAAAATTTTAGCCTTTAGACTGGGCACTTATTCGGCAGGGGCGGTTATTCAAGCAAGAGCTCTTATAAATTTTCATATCATGACAAAGAAAATGTATTTTACGAAATAATGTCAAGCTAAACTAAATGTCGATACTTCTTCATGGTCAGAATCGACAAGAAAATCAGGTGCTACTGTCGCAATGTCGATTTCATCAATCTGAAATAGATAAGTATCTTTTTCTGTCAAAATTGAAAGTTGGCATCTTAAAATTTCCTTTACAACTTTACAGTGCTGATTTTTTTTGAAGCAATGAATATGATCGCCTTCCGCTAGTTTCAAATAAGCGCCCTTACCGATAACTGTATGGCGAAATAACCGTCCCCTTTTGGTCTAGGGGGAGGTTATTCGGGCATGGGCGGTTATTCGGCAGGGGGCGCTAATTCCGTCATTTACAGTAACTGACTTGTCAATTTAACTTTACAGACATGGACATGTCGCATCAGCTGGTCTGATATTCTTATTTTTACGGGTAGATCTCACTTGCTCTGTTCTGTATTTCAAACCTCGTACAATAGAAAGAGTTTGTTTAGGTGTTCTTTAAGAGCTTAAAATGAGCAGTCACGTGACCGGGTTACAACCAATCACGCTTTGTTACAAAGGCGAAACCAATAGATTAGGTCAAAGGGGATTTTTTTTGTCGCAAGGTGGATCCAAACATTAGAGGAATAACTGTTGAAAAACTGCACATTTTGTAAATATGTACAGATATTTATGGCCAACACATTCAAGCACAATTTATATTTTAACGTTTCAAGCATTGTTTTGAACATATCAAAACATAGATCATTGGTTCTTGATCGAGTTAACAGGATTCGTTGAGCCAATCACAATACGTATCAAAATTTTGTTGTTGAATTCAGATTTTAATCGGAGACACTTGAAGAGGGGAAGAAATGAATCAAGTTCTGGCCTATACGTTCTTTAGTCGGAAGAATAATGAGAAAATGAAACAAAGAGAAACTGCTGCGTTTAAATATAAAGTATTTCGATTTCTTGAAAACAACAAGACAGTGCCGAGTCATCTCTACCATAAGTTTACGTAAGTTCTGTTTTTTATCAATTTTTTGTTCACTTCAATTAAGAGGAAGATGTGGAGGAGGGGTAATAGGCAAATAGTCATGTACAAGTGCTTTCGGGAAAACACCCACGATGGAGTGTCTGTTTGGAATATTGCGGTTGTTTTACTTTTCTGTTCACGATCAACGAATATTGCCTTGTTACTACCCAGAAAGCCTTGCTAATATCCCAGAGTGCCTTGTTAAAACCCTGAAAACGAACTTTCCAATTTTTCACAAATGTCTCAAAGATCTAGCTCATAAATTTCTCAACTTCTTAATTGTTCCTTATCGTTCTTTGAAATATCGATCCTGATTAGTCTGGTAAGTACAATAGGGCTGTAAAGGTTAAATCCATTAAATTTACCATTATATTGATCACTGAATAATAAATAAGTCACATAAATTTGCAGCCAATCACAATAATTATATACCATCACGTGACATATAGATAACTTTTTCAGCCAATCAAGTATAATTATATACCATCACGTGACATATAGAATCGCTTCTTAGTTTTCTGTGAAATTTCTGTTTTGATAAAAATGTCTGACATATCAGCAAATGTATAAAATGCTGGTTTGTAGATTCGAAGAAGACGTATGAGAAATCCATAGCTTCAATTAAAGTTTTAAATTAAAAACAAAACGCTTTTTTTTGTCATTTATATACACTCTCCCCACCCATCAAACATCAATCCTCACTACCACCCTACCACCTCCAACACCACACCCACCACCACACCACACCCCATTGTCTATCTGTTTCCCCCTTCATCTTTCTTAAGGCTACTAATGACCTATTTCCATTTACAAAACTTCTCGAGAAAAATCTTCGCATAGGAAGCATTTCTCCAGAAACATTTTACTATGTTAAACTGAAAAGTATTTCTAAAGAAATTTGTTCAAAACAATGTGGCATTGAACCGAAGTCAGATTTTGATTGGTTGATGCTAACATTTCGCGCGAAATAAATTATCAAAATTGAACAAAGTTCAACTACATTTTTTCGCAGGCACAAAGAAAAGTGTTTGCACATGCGTACTAATAAACAATGACGTAGTTCGAGCGAAAATTTTTCGCAATTCGCTCATTTTGTAAGTAGAAATTCCTCTTAACAAGGAAAGAACGTTTAACTAAAAAATATCAGTTAATAATCCTCATCATCATCATGCCATCCTTAGCTGATGATATTCAAAATAAAATTAATCCTGAATTTTTTTGATAACACGTTTTAATAACAAATTTCTTTCCCCGACATCCCCGAAATCGTTACCGGAATTTTCCCAATTATGAAATTGACCTTGTTTTTGCGATCTAAAAATCATCTTCATGTTTTTAATTCGTTTTTCAAATCTGTTCCATTTATCCAATCAGGTAAGAGGATTAATACACGTGAATAATATGAATCCGTGATTAATACAGGATTAGTATGGTTAGTGCATAGCAAATGAGCCAATCAAAGAGCGTCTGTGAAAGTGTTTACACCAATCAAAAAACATCTGTACTAGTGTTTATAACAGCTGCGATTCCTGTTTTGCCGTCCCAAGGATTGGTATTATATAAGATTGATATTTATCTACGAGTTTGGTCCGGATTGTGAATAGCGTATGAGAGAACGCATTACATGAAGAAAAGCTCGCGATGTTACGATGTCACAGATTGCAAAAAAGAAGAATTACGATTGTCTGTATACAGATTATTGTAAATTATTGTCGGAATTGATATGTCGCTTCACAGGGTAAAAGCAAATACGACGGCGACAAAAAAAGACGACGTGAGAATAATCCATAAGTCTCAAGGATATTTAAAATTTGCCAGGAACATAAATTCATGGTTTTAATTACATCGATATCTTCAATGTTTTACATCACTTTTTAGAAAGCAACGCCAAGGAAAGAATTAATCATATTCTAAGCGTCAGACGAACCCAGTGGATTTTGTCCGGAAGTCACTGCGTGTGTGTATAATTCTATAGAAATGCAACCTCGAACCCAGGGTCTCTTGCCTTTTCGATATACGGATAACTGCTATCCGTATATCGAAAAGGCAAGAGACCCTGGGTTCGAAGTTGATAGAAATGCACTTTTCGCAGTGATTTTTCATCACATTTGCCCACTGAGTAAGGTTGAAAAATTCCTTAAAATTTTTTTGAAAGTTTGCGAAGAAAATTCTACTTTTTAAAACCAGTTTCCAAGTCACATCGAGCAGTATGTTCTTCTGTAAGGGCATGGAGTGAGTGATCTTACGTCACCCACCTCTTACCTCATAAACATCACTTTGAGCATTATTTTGGACTCAAATTAGGTTTAAGACTACTGCGATGAAGAGCACTTTTATTAGAATAGTGCTTATATTTCTATAGAATCACACTCCTACGCAGTGGTTTTTCAACAAATTTGCCCACTGCTGGGGACCGACAGTTATAAAAAAGGTAATAATGTGAATAAGGTGGAAAGTTGAACGAGATTTAACTTTTACACTGAAATAAAAATCATGTTATAGGCAGTTTGGGATTTTATTAGCAATTTAACGTTGTAGTGCGACGGTTAAACAACCTTGAACCCGTATATCGAAAAGGCAAGAGACCCTAGGTTCGAGGTTGACGGTTTAACATACCTATAGGAGGGTGATATTTCATTCCCCTAGATGTGTGAACAACATTTTCAGCAATGCGCAAAGTTAAAAGCATTTGCAACTACTTTAGATTTGATTTAGTTTCGTGAATCCGAATGCGAGGTAAAACGAAAACTTAGCCCTTCCCACGTGTTATTAAAGGTAATTCAAATTACCCAGGGTTTTTAATATTTTTAAATGCGCATACTTTGGTTCTTAATAACACAAACGAGAAAAAATTATTTATTTTAGTATTATTTGGAAATGTTTCGAAGCCGGTCTGGTCTGTAAATTGTTCTTTGATGTTTTCTTAAATGCAGACCAGAGGTATGCTGTTCGTTAAATCATGACGTTGTGATTGATTGGAAATGTTTCGAAGCCGGTCTGGTCTGTAAATTGTTCTTTGAACTTTTCTTATTTGCAGACCAGAATCATGACGTTGTGACCGTGTTGAAGTAAAAGGAAGCTGAGTAGTGTAGAAAAACTGAAAATCTCCCATATCAAACAGCAGGCTTTCTTCACATGACCTGCCTGGGAAAATTTCTTTGCGGATCTTTAAATTTTTATGGTAAATAAAGGAATGGTAAAATACTAGAGTTACTTACCTAATAAAAAATTTCATTACAACTTGCGCCATGATAGAGTAAAAATCGCTTGTCTTTAAATCCTGGTTTATGCTCAAACGACGTGTTATTGCCTAGCCAGATTGTATAAAATGCTATTGTACACAGCTCAGTATATTGCGGACACTATTTTTTTTTTTACAAGTTCATAGTTGCTGTTAATACGGATTCAAATCGGAAAATGTTCGTAAATTCAGACATTCCAATTGAGAGAAACTTGAAAAAGCCCCAAAAATGAGGCGAAAAAATGTTGTTTAAGAACGGGATGCGAAAAACAAGAGGTCGTATTTTCCGAATTAAAGCCCGCCAGATGTTTCGAAAGTTGTTACGTTAGAATTTTTACCATATGTTGTTTTTTTTGCAAAATTGTTTCAAATTTTGAAGTTTAACTTTACTTGGTACCAATTATTTTTTATCTTTAAAGAAATCTACTTTCGAAATTCTTCTCTGCTCCTCCTCCTTCCTGCTTCTATTTCGTCAGTCTCCCTATTTTTTTTTCTCTTCTTCTTTGAGTTCTTTTGTGTTGGAAATCATTGAAAAGAATATTTTATTATTTTGGGATTCGTGTTTTATTCTGTTCGTGAGATCCTTTTCATGGAAATATAAGGGAAAAATAAAATTCATTGATTTATAAATTAAAAGAAATTATATCTCTACGAAAGGTGAACTTCAGGAAGGAAATCTTTCTGAAGGGTGAAATGATGGTGATTTTTGTGGCATTATAAATGGAAGATGTGACAGCAGTTTGAGGAGATTTTATTGACATTGATTTGTTAGTATCTGTGTAGTTTTTACTTTCATTATTACTTATGGGCGCATTATTACTTATGGGCGCATTTAATGAGCACCAATCAGAAAATCAGTCAATCAATCAATTAGAATTTATCGAATTATTCAAAAATTTGAAATTTGAAGTTGAAGAAGAGGACATAATTTCCCATGAAAGTTGCTGTTTTGGCATTATTGCAGTTTTATGTTTTCAGCACTTGGAATTAACACTAACATCTCTCCCTTGCAGTCAACTTATGTACACGCGTTTCAACCTAGACACACGCGTTTCCGCTAGCAGTCAACATAGACCCCCCTTTTAGTGAGCCTAGTTTCCTGCGAGGGTTGGCAATTAAACCATAAAAGAAAAATGTTCAGATAATCCCATTGGTAATATAGATTGAATTCACAAATTATGTTATTGCGCCAAAAGGTCACTGTGACGGAGAGAATTTTAATTGAAATCGTATGCATATTTATATAGAAATGCACTCCTGCACAGAGATTTTTTAACAACAAGTTTGCCGGCTGGAAATACAGTAAACTCTCTCTAATTCCAATACTCAGGGGACCGAAATAAAAAAGTTCAATTCATGGGAAGTTCAAATAACGGAAATTAATTTTCAAAGAACTGATAGGTGAAGGGACCATGAAATTCGTTTGAATTAGAACTGATAGGTGAAGGGACGTTGAACTGATAGGTGAAGGGACGTTGAACTGATAGATGAAGGGACCATGAAATTCGTTCGAATTAGAGAGAGTTTGAATTTCGAAGGTTCGAGTTATGTACTTACATGCACAATCCCATTATACCATTAGATTTACCAAATGTTTGTTACTATATAAAAATCGTTTCTGGATGATTTGTTAACATCTTGATTACAAATAAAAATATTTACAGGCTTTATGAAATTTTTACAGGCTTTATGAAATTTTATTTCATCTTAAAAAGTAAGATTTGAATCATTTCCTTTTGATCAAAATGAAAAATAGAATCTTTTGTAACAAAAACAGCTGAAGAGATCCAGCAAACCAGCGTGTTTCTGTGACCTTTGCCTAACCTCTTTAAGTAGGAAGGTTTTTCTTCGTAATCCCATTAAATTGAACAGTGTACTGTTATAACATATAATGTAAGTTTTCATGATTCTGATTAAAGTGACCGTAGGCTTGATGAGCATTGAATTATAAATCGCGATCAAAAACATATAAAACTTATAAATTAGTAAAACATTTCCATGTTGTACACACGAAATATTTCAAACAATTTTTGTCGAGCTGAACTGAAAGTCGTGTAATGATCCAAAACGCTTTAATGAGTATGATTTAGAAACGCGTTACAAAATTAGTCACTGGCTCTCTACAAGCGGAAACGCAGCGGCGGATCTAGAGGGTAGTTGTAACTTGTACAGAAGCGCAATTTTGCCGACTGGGTTAGAAATGTGAAAAATACACTGGAATTTCCATGAGGTGAACATCGTTTTATGGAAGTCTCCACTTTATGGAGGTTTCTTTATAAGAGTTTGATCACTTCCACTCCGAGCCTTACTGTACATCTTATACAATACCGCAATACAACGAGAAATCTTTCAAAACATTTGCTGAACAAAACTGACATTCTCACAGTTATTATGTTTGAGGTAAACTGAAAGTATTTATACTATTGAATTGCGGTGGTTGTATTGATGTATTAAGGTGATGATAATTTCCAAGAACGGGGAATTGCGAATGAACTCAGATTAAAAGCATTGTGTTGTTACTTGAGGAACTCGCTTCAGTTAGCATATTTTAAGTCTCAGGTTGATTCTTGAATAATTCTTAAATTTTGAGCATTTTGAACCTTGTGATTCTTATAAAAAAGAATTCTTATAAAAAGAGTGTATTTTATTTAGTTTTTGGGTTAATTTAGGGTTACCAGAGATGGTACATTTCATCCTGTTTGATATTTCACTACTTGTCTTTTCAGATATTTAATTTAGTTAAATTGTTAGCTTTGGACTAAATTTGGAACTGATGATGTCACGATTACATCATAACTCGTGTTGAAAACAAGTCATTTTCATATAGGAGTTACGATTTTCAATCAGGCAGTTATTATTTGAATCTGTGTATTCATTTAACATTCGAGTTCAACTGTTCAACCGTTGAATTCCAATGTTAAATGATCATGAGATTTTTCTAGGACGTTGCACACACGCCCTATTGCACACACGCCCTTTGCTTTTCACGCTACTAGTTAATGCAGTGAATTAGAAAAAAGAAGATATACAATTACATATCGCAACAAAGTAGAATTCGTATTTTATTTGAATTTCCGATTATGCCAAGTTTATTTTCTTTCTCTTGATTTTATCTGAGATTCATGAGTGAACAAGAACTTGCGAACATATTAAATGCTTTCTTATCATACAGTTTCGTTTTTAGAAACTTTTCTTATCTTTGAGTTGTTCGATACTTTTCCGTGGATATTTTTCATGATTGTCATGTAATAAAATAGTTTCAGATAGTAATGAACAGATTGTAGTTCTAGTACCAAAACGGTATTGGTCTGGATGAGATGGAACAATATTATATGTTTTTTTTTTATGGATACTTTCATAGGTGTATTCAGGATCAGTCGAAAAAAGTGGAGGAGTCCAACATTCCCAGTGGGCAAAATTGTCAAAAGTCACTGCGACGAAGAGCATTTTTATTGAAATTGTGTGTATGTTTCCATAGAAATGTACTCCTTCGCAGAGATTTTTTATCAAATGTGCCCTCTGGATTATGATATAGTCTTAAGTATCGCTTAGGTTACTTCTATGTTTTTTCCGTTTCATTTTAAATGAATAAACTCTCTTCTACGAACCTTGACTGAGCTCTAGTTACGCATCTGACTCTTCTCCATAAATTCGTAAACTATCCATAATGTCAGCCCTCGCCTCGTTTCTAATTTTTTTAATTATGACATAATTCTTTATAATAAAAGATTTTTGTAAAATAAGTTTTCCCATAGAAATACTTTTCTTATTTCTATGTTTTTCACAGGTATCATAATTTTGATAATAAACGTTAGGTGAATAACGTTATAACGTTAAAAAGAACAAAAAAAAAATAACGATAAAATACTTAAAGTATCGTTATTAATAAAACAATAACGTTATATAGCTATCTAACGTTATAACATTTTATGATATGTTATCAAAAGCCCCTGTAGAGCGTCACAATTACGAAATTACGTATAGAGTTTTAATATATGGGAAATATCAAAATTTGAAAAACTTTCATAGAAGAATGATGAAAACGGCATCAATGCATACCACATACTTATTGTCATTTCACACCGTCGTTGTTGTCGTTATCGTCATGAAGGCGACAACGTAAACGACACGCGCTTAAATTCAACGGCAACAAGGACGGCACCATGAGTAAAACAAAGCAGTTTATATCTCTTGTGGAATTTATAAAGAAAGAAAGTTTGTTTCACAATTTTCTTGGAGAGGATTTTGAAAGTTGATTACATGACATAAGATGTAATAAGTTATGTCTTGATTTCATAAAGAAATTGGAAAAGTGAGATTAGAGCCATTGTACGCTACCAGTTTGCTGACGATTAATACGACAGGTGGTCCACAATCTGTTCGTCTAAATTGGTTCTCAATTTATTCTTCCTAAAATTCCAGTGTATTTTTCACATTTCTAACCCAGTCGGCAAAATCGCCAAAAGGTCACTGTGACGGAGAGAATTTTAATTGAAATTTTATGCATATTTATATAGAAATGCACTCCTGTACAGAGATTTTTTAACAACAAGTGTGCCGGCTGAGCAAGTCATTGAAATGTTCATTTCTTTGTGATTTAATTTTTTCCTAAATAGTCGTCAATCTTTCTAACATTGTCGTCATATTTGCTTAAACTCTGTAATTATACACGACATCGGCATACACTAAACAAGAAACAAAAAAGCACACGAGCGTGAAATTCTCACGTACGATATTACGAAATCAAAAACGTTTGCTGTTTGCATTTCCCTAACACCTTATTTTCTTTAGTTTATTACCCTTTTCATAGTTATGTTTTTATACTTTAGTAGGTGCCAATATATTTTTTTTATTATTCTTTTTCAGAAAAGTTTGTCTGATAGAGAAAATATTTTGAAAACAATATTCTTTAACTTCACTGAACGTAGCAGAAGACTTGTTATTATAATCATGTGAAATGAACAGAAAACAAGAAAGTCTTTTTATGAAATTTGAAGTGGCAGGGAGGATGTTTATTAGTATACAAGCAACGCAGTGTTGCTTGCTTTTATGGAATTAACAAACAAAAAGTTTTTAAGAAAGGGTTTTTATTTAACTGAAATGAAAGTGTATCTAACTAAATTGAAATTGAAAATCGTTTTATTTTGATTATTGTCTTATCCCATGTTGTTGATTAAGATAAAAGAAGAAGAAGAAAAACAAATCGTTAGGTGAGAATTATTTTGAAATGATAATGAAATTGAAATTGAAATGAAAATTCGAAGCTACCACAAGGTAAACGAGTTGTTTTACTTAGAAATTGGAAGTAATTATTTTAACCAACATCAAACCGAAAGTGTTGCATCAAAGAAGTTATATGGTATAGACTCTGTGGACAAGTTGGACGTGGGAATACTAAATTTTAATTTTTGAATTCGATACTCTTAAAGATAATGAACTATCATTATCATTTTTTTTTTACTTTGATTGAGCGCCTTATTAATAATAAACAACTGCTCGTTCCCAGACCATTTCCCAATTGTTTTATATCTACTGACATCAGCATAGTGCAACCCTCAACTCTACATATAACAGTTCCTTATCTTTAATGATGGTTATGATAGAGCTTTATACTGTAGAAATAGGATGTTCAGAGGTTTTAACTGTTATAAATTTCATGGGGTTAGAATCCAGGTGGCGATTATTCGTAGTCGGTCATCTGAGCGAATTATTTTTTCTAATTAGACATAAAAATACTCTTTCGCACAAGTCAACTTTGATTAATAGATGGAATGTGTGGGAAGGTTAAAATATACTGGTATCTTCCTTCTTCGAAACCACCTCGATTGTTTTCTTTGTTATAGTAAGTCATTTCTCATACGTTGGCACAAAATAATTTAATGCAAGGACAAAAGTCCTATTTTCGATTTTTTGATTTGATTTTTAAACCCATAAAGCCTATTTTCTACGTGGTATATTAGCGTTGTTGAAGTCTTTTTTCATCTACATTTCGTTAAGTGGGAATTATTTTGTTCTATCTCCATATTTAAAAAAAGTCCGATTGTTTTCAAGCTTTTCAGGATTATTTTGTTCTTTCTCCGTGAGCTTTTTTCAAAAACAAGCGCAAAATCTTGTACAAACGGCAGTCTTACCTTATTGGTTACTTAAAGGTTCAGTGAGGTTTTGAAATTCAAAACTTAATTTTCTCATTTAAAAAAAAATTGGAGATGGAACAAAATAATTCTCACCTAACGATTTGTTTTTCTTCTTCTTCCTTTATCTTAATCAACAACATGGGATATAAGAACCAGTAAAAATTCAGAGAATTAACAAATTTAGAATATTTGGAAACAGGAATGTAAATATCGTATTGTTAAGTTTTTGTTTTCAATCAAGAATTGAACTGATCGTTTTGTAAACAAGTTCTTTTCTTTGTATGGAACATTTGATAGAGATTTACTCTTAACGGAAAAGTCACAAAGAGACATGTTTAATGTTGCTAAAAGCAGTCATGTTAGTTGGTGAAGTGTACAAGTTCGGGCAAATTTGTTGAAAAATCATTGCGGAGGTGTACATTTCTATGGAAATGTACACGCTATTTCAATGGAAATGCTCTTCGTCGTAGTGACTTTTTGACGATTTTGCCCACTGGGGAACTTTCTCTATCTCTCAATTATCTCGTTAATTTCTGTGGTTCATATGAGATATTCTTTAATTGTAATTTTATTTCGAAAGTCATTTATGACAGCTGTTGTTTCGTAAACATATTGGACTGTCTTAACTTATTGCTAAGGGATTGTTCACAAATGACGTCAACCAATTTTTCAAACTTTTTGACCCCCCCTCCCCCCTCTGTCAACCTGCGTCAACTTTGCGTTGCCCCCCTCCCCCTCAGTTGACGTCATCGTTTGAGAAGAGACCCCCCCCCCCCCCCCCCCCCCCCCCTACAAAAAAACCCAACAAAACAGCCTTCATCCCACTGGTCCTTTTGTATCTTAGTTTCTTACGCATTTTTAATTAGACGTAAAAATATTTGCAATGATCTTCGTGTAATTTTTCTCTGATCAATCTCTACGTGAGCGAAAAACGGTGGAACGGAACGAAGGCAACAAAAGCAATATGGAAGGACTTTCCCACGCCACGACGGACCACATCAAAGTAAACATTCATTCACATTTTCATAAAAAACTTTTACTTAATTGGAAAAATCAAGGTTCTGAAAACTGTGAAGGTTGACGTCAACAGTAGTATCACCTCCCCCTCTCCCCCCCCCCCCCCCCCCCCCCCCCCCCTGTCAACTTTGGCATAACCCCCCCTCCCCCCCTAACAGTTGACGTCATTTGTGAACAGTCCCTAAACGGTCAAGGCCAGTGGACAAATTTTTTAAAAGATCACTGCAAAGAAGTGCATTTCTATAGAAATATACACGCTATTTCAATAGAAGTGCACTTCATCGCAGTGGTTTTATTGACGATTTGGGACCATTGGGAAAGAGCAAAAACGTTCCATGTTTTGGTGCAGTATTTTCTATTATTATTTATCTTGTTATAGGAAATGAAAAAACTAATGCATAACCTTATACGCAATTGGCTAGTGAGATAAGCTTGCCTGATTGCATTTGGTTTATGAGATAACCATTGTTTATCAGTTGGTTTATGAGATGAGCATTACTTGAACTCAACTGACGTTAATGCTTTAAGCTCGATTGGTTGCTTGAATTGTTTCACACAAAAACATGCCCCATATCTTGGTATTGAAAAAAAATCTACTTCATTCAACTACAACTTCGAACCATGTCTTCAGAGATGGTGACAACATTGCTGAACGAAAAAACGTTATCAGAGAGGTCTCCAATTTTGAGTTTGAAGAAAACAATGCTCTTACACGACACAATCGCGTTCGCACGATGAAGGCGGGTGTTTTTCGTTTCCTCGAATCGAGAAAATGCAACGTACGAAGTTCTTACTATGAGTGGCTCATGTAAGTTTTAGATGTAGAATTTCCAAGAAATCATGGTAGTGAGCCTATATTAACCTTAAAGCCTAGTTCAGACCAGGCGATTACAACGATTACGACGATTATAAAGCAAACTAATTGTCGCAATCCCCAATGGCCAGGTGTGAACACTCTCAGTTATTTCCTGAGTATTGAGTAATCGCCAGGCGTTTACGACGATTTTGACTATTACAAAAATGTTCACATTTGGCGATTATCACAATTATGACGATTATACTGAATTTTAATCGTCGTAATCGTCGTACTCGCCAGGTCTGAACCAGGCTTCAAAGCTTTATTAGACTTCGGAATAAGTGTTCACATGATTTTGGATAATGGTTGATTATACAGGCTACTTTTTTGGAAACCCGTGTTTTTAATGAGACAGTACAGAATGATGTTTTTGTACTACGTGGGCATTTTCTCACGAACACGCAAAAGCGTGACTTAACACTGCGTTGCCTTAAAAACTGAACAATTTCTTGAATTCCATAAATATACGCTTCAGCATAAAAAAATCTCTGATTTCATTTCCATTAGGCAATTGATTATTCTATAAAACGTACCAAAATCAAAGACAGAAAGTACTATGTATTTACAAAACGCGAGATCTGAGAAAATATTTAGTTTTAAGGATCGCATGCAGAAACATAGAGTTTCAAAAGACTTGTTTCATGGCAATTAAGTTTTCAAAATAGTAGGGCTATTTTTATTATTATTTATTTTTTATTATTATTATTTACGAATGTTTGTTCAGGATAGCCTCTTCAGTTCCTTAAGGTACTGTTATCAATGAAGGCCCTGCGAAGGAGGTCCTAGAGCATTTAAAGCCCCCATTTGGCCTACGGAATCCGTAGTGACAGGAACCGCTCAACTAGACAACCATCCTAGACATTATTCCTACTCCCTTGCTGAATGTTAAGCAGAGAGGAGTGATTCACACTGTTATAGTCGCTGGCATGACTCGGTCGGGGATATAACCCGCGAACTCCCGAACAGGAAGCGAGCACTCTACCACAAGGCTACCAGTCGGTAGGAATTTGTGTACCATCCTTACCATGTCCTCATCTTCAAGTGTGTGTTTTACCAGTCATCGCCATCGCTTACCACCAAAAAGCCGCTTTGATGAAGGCGTTGACACATTTTTATGGCCTTATGTTTTATGTTTACTAAAGCCTTCACAGTACTATGTTATTTATTTGTAATTCCAAATGAAACAACATACAATTATTAATAATTAATAAGGTAATCTTCGAATTAGAAATTAGTCTAAAGCTAAAAGGAGCTACACTCAAGCAACCTCGTCCCAGGGCTTCTACGCCGTCGTCCGTATATCAAAAAGGCAAGAAGCCCTGGGAACGAGGTTGACACTCAAGCTATACTCAGCAAGGATGAACAAGCGCAGGGGTTGACCACTTAAACAAATCGAGACAACAAAATATAAAGTGTATACTGGATTCAAAATGTTTGATTACGTCATCAATATGCTTTTAATTTCTTTTCGAACTAAAGGCTTCTGGGTACGACTTGTGTCCAAAATTCTGCATGATACTACGAAGATTTGGTTTATTGTCACTAACATAACATTTGAATCTAAGTTGGTGATCAATCTTAAATCTTTTGTTCATTTCAGAGTTTTCTTGATTGTTGGCAGTCTGGGATTGGCAATCGCGAACAGTGTGAAAGGTTATCAACGTGGTTGGGTTGATTCATCTAGACTAGTTTTGGTAACGTAAATATAAACATTAATATTTCAGGATTTCAATATTTCAGCGGGCACATTTGATAAAATATCTCTGCGAAGGAGTACATTTTAGTAGAAATATATACAGAAACATATACTCACCACTGAGAGATTTTGCTGACAAAAAATGTGAATCATGTTTAATGCTGCAGCGCTTATTTGAGGATGGTGTTTATTTTCCTTTTTGATTTTGATGATGGCGGCGCGTATAAAAGGTCAGTACCTATTTGAGATAATTCGGATTTACATTTTGCTTCAGTCACGCACACGGACCTCGTTTGGTGCTACAGTGGGAATCTCCATAAAGCGGACACCATTGGGACCTGAAAAAAGTGTCCGCTTTATAGAGATTCCATATGAAAATTAATTTTTAGCAAAAATAAATCGAGAATGTGTCTCTAATATGGTTTGTAAAGTTAAATGCAATGAAAAACGTTTTATTCTAAAGATAAAAAGTCAAATGCTACTATACTTGAAACCAAAAAACTCACGGCACTGGCTACGGACTCGAGATTCCTGTGAATTTCAAATTTCTTGGACTTGCCAAAGCCATTTAGTGGGCAGAAAATGCTATGAAAAAAGTTATTCGAAGATCGACAAAAAAACATTGCAAAAAGTAAATATTCCAAGAAAATATAAGTTATTTTACTTGAAAAATTGCTTTTGTATCTGTGTCCGCTTTATAGGCAAAAAGTTAATTTGGGACCTGAAAAAAGTGTCCGCTTTATGGAGTCTCCGCTTTATAATTGTCCGCTTTATAGAGACTTTCTCATAAGAGTTTGACTGTAAATCCATCCGTTCCTAGATAAACTGTCCGTCTTAAAGAGGTGTCCGCTTTATATAGTGTCCGTTTTATAGAGATTTCACTGTATTTCCTTTTCGCACCTTCTACTCTCCGTCCAGGATGTTTTAGGGCCAGGTTTAGGGTTAGGATTAGGGTTATTTTTTATCTCCGTGATGAACAGCCAACTATTAAGAAAATATGGCAGATACATTTAGGAGGGTGGGGGTGTGAAAAGCAAATAGCGCCCCTTGTTTTTATGTTGATATATAATAGCTTTTAAATGATCTTATCTTTATCATTTGGTTATCACCATGACAAACAGATTGTTTTTTGTTGTGTTTAAACCATAAAAATTGTCTCTTGAAACATTTCTGTTGTCTCATTTAGGAAACACTACTCTTAATCATTTTCCTGACAGAATATGTACTGCGTGTTTGGTCTTCAGGCGCACATGGTACATACGGAGCTTCAGGAGGATGGAAAAAGTATTTACTAACACCCCATATGATTATAGGTATGATGCAATTGATTTTACTTGAACAATGCATTCTTTTTCGGCACGTTTTGTCATGTACAGAACTTTAGATTGGAATTTTAACAGTTCCTCTTCATCATTCAATTGTATTTATTATTATGTTTTATTTACCCAGGATAACCTCTTCAGTTCCTTATAACGTTCTATTATTAATGAGGGTCCTGAAAAGGAGGTCCTAGAGCAATGCCCCCATTACGGAAGCTGGGAGGAAGCGAGCACTCTACCACAAGTCTGCCAGTTTTCAACTATCTCTTTCAATTATCATACAACTACGAGAAATTATGATCAATTAAAAACGTTTCATTGGAAATCGAAAGCATTTGATGAACTTTATTTTCAATAACACAAGGGGGAATGTTTATGCAAATCCTTACAACAATTAATTATCGCATTGCATGATGGTAGTTGTGTGACATTAAGGAGATATGATATTGAAGTACGAATACAATTTGCATTGACAGAGTTTCTGTTAAGTCATACCTCAGTACTCCTTTCTGTGTTTGCCGTAGAGAGATTTTTCTATCTTATTATAATAATCTGCGATTGCGCATCCTAATTTTATTTTAATCACTTTTTTTGAACTCTACAACAATTCCCAAATTGAACATTTCGCCATGGGAAAGGCGAATTTGACACATCCTTTTCGAAGTTAAACTCGGTAATATTTTTTACCTGGGTTACTAGTATTTCCTATAATATAGCCAAGTCTCGTTGTACAGAGGTGTCTGTCTTATGGAATATCTATCTTAACGTGGTTTCACTTTACATGAAGTGTTACTGCTTTCAAATTGTTAGATGAACTTTATGCAATCATAACTCCATCAGATACTGAATCTCGATATCCCAGGGGTTAATTCCTGGGAGTCACCGGTTTTGTGAAACTTTTTTTGTATAATATTGCCTGTCAATAATTTAGTTATCTCTATGACAACGTAATGATATGATTATGCCTTGGATTATGCCTTGGAAACGCATTACTTTCATTTTTGAAACGTCTTTTGTTCTATCGAGGCCATTTTTAATGATGTTGAAGAAAACATTAATGAGATATATATCTGAGTTATGGAGCCAAATTTAATTACACAAAATTGGGGAAGATTAAAACCCATAACGGAGGATAGATTTCCTTTTCCAATCAGATCATAGATTCAATCGATTCAACATTTAATCTATTCATCTTCTTTTTTAGATTTGCTTGTGATATTCTCTTCTCTTGGTTTGGTGATATCCTCTCATATAGCAATGAACCCAAAACAGGAAAGGTGCGACCGGCTTTAAAGGTTTTCCAAATCAATTCTTTTGAATTTCAGTCGTCATAGAGGTACAGGTGTATGTAGCATGTAGTTAAGTAGACAGTCGAGTTACTGACAAAATAAAACAGGTTTAATTTGCGATTTGACAGAAATTTGTAAATGTAGAGATATAGTGGCAAATATCAAACAGAAAGTATAGTACGGCCAAATCTGTGTTATCTCTATAATTTCCTTGTAAATGAATCACCGTAATTCGAACACTCCAAAAATCGAACAATTTATCTGGTTCCTTCAATGTTCGAATTACATTACATTACAATTTGTTCAAAACTCTCAGCGATCAAGTGCATTTCTATAGAAATATACAATATGAAATAGTGATTTCAATAAAAATGCACTTCATCGCAGTGATCTTTTGACGATTTTTCTCACTGGGAATAACAGGGACGACTTTATTCTAGATTACTTCATCTTCTGCAATTGCTTCGAGTGCTTCGTATCGACAGACAACGGGGCGCGTTTAGAGCATTCTGGAAGGTTTTCAAAAGACACAGAAAGGTACAGATCTTTGGCAACTAGTCATCTGTCATTATGATTTACCAACTTGCTCTCCACTTTGGCTCCAGTCTTCACATCGTATCATAACAATAGAAGTCTCAGTTATGGAGAGGCCCGACTTTGAAAATGAGTGTAACTTTTTAAATGATTGTTGTTTCGTTGCAATTTTTATACCATTAGATAAATGTTTTCCCAAGCTTTTCATAATGAAGATCAAACTTTGACTAACAAATTTTGTAGATCATTTTATTTCATTGAAGTGTATTTAGGGTGATATGGGGCAAGATGGGTCGGCGGGTAAGTCGGTTTCATTATAACTTGAAGTGTAGATAGAGCCTTAGAAACCGATATTTTTACCAAGTGGTCACTACTCGCCTACCATTTTGTTCTCATAAAATTATCAGTTTCTAAGGCTCTATCTACACTTCAAATTATAATGACCAACCAGGCTTTTCATTAAGACGCGATCAATTTTGATGATCAATTAATCGCTCTCGTCAATTACATTTAATTCTATATTTTTTGATTCAAATAAAAAGCATTCCAATGTTTGTTTTTCTCTTCTCTTCTTGGTTACGCAACCTTTTTTTCTATTACTAAACCATATTTATAAAGCTACATTTTTTATTTTTTTATAGTGGTTTATCGTAAAAAATTGTTAATGTTCTTATCGGTTATTATCTTGAATAAAAAACGAAAACCAATCTGACTGAAACTAGTGGTATATTACCGAATTTTTCGTCTTCGAGGAATGGGGGTAGTGGCGAAAGGAAAGTCAGTCAGAACCCCTAGGATTCTGCATTATTATTGTTCGGAGTGGTTCCACCTACTTTCCTAGCATAAGCAAATCGGCTGATTTCGTTATGGAAGTAGGTAGAGGAAGTTTGGAACTTTGTAAGGGTGCCGAACATAATTTTTTCATTTTCGACGAGAGTATTTATAGCAAAATTTAAAAATCTCGCGCGTCAAAATTGATTTACAAGAGCAATTTGCCTAGATTTTCGCGCGTGCTTTATTTTAGCACGCGATATTTTATTTACTAGACCTTTTCTTCAATCTCGGTTAAAAGCCTGTTACCCTGTCGACCCATCTTACCTCATATTACCCTAAAAGTAGCAGGTAAAAGTAATAAGAATAAATCCACCATATTTTGTGTTTTTAGGAATTACTAACGTGCTGGTATATGGGCTTTCTAATGGTCACATTTGTTAGTTTCCTTGTTTATGCGTTGGAGTCTAAGAAGGGAAGAGAGAAATACACTTATGATGATTTGTTCAACACTGTTTATTGGGGTGTGGTATGGTACTACAATTTTCATTGTTAGTT
The DNA here is from genome assembly GCA_027922465.2 of Turritopsis dohrnii. Taxonomy (NCBI): domain Eukaryota; kingdom Metazoa; phylum Cnidaria; class Hydrozoa; order Anthoathecata; family Oceaniidae; genus Turritopsis; species Turritopsis dohrnii. The sequence goes on along the minus strand of BQMF02000096.1, from coordinate 72,331 downwards.
ACTGCATTTATCCTATATTACTAGTAGATAAAAAGTTGATAATTTTGTTCAACACTGTTTATTGGGGTGTGGTATGTTACTACAATTTTCATTGTTAGTTACTGCATTTATCCTATATTACTAGTAGATAAAAAGTTGATAATTTTGTTCAACACAGTTTATTGGGGTGTGGTATGTTACTACAATTTTCATTGTTAGTTACTGCATTCATCCTATATTACTAGTAGATAAAAAGTTGATAATTTTGTTCAACACTGTTTATTGGGGTGTGGTATGTTATTACAGTTTTCATTGTTAGTTACTGCATTTATCCTATATTACTAGTAGATAAAAAGTTGATAATTTAACTGTTAAGTAGCAAGCAATAAACCATTCTATTTAGATGATATTGTAGACAAGGCAATGTTTCATACATAGCATACAGGAATGATAATGATATTCTCTTGCATTACTATAGAGACTATCTGAAAGTGTGTTTTTACCACTTTATTATTCCGAACCAGTCATTTATTTAATGGACTTTGGCCAATAAGAACCTCAGGACAAACCATTTGTTCCCTCAAAAACTACTAACCAGTTTGTCCAAAACGATTAAATGAATTAAGGAGCTGATGAAGTTTTTATCAAGTGAGGTTTCATTTCTAGTGATCACTAGACTTTCTTTCAAATCTAAAACAGAATTATCCTAGCTGTTGTAGCTAATAGCAAAATATAAATTTGTATAAAATTTCATCTATACTTTCTAAGGATAAAATGTCAAATCTTTTGAAACAATTTTTTTATAAAAACATGTTATCAATTTTGCCATCAATTCGTAGCCTAATAAGGTCAACTAGTCAAATACCTACCTCTTTCATTTGAAGTAGACAATTAGGAATCATGTTTCGACTGGCAGTAATAAAAAGGTTTTGTAGCAAGCAAAAATCAAAATTGGGCTAACAAAAGGAAATAGCACAAGTCCTAATAATCGACGTATATACATGATTTAAGTATTGATGTGCTAGGATAGATGCAAACTCAGAAGGTCGAACTAGATCCCACAACTCTGTAGCCACCAATGGAAAGCTCCAAAAATTTCTGGTTGAATTTCTAATGTTCAGAGTAGTAGGGGGCTAAAAGGGAGCTAATTTGTCAAAAGCGAAAATCAATCCATTTGTCTCCTACCCTTTATTCAATCCAAGTCTGTTTTCTTTGTTATCTCCAATTTCTTTGTTGGTGAGTTTCTTTTTCATTCTTAGATTTCTTTAACAACTATTGGATATGGTGATATCAGCCCAAAAACAACATCTGGGAAAATATTGATATGCTGTTTTGCTGTGTTTGGAACCTGCTTTCTTGCTATGCCCGCAGTATGATTATTTTTTTCTAAAACTCTCTTAAATTTGTTTACACAGAAATGCTTCATTCTGGCTAAAGTTTTGTTAAAATCTTTCTTTTGCTTTCTTTTTTTCTTTCTCTTTAAAATTTTTAAGTACCCACTTCTTTTAAGCGCCTCAGAAAAAGGTCTAAGTTAATAATTACTTCAGGAATTATAGGAAAAATACTCAAAATAACGTTGAGATCTTTATTTGAATGTTCACAAGACTGCTACAGCAGTCAGCCATTTTTTTATTTTGTGTGCTCACTCAAAAATCAGGTCGCATATAACTTCTGCCTTAGAATTTCCGAAAACTTGTAAAAGTGCTTTTTTTAAATAATTTTCAATTTATCACAGTAATGTTTATTCATAATACGTGTGCAACTATAAATGTCATCTAATAATAGATAATGGTCATTTACTTGACCTAAAGGTGATTCTCATTATGAAGTACGTGTTTCCTCTTCGATTGGTTTTAGGGCATCATAGGTTCTGGATTTGCCCTTCAAGTTGCTGAGCAACAGAAAGAGAAACACGTAAACAGAAGAAGAAGACCGGCTGCAGTTATAATACAGGTAAAGTAAAAACAACATACCTTGATGCTGGAGACACTGGAGATATTGGCTAACTTTAAGAAATTCTTTGCAATGGATAATGGCAACACATGCAAATTATCTAAACTGCAATCCAAAACGTATCATTAGTTTTCAGGTTTTATTGGCCCTACAAGAGTTTCTGGATCCAAAGAATAGTCAAACTTTAAAAAATTCAATGCGGTGAAGTGCATTTCTATTGAATTGATGAGTGTATCTCTATAGAAATTCACTCCTTCGCAGCGACATTTTTCTATAGCAACGATATAAAGTTCTAAACCATGTCTGCTGTACTAGCTGTGGATAGTGTAGTTGCTAAAGTTCACTTTTGATTTTTGTATTCTTTGTATAACAGTCTTTTTGGCGGAAATACGCCGGTGATAATAACTACGAAGCCACTTGGATGCCACACATAAAAGGAAGGGAAGAAAAGTATCACAAGAGAAACCAAAGAACTGATATGTTTGGTGTTCCGTTTGCACCTATTCTGTCTACCATGTCGAAAAATAACAATGTATTCGCTGAAAGAAGAGAAAAAGGTATATGTACATGTAGTACTGCGTGATATCCATCTCTAGTGACAAGATAATGCCAAGAGATATGATCATTGAAAATATCTTAGGGTAATATGGGGCAAGATGGGTCGGCACGGTAAGTCGGGTCATTATAACTTGAAATGTAGATATAGGGCTTGAGAAACCGATATTTTTATTGGAACAAAATGGTAGGCGAGTGGTGACCACTTGGTAGTGACGGTTGTTATGTTAAAAATAAGGCTCTATCTGCAACCTATCTACACTTAATGACTTAATGATCCAACTTGCCCCGCCATCCCATCTTACTCCATCTTACCCTATTGAAAAAAAAGAAGCGTTTGACGAACAAAACTACTACTCTTAATGGAATTGGGGAACCCTTATGCAGATCCCAGCATCTATAGGAAGCAATCATAGTATGATGGTAGTTGTATGATACATGGTAGCTGTGTAATATTGATAATACTGAAAATGGAAAGTGTTACCATCTTCCCAAAAAAACTTCGGCCCAAATTTTTCGTCACCCTATCGCCTGTATCGCGGACCCCAAAAAACGTCAGTTATTCCTATTGGTTACCGAGATAATTTTCCCTGAACGTCGCATTCGATTAGGGTCTCAATACAATGGTTTCACACAAAAATCAAATGAAATAATCACTCTCACAACTCAATCTACCATTTTGCGTGACAGACAAACAAACAAACGAAGAATCGGCTATTAATATATAGATGAAACATTATTGAGATTCTATTCACGATTTCATGTTTCCAGTTCTTAGCTTTTTAATTTCATTTTAGAAATGGACGATTTGCAAGCATCTCTTAATGGCAAAGCATTATGGTATCCTAGACAAACGTGAGTTGAGATCTAAGCTAAGAAGTACACGTTTGTTATAACAATATTAACCCTCAATGAAACCTAATGAAAAGTGTTTTTTGTTTATTTTCATTGTACTTTTGAAGCTTAAAAATATTTTCCATATGTTTTTAAGTAAAAGACTTTCATAATTTTAAATCTTAAAAATTTTAAATCTAGGGCTACTTACGTAGGGGGCAATTTTCCGGTGTAATTGTCCTAGAACCCAATTCTTAAAGTGCTCAATATTAAATCCTATTCTTCTAACGATTCTCTTCTTTTTCCAACTCAAGTCCTAAGAATCCTAAGAGCAAACCTTCCAAGTCACCTTGAATGGGCAAAACCGCTAAAGATCCCTGCAATGAAGGGCATTTGTATCGAAATGTGTATATTTCTATAAAAATGCACTCCTTTCAATACATATACCACGTGTAATAGTCGTTACTATACATGCTTTTTGCATGGCTGAATCAAAATGAACGATATTGTAATCAAAATTACGAAGAAGTTAGGTCAAAGGTTTTAAGAAACAGTAGCCAAATTATTTTTAACGTCATTTAACAGTCTGATGTTTTGATATCTCGTAATTCATGCGAGAGACCGGGGTTCAATTCCCCTTGGCGGCGATTCATCATGAGCGAGTGAATGTACCTTAGCGCCGGGTCGGCCCATGCCATGTGAGGGAAATTCGGTAGATGATACATCAGGCGTTGCAGGAGGTCATCCAGAAGAGCACAGGTCCTTGATTGGGTATGTGTCACTCATGAGAGTGTCAAATACTTCGGAGCTTCCAGCCTAAGCCGTGGCCCTTCCTGGAAAGCAGATGCAATAGCAACTGAGTGAGGCAAGCCACGTAAAACAATACTAAATAAATAAATAAACAAATAAATCCGTTGTTCTTAAAGACAATGCTTAGGAAAAAACTTTTTTTATATTCTTTCTAGCTTTTTAAGATTATTGGTAAACCCACACCATAACTATGATAGTTCGTAGCCGGTTACCTTAGCAACAACGTTTATTATTGTGATGTGGTGGTTTATAATAAACTTTATTGAGAAACTATGAAGAAAATAAGAAAGTTACTCTTTAACGTCTTCATCTTGTTCTAAACATTTCTCTTATATAGTCTTACACCGGCTGAAAAGATAGCACTACGTTTTGTAAGGCTGCTCAAGTGCATTTCATCACTGAAGAAATTCAGAGTAAGTATTTCTTTAACAATATTGATTGAATATGTGAGGGTTTGTAAGAGATTTTCTCATAGTGATGTTACCATTTTATTTTGTTTTTTAAAAATTTATCTTGTTGTTTTTATGTAAGGAGTGAAGTGAGTGAACCTTATGTCAAGCACACATATCTCTTTTCTTATAGTGAGTTCGATAACCTACAGTAAGACAACTAAGACTACAATACTATAAAGAACGTTAGACTTCAGAATTAGCAGATATCTCCATACTTTTCAGCCACTTTGTATAGTTCCGTTTGTCTCTACGTTCTGCTTTTGGGTAGCTTCTCAAAATCCCTTCTTTTCAAAGTAACGCCGTTCTGAAAGAACTTTTAAAAATTGTGTTATGATTTTGGCCAGTTAATTTTTTAACCTGTTCAGTTGATTATTTGGACTCGACAGCAACCATATTTGTTTATAGTTTGGATAAAAATGTTTAGGAGTCTTTTCGTGTTCAGTGGAAATGAACTTAGAACACAACCAACAAAGTTGAGAAAACTTAATACTCTCCCTGCAGAATGAATACAACAAATTTAGACAACGTAAACACCGTTTGTGTTCTAGGTCAAAACAAATATTTACCTTTTTTTGTCTAAATTTTTACACTTTTGGAAATATAGGAAACGTATCTAGCTATTGGTATGAAAATTTATTTGCTCATTTGAAAGTTGGGACCACTTTTTTCTCGGATACACTGTTTATTTCTTTAGAAATGCACTCCCTCGCATTTTTCTTTTTACAACAAATTTGCTCACTGGGCCGGTGTTTGAATAGAAAATTTGAAAAGGAAGGAAAACCCTCTTCGCAGTGGGCAAAATCGTCAAACAGTCACTTCGACGGAGAGCAATTTTATTGAAATTGTGTGTATATTTCAATAGAAATGAACTCTTTCGCAGAGATTTTCTAACGGATCCCCCACATTTAATTCTGAGAGTGTATTCAAATAATTCAAATAATTTTGTTGCAGCAAGCAAGACGACCTTACGACGAACGAGATGTCCTTGATCAATTTGCTTCATCACAGGTGGAGATGTTTGCCAAGCTACGTGATGTTCGCGAAAAGTATGTACAATTCTCAGAGCAAAATCATCAAAAAGTCACTGCGATGAAGAGCATTTTTATTGAAATAGTGCGTATATTTCTATAGAAATGCACTCCTTCGCAGTGAATTTTATCACTATTCCTTCTGATTATTATATTGCAGTAAAAAATAAGCCTGCGACAACAAAAATGTTCCTATACATTGTCAAAATTATATAATAATCACAGTCTTCATCTAACATGTCTAAGTGACAGGATAATAGCGATATCTCAAGAACGTGTGATGACTAGAAACAGAAATTCGAATCTGTTTCATGTACGTCGCGTTGTGAAAACATCAAGCGATAAACGTCTTGTGCGACAGATAAAGACATGTCGAATAGATCGTCAAGCGATAAACTTGAAGCTAATTAAACGTTAGAGTGTCTGTCAGTTCTGCAGAGAATGAAGATTAACATATAAAAAACGTTTTATTAGAAAATTCATAATTTAAATATTTTCCCCTGTAATTAAAGTATTATAAAATTAGTGCGAGCTCTTCTTGAATGGGCATTTCCTACCATTGAACATCGACTACATTGATCATGCAATGCAAAAACTATAGCCGCTCTTGTGGTCGGTGAAAATCGTTTATACTTAGATCCGATTTGATTTTGATTCAATCCGATTCAAATCCAGATCGAACTAAGCCGTAAACGGCAGTTACTACGGGTTATAGAACCATTTTTGTCGTTTCTTGGCAACCAATCAAATAAAAACCCATTGATTTAGGTTTTGATTTTTGTTGTGTGTTAAAGTGGGCATACATCTATTTTCATAGTTTTTTTATTTTAATATTTCATTTTTTGTTTTCTTCCTCAGGTTTGAAGGTTGCTTACAAGTTACAAGTAAGATATCATTTCTTCAGAAATCATTTTTAACCATGTTAATAAATACTGTTGATTGATTTTGAAATTAATATAATCTTAAGCTAGGTGATAGACTGAATTTAACTCGTCTATAACTTCGAAAACAAGTCTGAAGAAATTTCTGACTCTTAACTTAAACTTTGTCCCCTTTGAATTTCTTTCACTGTACTGGTTGTACTACCAATAGTAAATGGTAATATTTTAGACATGAAAGCTGGGGAAAATGCTACACAGATATCCCATTTGAGAAGAGAGGTGATTGATTCTTCAATATTTTTTTATATCTATATGTCATATGAACACTTGTTTGCTTGTCATACGTTTCCCAGCCGGCACATTTATTAAAAAATCTCTGCGATGGAGTGCATTTCTATAGAAATCTACCCACAATTTCGTTAAAAATGCTCTCCGTCACAGTGATTTTTTGACGATTTTGCCCACTGGGTTTTAAAAATACTACCAAATATTTGTATTTTGAACCAACTCTGTAAAAGTAAATCACCTTAAACGAGTTTGTTATAACAAAGACTATATACATATACATATTAAGCTCGAAAGGACCTTCAACGCAATTTTTTACCAGAACTTCAAGCGTAGTTTTCACCCTAAAAAATTTTTACTTTCGCTCTGAATACCGTAAAAGTCCAACTTTTGGATGCGGCGTTTATTGGAGAGCGGCGTTTATTACTAACGTTTGGCTATAAGTGCGGCGTTTATTAGAGGAAACATGGTACTTAATCTATCGAGCACTTTAAGTATACACCATTGACTTTACTATTACTCCAGTTGTGATATGATGTTATAATTATCTTCTTTTGATGTTCCAGATAGAACTGTTGAAGCTTGAAGCTGCAGAAACCAATAAATTAATCAGGCGTTTGCTGAATCAACGCTCTATTACCGTGAAATCGAGTAAAGATGTAGACATTTAGAAAGAGTTTGAAGCAGGCAAGTTGCTGAGGACATGATAGGCATGGTGAATGTCTGATGAAATAAAGATTCTGGATGAAATATGAACAAGTGAGGATTGAAGACATAAAGTGATTGGATTAGTACGAAGCAGAGGCACCTACTAAGACAATTCTTTAGCAATAATCTTAACACTGTAGACAGTGATAGAGAAGATTCACTGCATATAAACAATGAACTTAAGTCTTTCGAAGACGAGTTTAGCTACTAAAATTCTTTAGGAACTTCATGATGTAATGTTAGCTTTAGGGTGTATTTTCAAGAAGGATGGGAAATCATCTTTAACATGCAATCGGGATATTCAGGACACTAATGAATGTTATGACATGTGACATATGACATATAGTATTACAGAATAAAAAGGAATCTACGTTCTACCTTTTTTTTAGGCAAAAACAACTTCGCTACCAACTAAAATCCCCAATAAATAATGTCGACTTTTTTTAGGTAATTTTTTCAAATCTTTTGTCGTACCTATCAAGCTCCGATGTAATTTTTAAATTGTAGATTCCGAAAGCATCCGGAATTTACAATTATCAGCTTAGCAATTTCCTGTTGTCTTTAATCAAGATGAAAGGTTTCGAAAGATTTAAGTTTTTCCTCTAAGTTTTTTAAGCAATCTGAGAATTGTTTACGACAGTGTTTATTATATACATTTCGGCATCAAAAATTTTCAGAAATAGAAAAGTAGAAGAAAAGAAAATCGAAAAATAAGTTTGGAAAAATTCATTGATTTCTTAACGATCAATTAAGATGTTTAATAATAACATCAGTTTCCGAATACAAAAACAAGAAGCCGCTTGGCTTGAAGACTTCAGGACGTAACACAACGATACATATCTGGTTTCAAAAATACAAACTTGCCGAATTGCCAAATTACGGTCAAATCTAACAAAATGACTGGCAAATTCAAAATCAACATCTTCCATTTGTGCTTTGTACAAATTTTTATGAATATTAAAAGAACTTTCGAAATTTTTGGTCAAATCAGACAAAATGACTGTCAAATTTGAAATCAGCACCATTCAATTGTGCTCTGTGCAAAGGTTCATGAAAATTGAAAAACTTTTGAAATTTCACCCAAATTGTCAGATTTTAGTCAAATCAGACCAAAGTCATTGTCAAATTCGAAATCAACATCTTTCAAATGTGATCCGTGCAAATTTTTATGAAAATTGAAGAACTTTCGAAATTTGGTACAAATTTGGCCCAAATTGCCCAATTTTAGTAAAACCTGGCAAAATCATTGTCAAATTCTAAACCAGCACCTTTCAATTGTGATCCGTGCAAAATTTCATGAGAATTGAAGAATTTTCGAAATTTGGTCCAAATTTGGCCTAAATTGTCCAATTTTAGTCAAACCTGGCGATATCATTGTCAAATTCGAAATCAGCACCTTTCAAATGTGATCCGTAAAAAATTTCATGAAAATTAAAGAATTTTCAAAGTTAGGTTCAAATTTGACCTAAATTGCCCAATTTTAGTCAAACTTGGCAAAATCATTGTCAAATTCGAAATCAGCACGTTTCAAATGTGATTCGTGCAAATTTTTATGAAAATTGAAGAACTTTCGAAATTTGGTCCAAATTTGGCCTAAATTGCCCAAAGCTGGCAAAATCATTGTCAAATTCGAAATCAGCACCTTTCAATTGTGCTCTGTGTAAAATTTAATGAAAATTGGCCTACTGGAAGTCCGAATTTGACCAAATTTGCGAATTCGGCAACGATGTCATGTAAACGCTGCACAAAAACGTTCATAACTTGGAGTAGTAGTAGGAGGAGGAGGAGAAACCACGGGTATTTTAAACAGTAATCAATGTAACAATTTTTTATCGCTTTCACTTTAACAAAGCCAATGTTACGCGCGTTTAAAAAAGTTTTAAGTGAGCAATTACTTTAATTGAGAGTCTCAGATGTCACATAACGGCATAAAAGATTTTGCACCTTTAAACAATAAAGATCGGCCGTTAACTTTTGTTTTAATTGATCGTTAAAAACTTAATGAGTTTTTCCATACTTATTTTTCGATTTTCTCTTCTTCTACCTTTCCATTTCCTACAAAAATTACATCGCGAGAAAGACCAAAAAATAAGGATTCCATCAATATAAAATTTATAAAAATTAATTGGATATTTTCTTAAAAAATCTCAACTACTCATGACCTTCGCGTTTATTCTCGGTCCCTTGAGACGTTTATTTGCGGTCCCTTGAGACGTGTTTTCTCACCCCTTTGAGATGTTTTTCTCGGTCCCTTGAAGAAACAACTCTCGTTAATTTGTTTTCAGTTTGATTTTCAATTTCTAATCAAGTGGACAGTCATCCAAACACAATGGTGGACAATCCAATCATCTCAAAGATAATGATTCACATGGGAATTGAACCCACGACGTCTCTTTCTTTGTTACCAATTTCGAAGGTGGATATAGTATTGTTTGTGTTGTTGTTGCTAGATTGAAGTTCAAATTAGCTATCGCATCACGTTTACACGTTGACGTGATGTCATATACTTACACCCTGCTCAAAATAGATATTTTTATTAATTGTGTTTAATCCGAATTCAATAAGTTTTTTCCGGATCTGTCTAAATGTGAACAATAATGACTTTCATCAAATTGACAGCGTCAGCATTAAAGTGAATTAACAGTTAATAAGATGGCTATAGGACTGTAAATACAAAGAGGAGGAAAAACGTATCCAGTTAGATTAACGTCGATTCGACGTCGCTTTCCGTTGTTGGATGACGGCCATTTAATGGTTGAAAACAACGAAACAACGTTAGTTCGCGACATCGAAACGAAATTGCAAAATGACAATAAAATACATCTATTACATCTTTTACATTTATTCGTCCAAAACACATATGCAGGAAAGATGTTCAATTTAATGGAAATTCTTCTATTCGGAAACCTTTTGTAAACCGATTGGAATCCTTGCAAACCTTTTATCGTAAACAGCATAATACTGTCTTGTCAAAAACTACATATAAATGTAGAGTCCAACCTCGAACACAGAGTCTCTTGCCTTTTCGATGTACGGATAGCGAAAAGGTATAGAAATTTACAAACAATTTCAATAAAAATGCTTTCTGTCACAGTGACTTTTTGACGATTCTGCCTACTGGCTCACCACTGATGTCCTCCGGATGGCTTTTTAACAATGATAGCCCGTTCTACATCTAACCTCCTAGACCACGGCTTCATATTTTGTTGAGATAGGCATAGTTTTTAGCATTTCATTGTCACATTTACAAGATGAAATCAACCTCGTACCCAGGGTTTCTTGCCTTTTCGATATACAGATCGTGGTATTTTCGGTAGATGGTAGTATGATCTTAGAATGGGTTAAGTCAGGGATACTTTAAAAGCTTTAACATATCCCTGGTTAAGTGCGGTGTAGGTTTGTAAAGGATGAAATACAATCAAGCATTGGACATGCTTGACAAGTCGAACGATTTCTATTGTTCTGCAAATATAGAGCATGCGTAATGAGTAGCAGTAGATATCGAAATGTCAACAATCAAATCTATCCGTGCACATTTAGATAGGTTAATATCCAAAGATACTTACTGTGGCTTTATGAGAACCAGATCCAGATTAGGGGATGAAGCTGGCCAATTATAATGGCATATCCTTACACGCAATTGGTTAATTGATCTTCGACACTTCGAATTTGAAAAAAAAAACAACCATACTTGATTTTCAATAGGGTTGACACTAAGGGCCTGATTACACGAGGTGGGTTGAGTTGTAAAAAAAGAAAGTCTATTAAAACGTTGAGCGTTATTGCATGAGAAAAATTGACCCGGGTCAACTCGCTTTGCCAAATCAACCCGCTTTCACAACCAGGGGAAGAAAGCCAATTCGAGTTAAGTCATGTTGACGTTTTAGCTCACGTCTTGTTTTCATGTTAAACGCTGGTTGTACGAAATGAGCTAAGCTTTCAACCTAACTCGTACCAGCATATAATCAGACGCTAAAACTGCAGTACTAATTTCCTTTAAACTTAAGATTCCTTGCCTTCTTGAAACATTATCGCTTTTTATATTAATTTGAAGTTATTTATTCAGGTGTTGAGCAGTTAACTGATTTCTGGAGGGCACAAGTTAGAGGCGTATTCAGGGTCAGTCAAAAAAAGTGGAGGAGTCCAACAATACGATATTTACTTGCACGCTTTCCTTTTCTAATTTAAATGACTAAACTCTCCTTCACAAATTTTCACTGACTTGCAAATCATCTTTACATTTTAGCCAAACTCATGGAATCGATTAGTTACTTCATTTCAACATTTACCTTACATAATATTTCTATTATATTCTTATATGAAACGAAAGATCACTATTTTGAACGTTCGTTTTGAGGGACTCAATATTTTTTGAATCTGTTCCCAGTGCGCAAAATCGTCAAAAATTTCACAGCGACGAAGAGCATTTTTATTGAAATTGTGTGTATATTTCTATAGAAATGCACTCTTTCGCAGAGATTTTTCAACAAATGTGCCGGCTGGGTATATAAATCTCATGCAAATGTAGAGCAAATATAGTTTTGTGTAAACAAAACATGATGATTTCTATGAATTTTGGCCAATGGTTCACACAAGACAAATTGAACTCAAAATCGAGTGTTTCGCTTACAGGAGTGAGGGTTTTACTTATTGGAAAAGGCAGTTTTGAATTCTGTGTATTCTCTCCTATCAAAAAACACTATAAGGTCGTAAAATTCAAGGTATCTTATGAATCAATTCTCTCAATAAATTATGCAGCAAAAGAATATTCCTTGTATGCCATTCCTGGAAATACGATAAATGATCTCTAAAAGTCCCCTTTTGTCCGTAACTTTATAACTTTATAATGTTTTAATGCAATTCATAGTGGGACCATTACTAACACTTCTTTCAAGTTTCTTTGATACTTTTACATTTCAACACCTTCTGAAACATCATATCACAATGCCAGAATTCAGTTGAGTTAAACTAAACATACGTTGTGAGTGTGGTTACTGTTCCGATGGATGGGTTTGTGTACACAAACTCATCTGTGTTGATGGATGACTTCCGACGCCTCCACCGAAAGCAATGTTGTTTGAATGTAAGGGTTTTCACTGAGAATATGTACAAGCAAGGTGCCAAAATGGACTTGAGCGAAGCAAAAAACAATGCAACTTCTTCTAGCTCTTCATAGTTTGGTATGTTGTAGCTGGTCACATGAATGAATAATAGCACAACCAATGGTGACCAGCACAGGATGAAAAGAATGACAAGATTACGGGTCAGTTTGATGTCTTTGGAGTCAAAGAGAAGATCCACTTGTAATCTGTAGTTTTGCTTGTTATTTTTAGTGTTAGTTGTCATGGAAACAAATGAAACTGATTGGCATAAGTTCTTTTTCTGTTTTGACATTTCTTCTTTCGATTGACGTGACAAATGGGTTGAGTAACGAGGATGACGTAATGAGTTAGCCATTTTAGAACTACTTTTACCCGAAAACGACCGATTCATATCAGACTTCGTTTTTTCTAGAAAAACCAACCATGACTGGGTAGCGTCTGTTTCGTACGTCCGTTTTGGATTTTTATCGGAAGCATCGGGTTTATCTGCGTTCACATAGTTTTCAATAATATAATCATCGATGTATTCATTTTGACGCCCTTCTTTAGTAGAATTGCGCCATGCTTTGACTTTTTTGTAATAATGAATGTCTATTTCCTGCTCAGTTTCAATAACGCCCCTGTCAATAATACCGTTCCTTCTGTTTTTCTTTGAAGATCGTTTATTTACATTTATTTGAAAATCCAGCATTTCTGTTCCTTCTTCTATGGTCACACTGTCCACGGCAACATTGTTAACAAACTGCAAACCACTGAAGTCACTCCTGTGTGACGATAGTGTTTGAGAATAATACGCCATCGATTTTCGGTGGCTGCGTAAAGCGGCATAAATCATGTAATACCCCACAATAAACATGATTAAGGCTGGCACATAAAACGAGGTAAATATGATTTTTTCGAATTTGTTTCCAGTTTTGTTGAAGTAAAAACGAAACAGACAGTAAAAGGTGGTAACGAACGCTAAAGATGAAAGCCATATCAAGAAAGTGATACGTAACACCGTTTGTCGGTAAATCGAACGACGAAAAAATGGTTTAGTTACGGCGAATATTTTGAATAATGTTAACACGATTAGCGTTAACGCAGGAACTACCAACGACAAACGAAATGCTAAATTCTCAGTAACATCGACAACGGTCTTGATCGTCTCAGAACCAGTTACGCGTTCCTCGTAAACAGTTCGTAATATTTTCACAACTATGAACAACAATCCGGTCAGAAGATCGCTGTACGTATGATTTAAGACGAGCAATGTCGCTGAGGGGAAGTGCTTTCCACTCTCCCTTTTTGTGTACATAATTACTAGCTGAACAGTGTTGGTAAAGATTATAAGAGTTCCAATGATAGGGAAAAAATAATCAAATTTTAAGTCTGTCATTTTTTTCACATTGAGCACACCAACTGGCAACCAAGCTAATTAAATTAAGTCCATGTAATTTTAACACGCAAACTTTTGTTGATATTTGAATGTATCTAAAGAACAAGTGACGTGGAGCTGTTACATGGGAGTATGATGCAATCTTACTATCTTTACCATTGAAAGTTTCTTATTTTGCAAAATTTGTTCAAAAATCACTGCGGAGGAGTGCATTTCTATAGAACTACACACGTTATTTCAACAAAAATGTTCTTCATCGCAATGACTTTTTCTCGATTTGCCCACTTGGACAAGACATGTTTGGATCAACGGATTTCAAACTATATGCAAGATAAACATTTTAGCCTCACTCACACAAAAAAATTCAACAAGATTACAACACAAACTTAGCTCGCCAAAAAGCCAAAAACATGATTTCAGAGGCGTTCAGAATTATTCAGAGGCGCTGTTTCAAGTTTAAACAAAAGGTAGGTGTACAATAAACCATCAGTTAACCATCATTTAACCAACAATTAACCAGCATTGAAGCTAGCTAATCAGGCTAACTTGAAACATACCAATAGATGTCAACAGAGTTAAACAACTAAACCAATCAGAACGATTGTTATTAAACAATCAAGGAAAATATAAAAACACGAAAAAACATTTTATAAAAATCGCCAGTCACTGAAACTTCCTATCCTGATAGAAGTCATCTGCTCAATCCAGTCTGTGTTTACTAAGAACTGTTATGTTTATCCTAATTATTAGACGTTGTGAGGTTCGTTGTATTATTCCAATATTATAAAAAAGGAAACATCAAGAAACGTTTTTAGTAAGCCCAATAATATGAAACTGGCCAGAGTGAGCCCACTAGCTTAGTTTGTTTGTTATAGAAAAACGCGACTTTTTCATTGTTAGCAATGACAGTTAAGTAAGGAATAAGATTTACAAAGCGTCAATAAAATGATGCCAAAAAATACCTCTTCTACGCCTTTCCTGTAAATGACGTCATAGAACAGGTGATTCTTTTACTTAATTGCGATTACGTGCTAATGGAACTTGTGAGATCTATGAAACCTTAATGACTATTGTTATTTGATATTATGCATCGTTATTCTTATTGAAAGCGAGGCTGGACACAATGATATCGAGGTTTTGTGTCATTTGTGGAGAAATTTATATTCACCTTTTGAAGATAAACACTGACGTCATTAATAATTCATGATAAAGAACATGAAAACAATATGGCCGGATTTTCCAATCTTTAGTTTCGTCAGTTTTTTTTACTTTTGCGATGTTTCGCATACGTGGTCAAATTTACTCATCATTTACTCAAAATTTAAACAGAGGAAATGATTCAACAAATTCGCCCATGCTTTCGAAAGGTTTCTCTACGCTGCTGATACAGAATCCAGCGTGAGAAAAAACGATTTCGTTGGCTTTCCATCAAGTTAGTTTCCAGGCTTTTTTGCTTTCTCATCTAGTTCCCATGCAAATAAAACCCCGGAAACTAAGGCTAAATTCACTCACTAACCCATAAAAGCATGAGGCGTTACTGAAAATTCTTACATGGCTGGCACAAGTAGTTGCTATGTTTAGCTTCCACTAATTGCAAACTTTTAAAATACGACACTAGACATTAGACAAATACAAACCATTGGCGGTAAATGTTTCGAAAAGTTTTCATAACCGCGTAATTCCATTTTAATTGAATACAGTCTTCGGTTCATTATATTTGATGATGTCAATTAAGAATGCTGACGTCATAAACTATGACTTTGGAAGTAGACCACGACAGATATTTGGACAAGTCAGTATTATATAGTACGTTTGTAGTAAGTGAGACTATCCATAACTGGGGCTTTCACTTTGTGGGACCAAATCTGTGGGTGGTCCCTTGAAATATTTGAAGGATAATCCATGTACTATTTTTCTTGAGAATCCCAGTTAATGGGAGGATACTGTGTATAACTCTGTGTCTCCTGTCGAACATCACCATCATGTGGTCATGTTGTAGACACCCAAATTAAGACTGTTAATATTTTGTAATATTTGTTAATAGTTTTACTTAGAATATCTTTAAATTGCTACAAAAGCCGTAAGTGGAACAACAGTGAGAAATTATGCTATATTACCTTACAAATTCAGGTAAAGTAGGAAATACCCTTTTCAAAAAAAATATATATATAGAAAAAAAAACTTGCCACAAAAAAAATTTCTGTAAGTACAATAAATATCAGTTTAAGTGTTCAAGAAGAAATATCTGGTTGTTTTATAAAACAGCTCATCACATGTTGGCGAGAACGTGTCCCCTTTAAGGCAATACATAGACTTGTCGATGCAATGGTTAAAAAGAAACAACAAGTGTTCTTAATAGGATTTGGGATGGTCAAAGGTATGGCAATAAATTTTTCTGAACTTATTTGTGGAGTCGTAAAAATTTTAGTGATGACCACAAAACAGTTCAAAAATGTGTATTCACTGATGAAACGATAGAACGGAAAATTGTCATTGAAGTAACTCTATTGTAAAAGACCCATTCCTGACAATAACACTTCCCATCTCCATTTTCACTTCGAGACTTTAAAAACGTACTTATCTGTTGCTTTTAAATTAATCATGCTGCAATGCCATCACACATTTCATCGCCAAAAGGAAATTCGAAAGAAGAAAAAAAATGTTTGCGGCCACAAAGTTCAAGATCTTTTGAAATAGAAACAGACATGCCTGAAGTGATCAGTCGGCAAAATCGTCTAAAAGTCACTGTGACGGAGAGAATTTTTATTGAAATTGTGTGCATGTTTATATAGAAATGCACTCCTTCGCAGAAATTTTTTAACAAATGTGCCGGCTGGATAGGGTTGTTTAAAGCTATCAAATGGTCGTCTGTAACTATTGTTTTTATCAGAAGCTTGGCTCTATATTTCCTAAAATATTTCTTGAGTAACAAGACTTGATGGTAATGTTTCGTGAGATTGCTTTGCGCGGGCTCGACGTTGAACTTAAAGTAGATTACAAAAGTAAATCAATGAGTATACAAGCAGTGAGCACCATTAAATGCATTTGCTAGAACAAGTTAAAGATAGGATAATCTGTCGTTATCATAAAATGAATCTTTAAAGTCCGTTACCCGATACCAGGTAGTAAGTCAGGTCTGTTTTTTATTTATTTATTTATTTATTTAATTGAATCAGCAGCCGCTAACAATATCTTTTTTCATATTTGGACAGGTAATAGCCAGTTGATTTTATTTCTATTTGAGAAGTGTTTCCGTTTCTGAAAGAAAATTATTTTAAAAAATACAGGTCGAGTAAAAAGGTTACTTTATTTTACAGGGAACAGTGCAGGTTTTAGAAATAAATTTACAGCAAATATCAGATACATAATGGATTCGTGAAAAGACATGACAAAAACATGCGGAATGAAATGAATGAAAGAGAAAGTCAGAAATAAAGTCATGTGACTTTGATGTATAGGATATTTGTACAAGGTAGAAACGTCAACATTTAAGAACAAATGCCTTAAACAGAAGATTATGGAGAACTCTCTCTCTGACAGCAATAACTTTATCATCGTCCTGACTTACTGCCTGCGTCGAATAACAGACTTTAAAGATTCATTTGACGATAAAGGCAGAAGATTCTCTCTTCAACCTGTTCTGAAAAATCCATCTGATAAAATCTGTTCGAGATGAAATACTTCCATAGACACATTTTAGTTATGTTATCACTTTCTAAAGAAAAACAAGTAGTACCAGATAAAACCAAGATTATCCACAAACATTTATACCAGATTATCTTCTATAATTAAAGCTCTTGCCATGACTTAAGATGTCTAACAAGTAGATTAAGATTCCACTTTATCAACAAGTGATCGAAGAAGCATGAATACTCCATAATCGTCTCAGTAACAACTCCATCGCCTCGTTGAAACCCTACACCTCCGTTGTGTTAATAGGTATCTTTATTGATTTTAATAAGATCTAAATAAAAGAACTGTTTTGAATGTGACAGAAAGAAAAAAAATTAGCAGATATTTTCTTTAATCTTTTAATGTCTTTTTAACGGTCCTGAGTAACAGTATAAACGGCGGAACGAGATAAAAAACAATTACGATATGATTTGATGTACATGTCAATGAAGTCTGTCAATTACAGTGGACGACATTATATTGGAATTAAATATCAATTTCGCTCACCAAAGTTATTTTGCTGACATGAATTTAAATCCAATTCTACGATGGAGGGGGAACTGTAATCACTTAACGGAAAAAACTCATCAACATGAATAACGATCTCCTTCCCTGTGCCGAACAAAATTCCGATGACATCCCGTCGTTGCGTAATTACCGTCACGTGACAGTCCCGTAAATCAACATCAAAATAATTATTTCAAATTAGATTCTAATTTGCTCTCTCCGTTGTCGTGATTAATTTAATTGTTATGATTCGGAACGCACTTTCTATAGAATTGGTTCTGCCTTAGTCGATGTTTTGATGTAAAAGGAATCTTCAAGTAGTGCAGGTGTCAAAGGAACATTTGCGGTATGCGTTAAATATATGTATATAAATGTATATAAATATATACACAATTGTGTATATAAATATATACACAATTTCAATAAAAATGCTCTCCGTCGCAGAGACTTTTTGAAGGTTTTGCCCACTGGGTAGGGTGTACATGGGCTCATCTTGAATCTAATGTTATTTTTAAGAATCAACGTTATGTTGTAATTTCTCTTTGATATAACATTCATCCGCCTCCAGCAATACCGCTGCTGGAATCACGTAGCTTAAGAGATCAGGAAATATTAAAAATAACATGCGTATTACGTCATATTACGCATATGTCAAAGAAAGTTTTCTATTCTGGGGTTGGTCGCATGTAGTCCAGCTGAAGCACCCTCCAATGAAAGTTCACTGTTTAGGGAAACGAGCTTATGACCGTGGTTATGCCAACCTCGAACCCAGGGTCTCTTGCCTTTTTGATACACGGATAGCGGTTATGTTGTGGTTATGCTTCATTCTTTCAAACATCAGTTAATTCTTATATAATTTACCGGAGTTCCAAATAAAATAATGTAAGGAAAGGTCATCCTATCCCAGACGGTACATTTGTTAAAAAATCTCTGCGAAGGAGTGCATTTCTACAGAAATATACACACAATTTCAATAAAAGTTTTCTCCCTCGCAGTGATTTTTGACGATTTTGCCCACTGGGATTGTTGTGTATTAGTGTATAGCCAGTGAGCAAATTTGCTTAAAAATCACTGCGAAGCAGTGCATTTTTTAAGAAATATACACACTATCTCAATAAAAATGCTCTTCGCCACAGTGACTTTTTGACGATTTTGTCCGCTAAGTATTTTAGTAGGTTTTAACTGGAGACTAACAGTGTTCACACATTGTCAGGTAAGCCTATAGGTACAATCACTCATTTCAAAATTATTTTAAACTTTATGCTATCTTTTTCTCATTTCTCAGTACACAGTTACTTTAGTGTTAAAATACTTTGTCATCGGTCAATTTCCGTCTTACCTTGATAACTACAAGAGTATAGCGTCTACAACAATCGCACGAAGTCAGCGAGATTGATATCCGTTGAACACAGTAGCAGTTGGTTATCTGTGAAGGTACAAAGTTGGTTATCTGTGAAGGTACAAAGTTTCTCAAATCGATCATCAAAATAGACGTACTCCCAAAAAGTTCGTTTTAACTTCGTTTAAAACCATTAGAATCAAAACCCAACCTCGTTTCCAGGGCTCCATATGAATATAAACGGAACTGCCTTAGGAATGAAAATGGTACCTAACATACTTGAGGGGCAAGGATAAAGAAGAGGACAGTGCGTGCCGAAAACCTGCTGTGTGTATGATTTTCCGAAATTAACTTAAAAAGAAGACAGATACACGCGATGTTACGTAAGTGGTGGATGTTTAAAATTATTAACAATACAGCATATTTTAGATGAGTTCATTTGGATGTGGTGAATTACAAAACTACGGTAATTTACGAACATTGATATCGTGAGTAGGTTTGTGGTAGGAATTCATAGTTTCCCCTGTGTACAAGCTGTTGTCATGACAACTTTTCAATTTATCTGTACTAATATTTGTAATAATGAGTCATCAATAAAACCAGACAAAGAAAAAATTAAGAGAATGCAAAGAATATTATGACAAATGTATGAGACTAGCAGTTTCTTTGCACACGTTGTTTCATAACTGAAACATTTTTATATTATTTATTTTATATATTTTTATATTTTACATATCTTATATATTCATGTATATATTTCGCTCTCCACTGTAGCTATAGAAATTGAATTACTTTCATATCAGCAAATAACTCTGATGAGCGAAATCGATATTTAATTCCAATATATTCATACTAATTCTGTTGTCACTAAGCGTGAAAAATATCCTCAGATTTTGGAGAATTTTTGTTATAGCAGATTTAAAGCAGGATTTTAAGAATTTAAGAACTGAAGCAGTGTGCATTCTCAAAAAACGAAATATAATTTGTGTTTTCGATACTCTGTGTGTGTCTTGATTTGCTTGATTACTTCGTTAATTTAGCAGTGAACTTTTAAACACCCACTTGGTTACAAGAGTCTTAAATCATACATAATTAGACCAATTACGCAAGGGAAAGCGGCACGAGAGCCCAGTCAATCAATAACAAACCAATTAACAATAGGAGATGACAAAAAACATTAACGTTTTGTCAGTCGGTAATAAAATAAAACATGACTAAATTCATAACGGGAAAAATTTCATTTTTCGTCTGATTTGAAGTTATTGGAATACCGTTATTTCCTTTTTGTTATCTCGGTAAATGCGTCCACGGCGAGTAATGTATATTGCTGATCCCTTGATCATTCATTTGGAAGGTTTTGTTGAGGTGCCTTATTTCCTCAAATAAAAGACGTAGTGTTTATTAGTGCGGTGGTGTTGACTTAGGGGGCGTCTATTTCAATATGACGCATCAGATAATAGGCTGTCCGAATTTTAACAATGGTTTAATGTTTTCTAAAATGCACGAAACAGAAGATACTTGATACACATTACAAGTAAGTGAAAACTTTCGTGTGGGTTTCACATGGATCCATCTTTATGCATTTCTTTTCAATAATGGAACACTAGACGGAAACATGTTAGTCTATTTTCTCATAAACACCACTTCTCACCTATAATAATATTTATTGTGTATATTACAAGCGTTTGGTTAGCAATGCGGGCGTTTATTACAGGTTGGCGCTTTATCTGAAGGCGGAGTTCATAAGAAGAGGAAATACACTATCATTACATTACAACACTTAGGAATGTATCTGAAAAACATTAAGCAATAATGGTTGAATTTGCGAGGATATTTTAAAAAGGATAACTAAACGTTTACTACATACCCAGTCAGCAAAAAAATGTCAAAAAGTCACTGCGAGGAAGAGAATTTTCATTGAAATAGTATGCATTTTTCTATAGAAATGTACTCCTCCCCAGTGATTTTTCAACAAATTTTCTTAGTAGGTTTGTTCATGGCATGTCTATAAGTTACAAACCTTTCATATCGAAACCAGTTGACTTCGAACTGAGGCCTGTTTTCTCTATACTTCTTCGGATGCCGTTAAATCGGATCCCTTAAATGAAGGTTTTACACTAAAGCTTCGGGGACACGGGCAACATTTTTCATGCGGTTGCAACAAAATATTTTTTGTTGCAGTCGCACGTAGTGTCGCCTATGTTGAGTTTCTTGCAACAAAATACTGCGTGCTCTCGTCGGAAGCCATGTTGTTACGATTACGGAAGCAAACTTGTTTTGACATGTCAGCAAAAATAAACGAATATCATTGGATTAAAACAAAAGTTTTGTATAAAAGCATGTTGCAAATGTGGGGACACTAGCAACATTTTACAAAACGCATTTACAACATGAAAAATTTGTTGCTGCAACATTTTTATGGGTGAAATTTGTTGCAGCAACAAATAAATATACTATGGGGACACGAGCAACAAATGCCTTGCGATTGCAACAAAACAAATTTTTGTTGCAATCGCACGAAAAATGTTGCCCGTGTCCCCGAAGCTTCACTGAACAGCAAATTAGTAAATGAAAGAAAAGTATCCTTCCCCCCAGTGAACAACTTTTAGGAAAGTCACTGCGAAGAGTCCTTTTTTATGTACTCTATTTCAATAAAATTGCTCTTCATCGCAGCGATCTTTTGACGATTTCGCCACTATAATATTGTCAACACAAGCAACACCTTAGGCCGACTTTTTTTGTGTCGCCTTATTTTAGCAATTTTTTAGCGAATGAGAATATTTTCGCTAAATTAAAGTTGCGGAAAATTTAAATTTCGCAAAACTTTTTTTTTACCTTCTGGCAATTCTCCATAATTAAGGGGTCATTCGTTAAAATTAGGTTGCGTTAAATCCGTGTTCATCCATTTTCGCAAAATTTTACAGACGCAAAAAAAAAAGTCGTAAGTTCCTAAGGTACTTCAGCCCCACCGTTAAGAATACGCTTATTCATAATCTGTGTTTCTTTAATAACAGAAACTTTTTATCATCTTCAATAGATAGGTAGGGAGTTGTTGATTAGATCCAATGAACATAGTTTTAGTTTGTTGCCCTGGGGACGAGGTTGCACGAAATACACTTCAACAGTAATGATATCATGCATTTTTGAAAAGCTCTTTTGAAACCATAGATACCGATTTCTCCTAACTAACACTCACACTCCACTAACCGCCCTCACTGATAAGTGAATAGGGTTGTTATCGGAATTACTCTGATTGATTTAAGGTGTGTAATTTAAAAGTTGAAAAGCCCTGGTGATGTCCTTTTATAACAACGACGAAGATGAAGATGAGAAAATAGATTTTATTTTCTATATGAGAATCAGTTTCGTTTTTTTACGAAACAAGTTACAACTGAAATAATACAACTGCATGTTTGGCCAACCTCGTCCCCAGGGATTCTTGCCTTTTCGATTATATTGATGGCGGGGGATTATTTCTTTATTATTTATGATAATAAAGCAAACTACTGGTCATTATCAAAGACAGATAAATACGTCCTTTACAGTGTTAGGTATACAAGTAGTTAGTATAACAACGACTTCCGACACAAATCAACAACTCAAATTTTGTATATGTGTATTTAGAAAAGCGATACATCTGAGGGATACATTTACACTTCAGCATAGTCACAAGAAAAAGACTTTTTTCTGAGATGAGAAAATAGATTTTATTTTCTATATGAGAATCAGTTTCGTTTTTTTATGATAGATAAATAGTATAAAGAGTATGTTCATGTGACAGGAGATTGGACATTCAATTGAAATGGTGAAAACACTTACAAAAGTATTTGAACAAATCAGACCCGAATCTTACCTTCACTAACCCAGACACTGCAAGTCTAATGTTTGAATTCTGTCCGCTAAATTGCACGTCAGGTTATTGCTGAAATGACTCCGTGGGGAATTTTCCTACCCACATGGGGGCAATTATCCGGGGGTAATACTTCGGTGAAAGGGGGAATTTTCCAGGGGTTGAGGGTTGTCCTAACACCCTGTATTATTAACTTACGTTTTCACAAAACAAACAAACAAACAAACAAAACAAAAGCAACCCAAAAAACTGGTTTATTTATTAGTTTACAAAATAAAAAATCAATTAGAACTTCACTAAAATAACGACATAGGAAAGTAAAGCCTGGTTTTCACTGATCGTCTTAACGCTTAAAACGCAGCGATCTTAAGCCTTAACACAAAGACTTACGCCAAATATCAAATTTTTACTGTTTTAAGATATTTGTTGCTCATGTGTGAACATAAAATGAACAGTCTTAAGGCTTAAAATATATTTTAGGCCTTAAAATAAAATTTTTTGATATTTTTGTCTTAACGCTTAAGATATTTTAATTGTTTGAATGAGTTGCGTCAATTCCTAGGAGACAAAAACGTTCGAATAATGAAAATAATGATGCGGAGAGTCTTCTGACGCTGTAATTTAGGACCAACAATGTATAATGGAAATGATGTTTTTTGATATCTGTATTAAAACAGTTTAGATCAATAATTTTTTATATCTATTTTATTGGTTAAATCACTGTTTTAAGCCCTAAGATGAATGATGGTTTTAAGGTTGTTTTCACTACAAAATAGAAAAGTATTTTAAGGCTTAAGATCGCGGTGTTTTAAGCGTTAAGACGATCAGTGAAAAGTCAGTGATAAACAATTCACATTTACCGCCACCATGTGCATCTCATTCCAAATCAACAAAGGTTTCCAATCAGGTATTGAGATGTACATATACCACATTGTTGTCTTCATTACAAAACACGAGCCATGGAAAATCTGACGTAACAAAATAGTTACACCCAAATATTAACCAATAAAATGTTGAGAAACAATTCGATCATTTTCAGCCTTATCTTCTTTTGGTTATGTTGAAATTGAATGAGAACCTCTGCATTCCATTTCATATAAACACTTTCATCAAAACAAAAATAACAAACCCAATTATACAGAAAATAATATATCCATGATTTTGTAGTTGTTTCACGGTCAAAGCGTTTATGAACAGCAACCTTGTTTTACCATTACTTTTTCTTCCAAGATAATGTTCTTTAATGTCAACAGTAACATCAAGTAATTTCTACGATGCTCTTTTTTTTAACAGAAAAATACACTTATAACTAAACTGCATGTGTGTGTCGGTTTAGATAATTTAGATTAATGACAACCCACTGTTGAGCAAAATAATAAATGAACCATTCCTTTCCATGAATGGTAACCATCAACCTAGCGAACGTTGGTTATTCCAAGCTCAGTCCATTTTTCTTCTTTCTCTTTGATAGATTCACCCATTGGCTCTCCTTGAACAGAAGAAACAAAAGATGATTGGTTTTGAAATTAAACATCTCTCACATTGATAAAAATAAACCTCTGCTATGACTTAAAAAGACAACAAAAAAATCTTAAAATGGTTTAATGTCGATTTTCCAAAAGCAGTCAATCAACTCTCAGTCAATCAACTCTCTCTCAATCAACTCTCAGTCAGTTTGTAGATACACAACATTGGAATTAGGGAACAGATAGCAAATACAAAACAATCTTATTTTTTCAACTTCTGTATATGGAACTGCTTTCACATACATTATACTTAAACAACTGCTCTTATATAAAAACCCTCCTTAACAGTTCACTGAGTTGTCATGAGAGATCTCACCAAGACTTTAATAGAAAAACTACAGTGTGATTCATTGCCTTTTTTTCCATGAAGGTAAATGGACAACAAAAGATAGTAACAATAGGATTCCAAAAAATGCAAGCATTATCAATTTGGACAAGGGCTGCTAAATCAGTAACCTATTTGATGTATACAAATACTGAGATTAAAAAACCCAAAACAAACTCCAAACAGAATATGTGGTTAAGTAGGGTTATTCACAAAGAACAAATTGCTTGTACACGTTTTAACTATCTAAATGTTATTACCTTCTTGGTCATTAGCTGGCAATTCCCATTCAGGCACTTGTACATCTAAAACAGAAAAAATCATTCAGACCATTCACGGTTACTGTAAAGGAAAAGATCAAGCTAAAATATCTGGATATGGAAAATAGTTTGTATGTTCATTTAAAAAGACATTATTTTATTTTTACATCAAAACTGTTAATAGGAAACTTTTTCCAAAAAGTATATCCCCGTATAATACCCATGGAAGGGATTCCTATTGGTAGGTAGGGTTAATAAAATATTGATTTTCCTTTACAGAAATGTAAAAAGACCACTCTTAAGATTAGACATTATTATACTTTTAAGTAAACAGGTGTCAGCGAAATAATTTTTCTAAAAAAAAGGTTTTTCTGTTATCTAACATTTATTCCCATAAATTAGTTCGACATGACTGCTATTACTTTCAAGTGAAGTATGGAGGTTGACTTAATCTGTGAACCCCCATACAAAGTTGGGACTTAATTGCATTTCTCTATACACACCAATTACATATAACGATTGTATGAACTTGTATGAAATTTAATTTGTTATGCGAGAAACAACACAAGCTCATTCTTTTATATCCTCATAGTATGTAAAGAAGTCATTCCACAAGGATGTTTTTGGAAATAAATTTGAAATCTTGTTTGCCATGATGTTGGACATAGACTACCCTGAAGATACTAGTAGAATGTACTTGCACCTTCTTCAGTAAAGATGATTTTCTGGAGTCATGGAGTAAGACCATCTAAAGCACACTTGCATTGAGATTAACAAATTTCCACAAAAAGTTGTCACGAGAGTTATGAAACTAGTTGCTGGTGAACAAGACACAGGAATCACTACAAGCAAAACTGAACCTACTGATGCCAAAACTTATTAAAAACACTGGTAGACCTTTAAAAATAAGGGTGGATAATCAAGTGCTTTAGGCAAAATGCATAAAACATACTAATGAAGGAAGGAAATCTTGTACGACACCTACATAATAACTAACACATAACAACTGATTTTATAGTTAACAGAATATATCCAACCTGACATTAAGAACGTGTCATCTTTATCATAATTAAGTATATAAAACATTAAGTATTTGGACATAAAGAAATTAACATTAAAACATTGTAATTATTCTATTAAGTAAAAAAAAAGTCAAATTCAAATTTCATGGAGTGTGATTAACCATCACATAATACATATTAATACAGTCTGATAATTATGTAAGATAAAGTAAGATTTAATTAATTAATTTAGTTATTTGTGTTTATCTAATTTTATTCATTGACTTTTTCCACGTCATTTAAAAACAATAAATACATTTTTTGCTGTGAATGCAGCTTCCCATAAATCATGTTAACAACCAAGTCAGACTGCAAACTATAGGCTTGATGTTTCACTGATCAAAGGGAAGTTAATGGATGTGATGGATGAGTAACAACAAATATGAAAAAAATCTGACAAGGCAAATCTTTACGTTTGGCCTCTGAGGCAAAACAAATGAAATTCAGTCGAGATAATTGAACTGGATAGTCAATCAAGTGCATAAACAAAATGGCATCTGAGAGTTCCATTACTTATAGAGGAAACCAAACCATTTAACCACGCAGCTTAAAATTTGTGAATGCAAAACCTGTAATTTAGGATATCAGTCTGTTTTGGTGACTTGCAATACCATGGCCTGAAAGCTCTACTGCTCGTCATAATCAAAACAGATAATGCCATTGCTTTAATGAAAATTTATACCTTCATCAGGGAGTTTATCTTTGACAACTTCAGGTAGTAACAATTCCACAAGGACACCATCAAAATGAACGTGGGATAACTCGCTATCCTATTCAGAAGCAAGAAGCAATATTAATAAAATATGAATAATATCTTTCATAAAGTGAAGATGCAATAAATTGTCATATTACTTTGTGCACTGTATGGTATATTTGGTATATAGTATGGATTGTATATAAAAAAGATCACTTGAATTGAGGTTCTACAGAGGGCACCGCTTGATCGTCAGATTATGTTTAGAGTGTAGATTAAACTATACCATTTCAAAACTTTAATGAAGTCTGGCCAGGCATTTGTGAAAGTACCACTTGAAGAAAGGAAAGACAGTATTTCCCAAACATATGGAATTATTATAAGTTCTTTTTATTCATAGTTCTCTTGTCGCAATAGAAACTAGGCTGTCATCATTAATTATTTTCTTATCTCAAAGAAAAAAATTGCTTGGAAAACTTAGATCGATGAAAAATTAAACAGAAAATGTTAAGGAAATAGGTAATTGAACCTGACATACCTTTGCTAAGTAAGACATTCTATGGCAACTAAAATAGATACCAACTAAAGTTCCAGTTTTGTAACTTGACAATGGTCTGTTGAATTCTAGTTTTCTATTAACAAAAAAATTTTGTAAATCAAGGATGCAGTAAGCCTTTTAAGAATAACCTTTCACAACACAAGAAATTGAAGCATATAATTGAGGCACGAAAGTTATAACTTTCGTGAAAGGCTGTGTTTGACATAATTCATAAGGACAAACTAGTGCAATTGACAAACGAAAGGTACTGGTGTATACATGTACTGTAGCAAAATCTTTGAAGGTCAAAATAGACAGAAAAATAACCTCATTGTCATGGTTCTTATGATGAATACAAGAAGAAACGAGCATATGTAAATACTTTATTGTTTATATACCTGTCAACTATTAAATAGTTGAATGAGATGAATGTAGCATTGTTTAACTTCAAAAAAGGCAAAGGGAAATATTATTACTTCTGTATAAAATATGATCAGAAAGATATTTTAACATTAATCACATACCAAAACATTTTGCAGCTATCATGCATGTAATATATACATTGTGGAATGAAAAATGATCTCAACAGATATTAACGAACAAAACATATGATAACTGTAAATTTCCTATGGCATGATGTATAAAGAAACACATTTAGTCATCATTCTTTGCTGGATGGTATTCTTCATCATTTTCAGAGGGGTCGCTTTCTTCATTATCACAAATCATCAGTACCTCTTTTCCCTTAGATCGTGCACGTTCAAACTTACGAATCAAATCAGCTTTTACATCTTTGTCTGTGAAAGCTATATTGTAACTGGCACAAAGCTCTCGCAATTCATCCTTTTCTAAGTTGTTCACATTTGCAGGCAGGTCTTCCTCGTCAACGTGGGATATACCAGCCGTATCATAAGATATTGACGAGTTTGTTTTACCGTCTGTTATCATCAACTTTTCACGCGATCTTAAATACTTGGCCAAACGACCAATAAGTACATGCTTTGGCCCAATTGCATCCAGATCAAATTGCTTGCATTGTTTTTGAAGCACATTCTCTGTAAGCATCCAAAGTTGCCCAACCTGACGGCCATTTTGTTCCCATTGTTTCAAAGCCAGAACTTCAACTTGTGATGCTTTCTGTGTTTCTTTAGAAGTTGCTTCCTGCTTCTTCTTCTCAAGTGACTTCTGATATTTGTCGATTGCATTTTTGTCATTACATCCAAATAAATGTTGCTTGGCCTCTTCTACTCCCTCACCATGGGGCAGCTCCCAACCACATCGAGGACATTCATCTTTTAGGCCTATGATAAACAGCTGCTCAAATAACCGTTCATTGCTGCTCTGATTGTCACTTCCTACTCTCTTACCAGCTCGAGCAGCTCTACGATTTTTTTGAGCAATCTTTTTCATTAGCTCCTCATAGTGTTTTTTTGCTTCATTCCTAACTTCTTTTTCTCGTCTTTCTGACACTTTGAACATCCAAAAGCCAAATTCTTTTGTGCATTTCGAATTTCCACAAGTTATTTTCCGATGATAATCATCTGGGTCATATTCGAAGGGTTTGTTGCAATGTGGACAGAAATGTAATGCAGTCATACACCCAAACTCACAGGAACATCGTCCACAGATATATTGTTTTATCCCTGTCATTAAGAAGTTGTAGGCAGCATCTTCTAAACCTAAATCAGCACCACCCCAAAGTTGTTGACATTGGGGGCACTTCACTTTTGTTTTATAACAACCATCATTGGAACGAGTGAATCGTTCGGTCTTTTGCCTTTTTCGAACAGGTGCATCATCCTCTGCTGATTCTTCAAATTTTTCTGGATTAGCCAGATGTTCATATGCAGACAACACTATTTGAAACGATTGCAAAGCCTCTTTCACACCAGAATTTTTATCAGGATGTACCTTGCTACTAAGAAGTAAGTAAGCTTTCCGAAGTTCTGCTTTGCTGGAATTCTGTGAGATGATTTTTCCACTCAAAGATAAAACAAACGGATGGTCGCCTTCATTTTCAATTATGGAATCAAAAATAGCTTTGTTGTTAATTACACTGTTGTCTTTTTGGTCACCTTGATCCTTCTTCTTGTTCTGCTTGGAATCACGTAAAAAGTCAGCTAGTCGTTTCATCAACTCACTTTTATCTCCAACAGGCGACAACAAATGGGCACACAAGGCTGTTCTAATGTCTTTGATACTCATAGCTTTTACTTTCTTACCCTCATCTGTATTCAAGCAGGGTATAACAGACCAATCTTTTCCGCTGTGACATTGTGCTGTGCATAACACATTCTTTTTGGCACAAGCACAAGTGCTACATGGATTATTGTCACATTTACAAGGCATTTCTTTCTTTACTCTTTATTTTTCCAAATTCTATAATAAACAATAATATTCCGATTTTAGAACGTTTTAACCGCCAATGCGACTTTTGCCAATGCTACCTTTACGCCAGGCAAACGTATAGTCTCAATAAACAGGTAAATTGAAGGGCAGATAAAACATGTAATTTGTCACTAGCTGACAGTCGCCTCTCAGCTCATAGCACACAAATGGCAGCAACACAATCCGGTACCTAGTCGAACTGATATCGGAAAAATACGATCAAAGATCTTCCGAGAAAAATATGTTTTGCGTTGAAGAACTTCTATTACACAGTCAGGGGCACTGTAGTCGTCAGGGCGCTGAGACGTAAAAAAAACTGGAAACGAGAGGGACAAATTATTTTTAAGTGAAACTGGTTCGGTAGATCGTACTGATCACGAAATTCTTTACTGGACAATCTGAATTTATTTAAGGGCCATTTCCTGGACCTATATTGGTTTTGATGACGTCATCCATAGGACAAAAAATATAGTTCACCTAAAATTGTTAATATATATACCATTCGATAGCATTTGTTGAACTGAACAAAAGTTATGAAAAGGTCGTATAGAAATTATCTGTTTATGCCGAATTATACATGATAGAAAGTATTTCTAAAGATCAACACAACACAACGTTATAAGTAAACAAAATATGTAAACTATTCAGTGTCGCTATCAAACTCATCACTGGAATAACAATCATCTTCCATCGGAAAAAAGATTCTCGCAGTTCACGCAGTTACATAACTCGGAGCACTTCAAGCCATGCGATCTGCAAACAACTGAACGTGCTTTTTAGTGCAATATTTTCCTCCATGTGCTGCATTAAAGATGATATCTTGGCAGAGGCTATCAATAACTCGTGTCTTTTTGTTAGATACAGTTGTTCTGCTACTGACCAATATGTTTCGCATTAGCCTTTAAGAAGGACGATGGAACGATTGTAAAAAATTCAAGTAAAGATCATAGAAATCAGGAATCATAGAAATGCCAGCCTGTTTTTGTATATTGAGAAGTTCCTCTGTATCTATAATCACGAAATTATCAATGACCTTCTCTTTCACAATTTTTGCAACAGATACAATAACTGTATCAGTAAAAGAAGAAAAACGCTTCAGTGTTCGAGTGTAATCCCGGTAGCATATTCGATGATATTGGAACTCAAGCGCCCTGACTACTGAGACTTAAAAAAATCAAATAACTATGCAATTAAATTTAAAAAGCTACTTGATAATATAACTTTAGAACATTTCTTTTAATTTGAACATTTCTCAATGTAAATTTTTAATTAGGGATTGTTCACAAATGACGTCAACCATTTTTTCAAGATTTTTGACCTCCGTCCTTCCTCTGTCAACCTGTGTCAACTTTGCGTTGCCCCCTCCCCCTCAGCTGACGTGATCGTTTGATGACGTCCAAAATAAACAACCTCCACCTCACCTGGTCTTTTTGTATCTTAGTTTCTTACGCATTTTTAACTAGACGTAAAAACATTTGCAATGATCTTCGTGTAATTTTTCTCTCTGACCAATCTCCATCTGCAACCTCGAACCCAGGGTCTCTTGCCTTTTCGATATAGCGGCAAAGACACCCTGGGTTCGAGGTTGTCTCTATCTGTGCTTATTGCTTTACGTTCGTACATCACGTGAGCGAAAAAACGGAAAGCAATACGGAAAGTCTTTCCCACTTCACGACGGACCACATCAAGATCACATTCACAGTGTAAACATTTTCATAAGAAACTTTTACTTCTTAGAAAAGTCAAGGTTTTGAAAATTGTGAAGGTTGACGTCAACAGTAGTAGCACCATTATTCTCAGATACCGTTATTGTATCTGTTGCAAAAATTGTGAAAGAGAAGGTCATTGATAATTTCGTGATTATAGATGTAGTGTATATGTATTTCACCTTTAGTAATTATTTACAACATAGTCCATAAAATCAAAAGATAACGTCATAAACGATAAAAGTTAGATAACTAATAAAAGTCGATCCTAGTTCAGAGTCATCTAGTGGAAACAAAATACTAGGCAGGGATCCCAAGAAAGCATCGTGCTTTATCGTGGGCACCCTTTACAATGTGGTATACGTAGATCTGGTTAAAATAGTGAAATATTTACAGAAAAAAAAGTCTTATCACGTATCTTCAAAAGTCTTTACAATGTTTAATAAAAGTTACCAATGTTAGGAGTAATACAAGATATGGAAAAATATATACAGATATATAAATAGATATATAACGGAAAAGAGTTTACTTAAAAAAAGACCTCACTTTCTTGTAGCTGTAGACAAAATTCTTTGCATTGTTTTTTAAATGCACTGTACGGTATATTTTGCAGTTCAATTTTTTGCTTGAGCAATGAGTTCCATAGTAGTGGTCCTCGATAGTTAATAGAGTACTGACACATTTTCTTAAATATTGTTGGCTTATAAAAGGTGTTTTTCGCTGCCTTTGTATTGTATTTGTTTGCAGTTAACCGAAACTGATCTTTAAATATTTATGGCACATTTGAGTGTTTGACTCTGTGCATAAATAATAGTGTCTGATAAATATTCAATTGATAGACATTTAATAATTTTATTTCTTTCATGAGCGGCTGGGAAGGATAATACTTATCTTTAAAACATATAATTCGGGCCCCATGCTTTTGCCGTCTATGTAAAGTCTTAAGTTTGGTCTTGTTGGTACTAGCCCAAGCAATGCATGCATAATTAATGTAGGAGTTTACAAAAGAAAAGTATAATTGTTTCATGCATGTTTTATTTACGAATCTTCTAACTTTGTATAATAATCCTACGTTTTTTGATACTTTGCTTTCAATACAAGTTATGTGATCATTCCACGTCAATTGTTCATCTAATAGAACGCCTAAAAAACGCATGACATTTTCTCTTTTGATTACATTGCCGTCGATTGTAAGCCGTGGAAGTTGTAAGGGGATGTCGTCTTGACGTGCTGATGGATGAAAGAAGCTATATTTTGTTTTTGAAGCATTTAAAGATAACCTATTGGAGTTAAACCATTGTTCAATACTTCTTAATTCGTTACTCATGATTCTAAATAGTTCTTTAATATCTTTATTAGAATAGAACAAATTCGTATCGTCAGCAAACATAATGGGTTGAATTTTTGCCGATGCCTTATGTAAGTCGTTAATGTAAATTAGAAACAATAATGGTCCTAGTATTGACCCCTGAGGTACTCCGCAATCAATCTTCAGTAAGTGCGAAAATGCGTTTTCTCCATAGGAAATGTATTGTTTTCTGTTTGATAGATAACTTCTAAACCATTTCAAATAGTTTCCATTTATTCCAAAATAAGACAATTTGGAGAGGAGGATGTCATGATTGACGGTATCAAAAGCTTTTTTAAGATCTATAAAAACCCCAAGTGTAAATTTTCTTTCATCAAAAGATTGTAAGATTTCTTTGGTAAGTT
This sequence comes from Turritopsis dohrnii, assembly GCA_027922465.2. NCBI lineage: Eukaryota > Metazoa > Cnidaria > Hydrozoa > Anthoathecata > Oceaniidae > Turritopsis > Turritopsis dohrnii. Next base: position 38,787 of record BQMF02000096.1, on the reverse strand, counting down.
GCATGATTGCATGTTCTGTGGAGCAATGTTTTTGGAACCCAAACTGTTTGTTATATAACAAATTGTTTTCAGTAATGTGAGTGTATACCCTGTTATACATGATCCGTTCTAAGATTTTTGAGAAGATTGGTAAGATTGATATTGGCCGATTGTTGCTTAGTACTTCTTTTGCTCCTGTTTTAAATGATGTTTTCACTTTGGCAATTTTAAGTTGGTTTGGAAAGCACCCATGCTGTATGGAAGTTTTAAAAATGTGAAATAGTGGCATTTTTATTTCTTCGTATATTGATTTTACTATGTTTACATGAATCTCGTCAAAACCATAGGCTTTGTTCTTTTTCAGTGATTGGAAAGCCTCCCATAGTTCATCAAACGTTAATTCTTTATATGACATCGAAGTATTGCACCAATCCAGATATTCAGTAAAATGTTTCTCACTTTGTGGAATTTTAGCTGCTAATTTACTTCCTACATTAGTATAGTAATTATTGAACTCATTTGCTATTACTTTTTGATCTAATATTTCCCGATTGTTTATGATTATTTTTCGTGGAAAGTTTTCAGTTATTGTTTTAAGTTTTCCGGTTACTTCCTTCATAAGGTTCCAGGTTTTCTTGGAGTTATAAGCATGAGCTTGGAACTGCGATGAATAATAGTTCTGTTTTGCTTTGTTCTTTAATTTTTCAAAAACGTTTTTATATTCTTTATACTTTTTTTCATTGGCATATGTTCTGCGTTTTAAGAACTTCCTATACAACTTTTGTTTTTGTTTAGAAGACTTCAGTAACCCCGCCGTAATCCATGGGCTAAGTAAATTTTTTCGCTTTATAGTTATTTTTGTCAGAGGAAAGTATTTATTGTAAGTTTCGGAAAATTGCTTTAGAAAAATATCATATGAAAGATTAGCGTCCCTTGTGCTTGTTACTATGGTCCAATCCTTTTCCTTAAGCGCATTTTTGAATTCTGCATTGTTCTTAGCATTAAAAGGTTTAATAAACTTTTCAATTTTATCAGGGTAATTTGTGTTGTCTATGTTTTGATCAACAATGAAAACAGGAAAATGATCGGTAAGATCTGTCTTGATTATTCCCGAAAGAGTATTTTGATAAAAGAAAGAATTGATGTAGATGTGGTCTAGACATGATATTTTGTTTTTACCAATTCTCGTTCCTCGGTTAACTATTGACATCACACCCTTGCTTAACATGAAGTCAATGAACGTTTTTACAGTTCTATTAGTTGAGTAGTCAAGACTATTGATATTAAAGTCTCCCAAGAAAAACATCTTTTTACTTTCTTTTGCTGTTCGATTGAAAATTACTGACATATGCTTCTTGAAAAGCATCATATTTCCATTTGGTGGCCTATAACAGGTTGTCACGATGGTGTTCTTTTTTTGTTTGTTTAGAATTTCTATACATAACATTTCGGCATTTTCATTACACGTTGAAAGTTCTGTTCTTTGCTTAAAATTGAGTTCTTTTTTAATAAAAACGCAAAGCCCTCCTCCACGTTTATTATTTCTTTTTTGATGCACTACATCGTATTCGGGTAAAAGGAAGTTAGAATCTCTTATCAGTTCATCGGAAGACCACGTTGGGTGTTGTAGTTTTAAGTTTTCACGGAAAATCTTGTGCACCTTTTCTTCCATTTCCTGCCAGTTCTCATTTTCGTTTTCCTCTACTCCGTCTATTCGGAGGTTATTTCTTCTCGAGCGATCTTCCAGGTTTCTTAACTTTTCTTTCAAGAAATGGTTTTCTTTTTTAATAGATTGTTCGATTTCTTCCATTCTGTCATTAAGGTCTTTCTCCACATGTTCTAGAGAATCTTCGAAGTCTCCAAGTTTTTTTTCAAAGTTATTTATTTTGTCCATTATAGTCGTCTTGCTTTCCTCGACTATTTCTCTTATCTTAATTTCATGTGCTTGAAACATTTCTTCTAGTAATATCTTTGCGTTTTCCAAGGTAAGATATTCTCCTGCTTGCTTCTTTGGTGTAGTCATCTTCTTTGGAGGCATTTCAATTAGATTTTTTTTATTTAATATCAATAATGTATTTTGTATATTTTTTATAATTTTTTAAGATGAGAGAAAACACGTGCATTCACCACTATGCACACTATGCATACAGAGGGACTTCTCAATATACAAAAACAGGCTGGCATTTCTATGACTTCTGATAAACGAACGTTAATAGATAATTATTCAATGTCACAAAGATGAAGTGGACTGTTGGCGACCAAAGTATATGGACAATCGTTCTTATTTAAAAAAACGAAGAGAAAGGGCGAATTATCGAAATCCTATGTAAGGAGATAACCGATTTGAAAAATCGTAATGTAGGATCCATTGACGATAAGATATGCGAAGTTGCTGTGTAATTCGCGAGGAAATACATTCATTGTCACCAACTTTCACTTTACTTGAATCTACTTGAAAACTCTTTACTTGAATCTTTTACAATCGTTCCATCGTCCTTAAAGGCTAATGCGAAACATATTGGTCAGTAGCAGAGCAACTGTATCTAACAAAAAGACACGAGTTATTGAAAGCCTCTGCCAAGATATCATCTTTAATGCACACGGATGAAAATATTTTCTATTTCTCCAAGTTTCTAACCAAGTACAAGATTCCAATTCCGTTCGCAGTCTTTTGCCAGTGTCTTTTGGAAATTATATTATATACGAATAGCCATTGTGAAATATGGAAGTGCCTGAAAGATAATTAAATAAAAAAAAAATAAAAAAAAATATCGCACTAAAAAGCACGTTCAGTGCAGATCGCATGGCTTGAAGTGCTCCGAGTTATGTAACTGCGTGAACTGCGAGAATCTTTTTTCCGATGAAGATGATTCTTATTCCAGCGATGCGTTTGATAGTAACACTGAATAGTTTATATATTTTGTTTACTTATAACGTTGTGTTGTGTTGATCTTTACCCGGTGAATTTCATTCAGAATTGTTCTTCCAATTCGTCAAACTTCATAAGCGATGACGTCATAGAAATACTTTCTATCATGTATAATTCGGCATAAACAGATAATTTCTATACGACCTTTTCATAACTTTTGTTCAGTTCAACAAATGCTATCGAATGGTATATATATTAACAATTTTAGGTGAACTATATTTTTTGTCCTATGGATGGCGTCATCAAAACCAATATAGGTCCAGGAAATGGCCCTTAAATAAATTCAAATTGTCCGGTAAAGAATTTCGTGATCAGTACGATCTACCGAACCAGTTTCACTTAAAAATAATTTGTCCCTCTCGGTTCCAGTTTTTTTTACGTCTCAGCGCCCTGACATCACTACAGCACATAGATATATGGGGAAGAGACACAATATAACAACAAATCTTCAGTTTGTCAAATAATTTTTGTTTTCAAATTGAATTATTATTGTCCTTCTTCATGTTGTTAGACAATGAAATCAGCCATGGACATATATCATACATGTGAATGAATCGAAATGAAAAATTTTCATAAACTGGTCCATGCATGAATGACTACTATTACTACTACAAGGACTTCAGCTTGTAGCCATATGATTTCTTCCTTTTGGGCGTTGGGGTGCGAAGCGCAATCGTATATGAGGCCTTTGCGAAAAAATCATACAACTTCTTGCTTTGCCCGGGATTCGAAAATGTTAATTAGAAAATATAAAAATTACTATGATAGCGTATAAAATGCTCAAGCCTGGTGGGACCAGAAGTTCTGATGTCTTTGGTGAGACATAAGAATCAACATCATGTTAAGCTTGAGCATGATATGCTATTTTCGTATATATATTCAAGAAATGTTAAGGATACAGTATACGTTCCATACATCAAAAAAACAAAAAAAAATTTTTTTTCAGCAATCTACCTAAAAAAGTCTGAATTTTTCAATGGTAAAGTTGATTTTATGATTTTTTTACAGAAAAGTTGTTTATTTCCAAATAAAAGTTTTTCTCATTCATTAATCGTGATTTTCTTCGATTGATCTTTCGTACATTTTTTGTAAACACATGTTTTTTAATTTTTTGTTTGAATGAACATCATAATTTAAATGGACATCTGTTTAAAATATTGTTAATAATAGTATCACCAGCCAAGGTGTTAATCTATGTCATGATCATGTTGAAGGTGTGATCTTTTGCAAAACTTTTAAAACGCTTTTTCGCAGTGTTCGTTTTTTAACACGGTTCCTACTACATTTTGAGTCCCATTTACAAAACTAAAAAAGCTCTGCTAAGGAGACTGCCACCATGTTCAAGCATATAGATTTTTCTAAAACCGGTTTTTGTTTTTTTTCCGAAAAGTGAACCATTCCCAAGTTATTAGTAAATAAAGTTAAAGTTTGGACGGAAAAAATTCACTTTTCAGGAAAAATGAAATAACTTGAAAATGAGGCTTTTTCAAAAAATAAAAAAAAAAACCGTTTTTACCCACATCTTTTGTGATTCTGACAAGAGTGGAATGAGCACTGGAAACTGAGTAGTTTCGTAAATGGAGTTGCTTTTGTGAAGACGGGGTGTAAAATTTACAAGCCTTCTACATTTTTACTAGTACAAAATTTTCAAATAACATTAATATCATTCGATAGCTTATAAAAAATGCTTTTCAGTGTTATATAATATAACAAATATTTATTCATAGTTGGTAAAAAAATTGAATTTAAATATTAGGGGGGGGGGGGGGGGGGGGGGGGGGCATATTTTTAGTATCTAAGAAATCTATACTTGGCGTGAAATATTAGTGTATTTTCAAACAATAAGACTATCGCTTCGAGTTCAAATGAAGTACATGAGAAAAGTATTACGAAAGAATATGAAAAAAGTAGTAAATGTTTTACGCATTAAAGTGTCCGAAAATGTTTATTCTTGTTTAGCACTTGTCAATGAATTCATATAATATAAAAATACAACATTGGAAATCCTTTAAAATTACTTTTATTGCCTAGCTATATCATTTGAGCTTTCAGTCGCAAGTTATTTTGTTGAGCTCTCAATTATTTTCTAAAGGAAGCTATGGGCGTTTTTATTTGAGTCACTTTTTAGCGACTTTAGCATTCAGGGGTGCACGTGTTTAAACAAGAAAAAACATGGCTTGTTCACACACGTATGTCGTTGTGCTCCCATTTGCACCTTTTCAACCAAAAAACCATGGTTGAAAATGTTTTTTGAATTCATATGCCCCCCATATGCCCCCCCTCCCCCTCCCCCACCACCGGTGGCTACGGCACTGTTAGTGTAGCTTTTGAACTTTAAAAACAGCTGGTCTCAAATCTGAAAATTGAAAATATTGAATTTGGAGCTATTTCCATGAAAAAAGGAAAATGAAATCTGAGAAAAACAAAGTTATGGAAGATGTAGTTGTGTGCTACACTAAGAGGTTAAGACATTGTCATAGAGTTTGAGATACCACATTTTAATAAACTGTTGTTGAAATTATTGGACTTAGAAGAATAATATCAAAAGGATAGCTCATTCTTATATCCAGTAACCAATCAAATGACCAAATAAATGACAAAAAAACCCAACAACAACAACAAAAGAAATAAAAGACAATAGAAACTAAGATTTCAAAAATGTTAAATAGAAGAACACACAAATTAATTTCAGTGATCATCCAGAAACAACGTATAAACAAAATACTTATGTTGAAAAACTAAAAACCGGTATGAATTCTGTTAATACTTTGTTTTATAGTGTATATATCTGTTTGACAAATCTGGAAGTATTAATAAAAGTCAAATCAGCCAGTAGATAATATGTTCGCAAGAATTTTTACTCAACTGCATAAAAACAACTTTTGGTATTCTATGTTTAGAGATATGTCACAAAATGTGATCTTAGTTCACAATGAACGTAATAAATAAAACAAAGCTTATATGGTTTACAGCTTATGGTTCCAGTCATAAAATGTTGTGCCAAATCATCAGGAATAGAAAAAAGGAATAGACCCATAACATGAATCACAATGTGATTAAAAAGAAATTCAATCACCTTGCTTATGTCAGAATTTGACATCACTGCCTAAAAACATTCTTCACTTTTCGTGTAACGGATGTTACAAAATGTATGCCACTTTAAAAAGATCTCTGAAAATTCCCTTTGGTAAAAGACAAGCCTTGAAATCATAAATCATATTTACAACTGCTACTGATGGATTTAAATGCAACCTTGTCCACAGACAAGAAGTCCTGGGGATGAGGTTGATTCAAAGTTAATCTATTGGAGATTATATATAGATTAAGAAAAAAGTAAATATGACATAGTATTAGAAATTAGAACAGATAAATGCAAGTACTGATCTCTCGTATTCCTCTTTAGAGGAAACATGTCTGATAACAGTTGATCTCATTGCATCAAAATAATTGATAAGTTTGGTATAACCATCTTTAGTTTCATTGGAATCGACTAAGATTTGATAAATGGAATCAAGTTGCGTCTGAAGAAGTTTCAAGTCATCCATCTTGGATGAAGTATTTTCCTGAAACTTTACGTTACGTAGAACGTTATAGTGGGGTATGAAGTAGCTTTCCAACATGCTGTTTTCAAAGCACTTTTTAAGTGATAAAACAGCTTCAAGAAGTCTTGGACCTAATGTTTCCATTGACCAATCAGTGTCCAGTTTATACTTAGAAAATAAAAAATAAAATAATGTTTTTATGTGATATGAATTCAATATGGGTGAAGCTTCTTTCCCAGGCAACTTCAAATGAACAGTAGACATATCTCGAAAATACTTTAACAGTCGTATACATAACTTTCGTGGATCATTGTAATCGTATCTATTCATTATAGCTTTCTCCTGTATAGAGAAAGTGATTCTGCACGTATTTGCATTTCTAATAATCACATGATGTACTGTTTGTCTTTTCTGGACTTGCTGTTGGAAATTACCTGGCTTTGAGCCAATCACTCCCTCATAATTCGATACCAAAGCTAAGTCATAGACAGGAACAGTTAAGGCCACATCCACACTTACATTTTCTCCATTAGCATCCAAGTTATACGTAAAAGCACTTTTCTGGGAATACATTGTAAGAAGAGAGAGTTCTTCGCTGGCGACAGTTTTTTTTTCAGTGACTTTCCAGTTATTTGGTAAGAACTGTTCTATTCTATCTTTCAGAATAACCCCCAGACTTTTTAATGCAAGAATAAAATGAATCTCATTTGAATCATTACTTTCTTCTGTTGCTGCTGTAAAGGAAGTAGAAGAACTGATTGAATTAGAATCCTCTTCCTTCGTTATTTGTTCATAATTGTGGCTTTTCACTCTTTCTACAGATTCCATACTGCAAGATCCTTTTGAATTGGGTTCAAAAATGCTTACTATGGGAATATCACTCAAAATACTGTCATCTTTCAGTGTAAGCTTTATAGACTGGTGTTGTATCCCCCTTTTAAAGGAAATGACATTCAATAATGCAGGAATTTCAATCATAAAGTCAAATTCATCTAATTCACCAATCTTCAGCCCTTCATAAACACTGCCTGTATAATGCAGTATACAATCTTCAAATAGTTTGAAATCTGTTCGCAATGAGGCAACAACATGTTCAAATATGTCTTCCATTTTCATTTTTAATGCGTTGTCAGAATTTGTAAAAGGTCGAGATGCAAAATCAGATCCCAGTTGTGATAAATGCGCATTTAAGTTCGTCCAGTTTCTCTCTTCGGGTTCCAATGATTGATGATGCCTTAATCTAAATTTCTTAAAGAACAAAACAATTCATGATGGTTAGACTGAGTTCTTTTCTGATCAAATGAATATTAGAATAGTTGTTGCCCATGGTCACTGTATTCATGGCGTCCTGCATGTTTTTGGTCCCCCCATTTGGAGCTGAAATCCCCCACTTGGTCTTTCCCCCCCTCCAATGTCTCATATTAACTGATCCCCCCATGTGGCCATTCCCCCCAGTTGAAGAACTCCCCCCCCCCATATTAATACACATATTAAACTACAGCTAATAAAAACATATGTCAAGAACTTTCGAATAGATACTAAATTGTAAATGTCAAAATGAAAAAGAAGCTAAAGTACAAATGCTAACAGTTAAATAACACAAGGAAGTTCAGAAGTCCACTTCTTAGTGACATATGTATAAGAAACTTTAATCTTAGTGAATTTTCTCCATTTCCCAGATGGTTGATGTTGCTTGTACCAAGCTAGCTTTTCTTCATCTATTCTAACTAAATCACTTTGGTTAGGCTTTTTCTTTTTCTTCACTGGCTCTGTCATCTTACTTTTTATCTAGTTTATTATTCTATCTGCAAAATGAGAAATAAAAAAAATTTACACTGAAGAAGCTTACTCACATGTTTAATATAATAAACTCTTTTTTCTCTCTCTCTCTCTTTATACATATAAACTTTTCCTTATTCCTCAAGCTACCTTTCATGTGCACGTTGTACTCTTATTAAGCATGATTTTTAAGAGAATTAAAAAAATAGAGGGCAAAGGTCAAAACTATAAGAAAAAAGAAACACCACTTCCTACAGATAAAAACACACTTGATGTATTATAAGTTCAACCTATAAACACAAACGAAGTATAGAAAATCTATCTATGGTATCTTCTCCTCTAGAAAATAAAAGTTTTAAGCTCTTTCTACTCTATCTTTCTCTCTTCACAACAAAACATCAAGAAATACAAATCAAACACTAAGAAATCTCAATGTTTGTCCCCCCACCCCTAGTCCAAAAGAATTTCTTAGCTCCCCCATTTGCTTTTGTCCCCCCATTAAATTGGAAAATTTCAGGTCCCCCCTAGCCCTAGGAGGATGCCATGGTATTACATCAAAAGAGTGTTCTTCTCCTTGATGTTTATAAAATTTAGAAATAAACTTCTTACTTCTTTTTTGCTGTTATCCATCCATGGGAACATATTTGGTATCCAAGCCTCATATGGCATGACAGGCATTAACATACCAGTATGGAGCTGTGATTGATCCTCAGAATCTCCAAATAATTCCATTTTTTCCTTGATTAAATTTGCCAAGAGTTTTCCACATGATACATTGCCATCATCCTGGACTGGCAATTTTTTAATTCCTTCAACAAACTGTTTCCAAGTGTTGTCTAAGTAAGTCTTTGGGGCTCTATCTTGGTTCATTTCATGGCTACCTATGTCTTCTGGATGGTCTCTATTGCTTTTACTGGCATACATTTCCATGTAAGTATTATTAATCTCCTCAAATAGTTTTATTCGGTGAGATTTTTGCAAGCAGAGTTTCTATCTATCTAATTTCTTAGCAAGAAAAAAAAATTTGAAAAAAATTGGTAAACAAACCTGAAATACTCATAAAGAAAGAAATTATTTTGATATAACAACATCCACAAGTCAAAACAAACTGTTTCATTAAACTGAAGTTTTTTTCGATTGGGAGGGAAATTCCTCTCACAAACACTTTGGAGTGTGGGCGAAAAAAGGGAAAGTCCCAAAATAAACGAGAATGATTTAAGTTTATATTCATTTTTATGAGCAAATCAAGTTTTATCATATATGGGATGCAAAATGTGAAAAGGCAGCGATAATAAAACCAAAAATTCGACACAGGTACAAATGGGGAAATCCCTTTGTTTCGGACCCTACTATGAATCCCAAATCCAACTCATAAAAACATATATCACACTTCTATGAGATCATGCAGCTATAGCTGCCATTTTACACATTTTGTAAACAATATCACGTGACTCGAACGTGATAGTTTATCTATATCCTAATACGCGCTGTGCATCCGCTTTTTTCACGCTTTCACTCTCTAAAATTTCGGGTCGTTTTTGCGGTCACTTCTTCATAATGGTGTGTCAGACCACGGCAGTTAATGTTTTTCTACGATTAGTATAAGGAGAAAACATTGCATTGCATTTAATCGTTTCAAATGTTTTGATTATTCGCGAGATCAAGAATCAATAGACAACAACGAAAGTTTTGCGCGAAGATTTATCAATGTTTTTAGGGTAAGTACGCTTTAGAACTTCTTTATTTTTTTTGTTTTTTTTTCTTATAGTATTAATAGGGTTTCTGCGTCATTACTTTTCAAATAATACGCGATTGAAGAAATGAATATCATGGTTTTTAATCATGACGATCTGGGTTCGTAAAGGAAATCGCAATTGTTTTTAATTCACATTTCGACACTTTAACGACTTTCGCGTTTGGCTTTTATTTACGTTGGGGTGTGGATTCCATGAACAGTTACAGCGATTTTAATCTTTTTGTTGTTTACCTGTACGCACAATTTATTTTTGCTACTGTATATATCGTATTGTGAAAGATTTATTATGAATATTTTGATTTGTTTCAGATCTTCTGATTAAAAAGTTTTTCTGTTCATAACTCCAGTGTTGAACTAAATATGCTTTAGCCGGAATACCTAGAGATTTTTAATTAAAAGAGTGAAGAGTTTTTCTGTATTTCTGTATTTTTTCATCACGGGGAACCATTGCATTGTATCTTCAATCGATACAATTTATTTTTACAAATTGAAGAAGCGCGGATGCACAGTGCGTGTTGTTATTTTTGATGGGTTTAAAATCTTCCAAGTAAAACGATTGTTCTGCGCTCCTATATTTAAAATTCAAAGTACTTACAGCACTGGCACCCTTTCTGTTCGTCATTTTTCGAAACCATTTTTGAGACGTCACTTTCAGAATTAAAACCCGTAAAAAATTTTTACACGGGATACTAGTTGTTCTATGAATTTGTGGCACGTGAATTTATAATATCTTCTATCATGAATCCTAAAAATATAAATAATGAGTATAAACCATGTCTTTTCAATGATAATCCAATAAAATGGTTTTGTTTTCAAAGGAATGTTGCATTTAATTACTTTCATTCATTTTATTGAAATCTTGATAGACAGAAAAACAAAATCTCTGAAAATTCTTATAATATTACGACTCTACATCATCTGAGTAAGGCCGTTTTCCATACAGCTGCATTTTACGCTCGAGCGGAAAAAGCTCGGGAAAATTTTGCAGACGCATGCGCATGAAATGAAAATTACCGCTGACTGAGAGATTTAGAATTCTCTTGACCTGCTCTTGAGCTTGGCGTAAAAGTTAAACTCATTTTGAGCGCGTATTTTTTCTCTCTCTTTTGTTAAATTTTATATCAGCCAATCATAATTTGAGTATTGTTTGTTTTTAAAATGCGAACGTCAATCAATAAAACAAAATATTTAAGATTTCTTAAAAAACAATTTTATATGATGTGAATTGTTTTTTTTTTCTTATTTTATTTGAAGTTCCATAAATAAGAACAAAATGAGGCTGATATCTGAAACTGTGTGTTCTAAAAGCCAAGAACAAAATAAGAACAATTCAGGCTGAAAAAGGCTTCTTTGACGACAGTAATGATAAACTTTTCTTCCGTTTAAGGCTGCCATTCTGAATGTTTGGATATTTTTTGCACGAGCATGAAAAACAGTTATGGAAATCAATTTGCGTTCCCGAGAAAATATCTCACGAGCTTTTTTCGCTCGAGCATAAAATGTAGCTGTATGAAAATCGGTCTTAAGATACACAAGTAAAGCCGTTTTATGTATGTGTCGAATACACCATTCAGTTGTGTAAAGACATGTATGTCAACGCATATTATGTGCCATATTAGATATTTGCATCACGGGGAACCATTACATTGCATCTTCAATCGATACAATTTATTTTACAGAGTGAAAAAAGCGGATGCGCAACGCGTATTTTTATTTTTGATTAAAATTAAAACCCGTAAAAAATGTTCTACACGGGATATTATATTCTAAACATTCTACAGTCCAAACAATTCAGCAACTTTCTTATACTTAAATTCATTATACTAAGCCTCTCTCTCTGTTCAGCTCACATCCATAAAACCTGTAAAAAATTTTTACACGGGATACTAGTCTGTTTATATTGTTTATATCATGTGTTTTGATAGATAAACCGCATTCTTTAATAGTAGAACTATAAACAAGAACGTTGATTGTCGAATGTATAGGCCTTCTTTGATCAATAATATATTCCGATTATCGCTACGGTCAACATCTGTATTGGAGTGAGTTGTGAGATGAGCGAAATTGAAACAGCAAGAGGAAGCTTTCATCCTCTACAATAAAGTTTGCTGCGACAGATCCTGTATAGACAACCTTGGACCACCCAAAAGTTAATGATGATAGGATGAAGATTTTGAAAGCAACTTTGACATTTCTCTCAAGTTGTTTATTTCCGTTGATCCAGAATACGGAAATTCGCAATAAAGCAATAAAGCAATAGAGATTACGTAAACATGAATTTTATATTGTAGTTGTAAACTGTAAATTATTTATTATATGTTATGTTTTGCAAGTCCCACAGTCAACAGCCATGCAGTGTCTTTCAATCAAGTAATAAGTGCAATATAAAGGAAAATCACTTGGAAATCTGTTCAACTGCATTAATTGATAACGAAGAGTAAAGTCCGTTAAAAGATGCATTCTATACGATGCTTTCTGATTTTTTAGACTACCTGAAGGACCCGTGGAAAATTGGTCGTTCAGGTATTATTGGCTATATGAACGCTATATCTCATACGCTAGATTACAAAAGGAGTAATGCTATCAAATCCGAGAACATATCTGTATTTATCGCAGCCGAAATATATCTAGACAGAGTGAAAAAGTGCTTAGCAAAACAAATGAAGATTGAATGGAACACGATTTTAAGCATGGAGTATCTTTCAAGTATCAACTGCTGGGCAACGTTTGAAGACATGCAAAATGTAATTCTATTTCATGCTGACAAGTTTTCTCAAATTCTATTTAATGCTAGATTTGAGACGGCCGTTGTTCCGGCACACGATTTATCGTTTTGTACTTCCTTCGTTGTAGCAGTGTTATTTTTTATAGTAAAGGCAAATCGACCGATGTCATATCAGTACTTAACTGTTAAAATGGTGCTTGAAGTTGGAAATGAAGGTGGAATAATAGACCAAAATAAATTCAAGACAAATTATAAATATGGATTTGACAGTCTCATTATTTCAAGGAGAGTTGTAGATATTTTAAATATTTTAAATAGCTTGTATTAGGACACGATTAAACCCTGTTTGTGACTACCTTTTAATAACCAAGAATGGCACACAAGCAACTTAGTGACGTATTTGGTCGAATTGTTTACCAAGCCATTGGAAAATACATAAATCCAACACGATATTGACAAATTATCGACACAGAAAGTATTTCCAATTTAACAGAACAAAAACAAGCCGCTCTATCACGTGATCAAAAACACACATCACATGTAGCAAGAATACACTATCAGAAAATGCAGTCAGCTGAAGTTGCACGCCAAGGTCAGTTTTGTATGCAAAAGTTGTTGGCAATCAACGTGGGGGATCATTTGCCGCCAAATATTAACGCCAACTCCAAAGTTACGGCAGCCAACATCAACTAAATTAACAAAGATAACAATAATCGAAATGGAGGGAACGAAACCCAAACTGTGGATATCCGTGTTAATTCTGAAGAAAGAACAAACGGCAATGTTCACAAACGCCAAAATAAAGTCTCGTTCTCCACTGTAGAAGATTTGTTTTTATCATATGGCATTAGAAAGTACGGCGCTGGTAAATGGACGGCAATTTTGCGCGATCCGGATTATTCCTTCCATCCTTCTCGGAAGCCAAGTACTTTAATGGTCAGAGCAAAAACAATAAAATTGATATGAAATTAGTTGTATCTACTATGTTTGAGTTTATTTCGCAGGTCAAACAGTTTTTTTTAATACTTAAAGAGTCTGTATGTAAAAAGACTTTCTCTTTCGAATAACAATTGCTATACAACCATGTTTTTCAAGTTTAAGAAAGGCATGTTAACAAACACTGGTGAGATATTTTCAAAGCATCGTTTGAACATAGAAGAAAAAGACCGTTTAAAATCGATATTTGCTGTCCGGAAGGTAACAGGACCAAGAACATTTCGTTTCGCCAAAATACATCAATGTGAAGGCTTAATGGCAAAACTGATATTCATTAGAAGAAATAACAAGCTGTTTTTAAATAAAGACTTCGTAGTACTATTGAACATTTGTAATGTATCTACAAGAAAGAAAACCTCACAAAACTAAACGCTTTGACTTTGAACAATATGCCTTACCCCCACTTAAAGGGCAATGCGACATCAAATTAAATCAAGATAAACCCTATAACCTTACTATTATCCAAACCGCGTCTTCGAAAATGCGTATTGAACAAAAAGTTACCAGTCCTTTGAACGCTCAAGTTTCCTTGTGACAGTTGATCACACCTTATGACATCTAGTTTCATGCTCTCCAATTGGATCTCCACCTTACTTCCTCATTACATGCTTCTTACACCAACTTATGCCCTTCTTACGTGTTCTTACCCGTTCTTACTCGTTCTTACACATCCATGGGAAAAAAGGTTCCTGCTCTCCAATTGGATCTTCCCCTGAGTTCCTTATTACATGCTTCTTACACCAACGTTTGCCCTTCTGACGTGTTCTTACCCGTTCTTACCCGTTCTTACACATCCATGGGAGAAAAGGTTCCTGCTCTCCAATTGGATCTTCCCCTGAGTTCCTTATTACATGCTTCTTACACCAGCGTATGCGCTAATTACGCGTTCTTACCCGTTCTTACACATCCATGGCGCAAAACGTTTGTCATACTATCTGTTGAAGAAACGCCCTTTAGATTAGGAATGGTAAAGAAAGAGAGCCTAATATTAATCCAAGTCACTGTCGCTATGTAATACTAAGCGTTTTACAAACTGGTTTCCAACATTAGAAGGCTGTATTTCAATCGGTGCCAATTGAATCAGTGGTTTAACGTCCTCATCTTCTTCATCCATCTTTTCCGTGGATTCATTACTTGTTCGAATTTCACTTTCTTCGCTGGAATCTGTTGCACAGGAAACGTTGGCATCTACACAATCACTTTCATGAACCTCAGTCACGTTATCTTCAGATAATTCTTGTCGGTGTAACTTCCAATTGGGGTACGCTCTTTTGAATTTGGTGTAGCTGAACCAATCACGACGGAAACGAAAATGTAATAATCAAGCATCGTGTAAAGCGTCAGCACCTCGCCAGTTTGTTCGGACTCTCATATGATAAGTGTCAATAGTTGTCTTGGTAATTTGACGATAAATCTCATTCCAGGATTCGGTCAACAGCTTGTAAACTTTTTCCATGTATTCTTTTCAACTTTTTTTGACTTGTTGTATCCATTAGATTACTCTCAAATGACAAACGTTGATACCGAATTCACCGTTCTTTCTTTCTGAGGAAACTTTCCATCACGCAATAATGGATAAAATTCCATTAGAGAAAACCAACGTTACCGACCATTCGGAAAGCTGTTCTCAATACCTAAAATATCAGAACGTAATTCAATTACATTCCGCTACTACTAATCTTTTTTCCTCAAAGATGTGTAAGAACGGGTAAGAACGGGTAAGAACGTGTAAGAAGCCCATCAATTCGCGTAATAATTGTATAATAAAGAACTCAGAGGGAGACAAAATTGGAGAGCGTCAACCTTTTCCCTCAGTGATGTGCAAGAACGGGTAAGAACGGGTAAGAAGCCCATCAATTCGCGTAATAAGGGTATAATAAAGAACTCAGTGAGGATTAGTGGATGAAAAACTAACAGTAAAATTTTTGTCATATTGTTAAATAGAAAGTTTTAGTTTTTAAAATATACACACAAAATATAGAATGTTAAATGATAAAAGTATTAAAATATTACACAGAAAACACAATAAGTTTGCTAAGCATGTATTAAAACATCTATTATTTTTCATAAAAATATATGACATCCAATTACCTCAAAAAGACTGCTGTTTGAAGAGAGTAGAAATGTGTTGTTATTATGTACATACAAAAATGAGACTGACTTTCATTAGACACCTTATGCAGAAGCCGTTATATATGCCGACGTCACTGAAAAAGACGTTAGGCTTCTTTTGTGCATTCAAATCAAAGGTCATTCCCCCTTTAAACCACGCTGTGTTTATGTTGACGCGATGAAAGTAACCATTTTAAGCACGTCGCAGTGATGGGGGACGAACAAGTAGTATCTTTGAAGGAAGCATCGAAGAAAGGGTAAAATTCTCTTTTCTGCCTTATATACGAAGATCTTATTTGCAAATCTGTTGTAGTAATGAAAAGCTCTCTGGAATTTTTTTGTGAGTGCTAAACTTTTCTTGCAGAATTTTTGGAGTTTCAAGTTTGTTTTCAAGTTTAGATGACTGTTGTGATTAATGCAAACAAGTTTATTATTTACTTAATTTTTCAATCATTGCCAGGATTTGTGAGAAGAAACAAATTATTTTTAAAATTCTATCTCATATTTCAACATATTACAAAGTCCTACTGTCTTGCTCCTTTTTTTGCCCTACCTCAAAAATGACTTGGTCCTATGATCATGATATATTACTGTGTAGAGAAATCCTCTTAATGAATCCATACAGACATCGTCCAGGAAGTAAAGAAAGTAGAAATGTGTGGACATTAATTGCAGAAAACCTCGACAATATTACAGAAGTATCTTTCAATGTGTCTCAAAAGTCCGTTAGAGACCATTTTCGTCTTCTGCTAGAAAAATAAATACAAGTCAAAGATTAAAAATGAAGAGAGTGCTTCTGGCATGCACTGTGAAGAAACCGAACTTGATCAAATATTACAGAACTTAAAGGAAGAAAGTGATGGGGCTGCTGAAACACATGAAAATGTGACTAATGATAAAAAAAGTAAACAGATGGCAGAAAAATCCAATGCTAAAGATGTCAGAAATAAAGCAATGCAAAGTTTAAGTGAAACTAAAGAAATAAAAGCTCTTGAAGATGATGAAGAATTCATAAAAACTAAGCGAAACATTGGTTCTGAAACAATGATTTATCTTAAGGAACGTGCTACTGACCAGCAAAAATTGCGAGAACAGGAGTTAAAGTCTGTCTCAATATAATTGGCAGTGGAAACAAATTACCTCATAACTTTTGATATCCACTTCCGATTCCAAACATTTTTTTGCATGTTTTAGATAATCAAAAGCACTATATTTGAATATATTTTTGGTTGAAAAATTCGCGATCTTTAGCGGTTAAATTTGCGATTTAAAAAATAAAGCTTTTTTTCTACTTAAGCTATAACTTTCATTTCTGCACCAGTGGTAGCCCTGCCTTAGGCAAAAAAAGTTATAAAGTTTGAAAGCAAACCAATGGGTCGTTCAGAAGATATGGGACACGAAGTACTCCTCAGTAGCGATTTTATGCGAAACATCAAATCTCCAACTTTCAACAAAAAACGGGGGTTATCTTTTCTTTCATCAACAGCTCAATTAAAAGTTTAAAAGTGTTACAGTAATGCGTTGATGTTTGTTGACCATTAAGCAAAACAAAGGGTAGCAGCTTAATTGTTTTTTATTGTTAAAACGATGTGGAATAAAAAAGTCACACAGATCTTGAAAGCGTTTTTGTTGAACACAATAAGATATCTTTTAAATACAAAGCTATAAAACCGTATGATACAATAAAAAGTAAACTTTGATTATTCCCAAAACACGAATAACAGTTTCTCAAAAGATAATTGCCCCCGCAGCGAGCGTAAGCGAGCGAGGAGGCATAGTAGTTTCACGAGATAGGCGAATGTCAGTTTCCGATTTTGTTCTTCATCCTCATCATCATCATCATCCTCCAACTTTCGTGTTGACGTTACACGGTGGAATACTATTATTAGCTGACTTTGCTTTTTTCTCGTTTCAAAGCATGGTACTGTAAGTGGGAGACAGAATATTTTTTCGTATCTCTTTCCTGATTTATTATTATATTATATTATGTTATTTAAAAAGTTTAGTATGCTAAAATTAATTAAACATTTTTTATATTACTTTTGTGTTGTTTTAGTGAAGTGAACAACAAGGATTTTGAAGCACAGCTTGAAATCTGAAATTTTGCCAACCATACATTTTATGTTTGTATATGTTTTGGCTCTAAATCTTTCATTCAATAAATTTTATTCAATTCACTGATTTTTGGCAAATCTTCCCATTTTTATTGGATTTCTGTGTATGCAAGAAATATTACAAATTCTTGTTTTTCTTTTTTAACTGTCCTCTACAAGTGATCATGATCAATAAAACCTTTTTATATTTTTTTTCTTGCTATTTTATGTAAACGTTGGCTATTTTTTGTTTTGAATTAAAGTTTGAAACGCAAATTTCTAATGGATTTTTCGCTTTAAGTTTTTTTTTGAAAAAGTTTTTTTTTCTTTTGGCTCTTGCATAATTTCTTTATCAAATCTTACTTTGATTATAAAATACATATCCATGTTTCAGTTCACACATTTCTTTTGTTTGTCGCAAATACTTTCTGATATTACTTGTTAAGCCTCATTTACACTTTTTGAAAGGTATATTAGCATCAGTGTGACATAAGGCCTAAGAGATAACAAAAAGTAACAAAGTTTTGTTTGTTTTTGTTTCTGTTGTATAGGCTTGCAATGTATAGCTTGCTGTGTGTACAAATTGGAATGCTTGAGCGCGGGGGCATTTTTAGCTAAAGCTACATGCTAGTTTAAAAGATCGTTGAATGTGATGTGTTTAAAAAATTGTTCCACCATCATTGCCCCCGTTTTTTGTTGAAAGTTGGAGATTTGATGTTTCACGTAAAATCGCTACTGAGGGGTACTTTGGGTCCCATATCTTCTGAACGACCCATTGGTTTGCCCTCAAACTTTATAACTTTCTTTGCCTAAGGCAGGGCTACCACTGGTGCAGAAATGAAAGTTATAGCTTAAGTAGAAAAAAAGCTTTATTTTTTAAATCGCAAATTTAACCGCTAAAAATCGCGAATTTTTCAACCAAAAATATATTCAAATATAGTGCTTTTGATTATCTAAAACATGCAAAAAAATGTTTGGAATCGGAAGTGGCTATCAAAAGTTATGAGGTAATTTGTTTCCACTGCCAATTATATTGAGACAGACTTTAGAACTGAAACGTGAGGAATTGAACTTACAAAGACAACAACGACAAAATTTTCAGCAGCAATAAACTATGCTCATGCAGCAGATAGCTCAACAGCAACAACTCATGATGGAGTTGATTGATAAACTTGGAAACAATAGAGTATAATAGAGTATATACTGTATTTTATTTCATAGATGTTTGTATATATTTTGTTCTCTCTATTTTATATTATACTAGTAACCCGGGTAAAAAATTTTAGCACATCTAACTTCGAAAATGATGTACACAAATCCCGTGCCAAAAAAAGGTGACAGAAAAATTATAAAACCTTCTTCAAACCTTTTTTTTGATGTTTGAAAAAGAAACGCGTCACGTTCATCAACATGTAGCTTCTTCGTTTTTACATATCTTATACTACATATTCAAGATGGCTTTTTATTTCTTAAGATATATAATATATATTAAGTTCTAACTTTCTAAGTTTCAACATATTTTCAACCAAAATAACTTCCTAGAAAAAATCATATTTTCAACAATATTCTTGGAAATCCTTAACAGTAACAGGTACTTTTTTTAGAAATTGGTTATAGAAGTAAAATATGATTTTTTAAAACTTTTTGAGTTGGAAATTTTGCAAAAGAAGACATGAAAAAGATCATAAATAATGTTGTTTGTAAAAATATTACTTGTGAAAACAACTGTTTTGTACATACTGTATATATATATAAATATACGATATATACAATATTGTATACTGTATATACATAAAGGACCAATTCCAAAATAATTTGAACACATCGAAAGACATGTTCTGGCATTTGTCAACAATACACACAAAAGATAAATCTTTCCTATCGGTGAAAGTCCAATTTTTAAGTTCAACTAGTGGTTTAGAAAGGCAAAAGAACTTGATGTGTCTTTAAATACCCACTCTACAGAAACTCTTACTTTACTCATCACACGATTAAAATCAATTTGTTGTTGGGTCGCACGTAGAGGACTGTTCCATCTATGAAGCCTCAACACGTTTGAAGGGATGCACCTGCAGTGATTCCAAACACTGGTGGTGGCGATTGTATACACTGGCTGTCACTTCCCCAAGTATCATACTTAACTGGGTTTCAGATCTTGTAAATCTAGGAATCATGTCTCATAGTCTACAAAGGTATGCAAACCTTTTTAGTAAGATACAGGTTGCTTCTATTCCAGGAACGATAACTCTATTATAGCAATGAAATTCTTCTGGGATTCTAAAAAGATCTTGTAAAAGATAAATGTCATTTTTTAAAACTTTGCCTTACATTCATCATCACTCATTTTTACTAAGTCAAACTTCGGATACTGCCAATACGGAAAATCTAAGTTTTTCAATTTATTGAGGTCATATAGCAAAACAAATTCTTCATCTGTTAACAAATCAAATGCATGGCTCAGCAAAAGACAACTTCTTTATACATCTCTTAATTTAGGCATTTTTAAGAGTAAAATTCTTACAAAGGTTCTAAAGTAAGAATGAAAACGAAAGTGTAAACAAATATGGCGGATTATATGTAGATTAAAAAGCGCGCGTGCGTAGGGATTTTATGAAGATGTCATTACAACGTACGACGTGGCATGATGTTCTCAGTTCATAACAACGTTGTAGCTAAGGAAGTCCTATGCGTAAGGCCTCTATTATCTCTTTAACAAAATTTCGCCATGTGTTGCTGCCAACAATCATTTTCACATGTGTTTCATCACTTTTTATATGCGATCGGAATGTACAAGAGGAACATAAGAAATTTTAGTGGAAGATTCACCAATAGAACTATCCGAGCTCGTAGCATTTTTTAAGATACAAGTATTCGGGTTAAGTGCTAATCATCCAAATATGGAAGAATTATTTGATTTAAAAACTATTTCTTGTTTGGGTGGTTTTTTATAATCCTATTGATAACTTATGGAAATAATAAGTCGAAAAACGTTTTTCCGACTAATGTAAAAGTGCTGTTCAGTTCAATTGTGAAATGTTTCTAAAATTTGTAAATTGTTTTCTTGCATAATTTATATCGGCCCCTGAAGACTCCCCATATACAAATACATTAATATCATTCAACAACAGATTGATGTGGCGATGTTTTTATAAGCAGAAGCGTTTGCACCTGATGCAATTATCCAAGCATGCCATCTTTTTTATCTTCATTTCTAAAAATGACCTCCCGACCTTCTCCAAAGCACAACATATGCAATCACAACTAAAGATAACGTAGAAATGATAAAACCCAATGAAAGTTGCTGGTTGCTTTTATTACACATTTATATATCCAGAATGAGTATGTGTACTTTTGTGAAAAGTAACTAGAAAAATATAGAACACTATATGTTCAGATAATATTTGTATGTAGCAGTGGTTAAAAGATTTCCACCAGTAGCAACAAGCATTTGTATGGTTGAATAGAGTGTATTGTTCTTCGAAATTTCAAAGATAATGCAGGTTGGAGTTGTTCTTTACCCATTAATTGTAATAACCATTACAATACAGTTATTTTGTGTATACTGTTGATGTACTGTTCAACACTTTCATAATAACATACCACTTATCATTATTCCTGTTGATATTAGATCGTTTTTTGATATTTCAATTAAATATATGTTATCCAACTTCTTTTATGTGCAAACACAAAAATAAATTAGTGATTGCCATATGGTGTACAACTCTGTTAATCGTGATTGTACCATATTTTGTCATTTACTTCATGTATGTCTCCCAATACTTAACAATTTTTGACCAACTCACTAATGTCTATCGACTATTTATAGTCGTATTTGCTTATGGCATGCTTACAGCTAATGTCGCCATCATTTTCAAGGTAAGGAAACACAATAGAAGTCATCCGGAAAACAGCAAACACAAATATCTCCTCCTGGTTCTGGTTTCGACAAATTTGATAGTACTTGGTAGAATTCCAAGTGCGACTACATATTTGTTAGAAACATTCAATATATACACATTGAAAAACAGCATTGTATACGTAAACATTTCAAAAGGAATGTCAGTTTTAATCGATACAATTATTTATATGTATACGGTAATGGAGATAAGAAAGAAAATTGCGAAATTGATAAACATTATGAAATCTTGAAGTGAATCCATCAAGACCTCATTGAATGTTACATCTATTTATGCAAACCATTTAATTGTGAGCCATATTTTATTGCAAAATATCCAGTGTTTCAAAAATTGGAATTTTAATGATGATGTATGTGGAAGCTAATAAATAAAATTGGTAAATAGCCCAATTTAAAATTCTGCACGAAAGCACAATACTGAAAAGACTGTTATTTGAAAAATGTTGTGTTTGTGCAAAAAAGAAACTGACGTCATATGTAGCACATGATGTTCCATTTAATTCCTGTTTCTGTTTGAATAGAAACCACTGTTTTGTTGATGAAATTGCGTGAGATTTTCACGAAATCTCACAAAAATAAGGAAGTTTGGAGAATAATGAACGCACTAAAGAAGAGAAAAGAATTTGAAAAACGACACAATATGACAGTAAAAAGAAGTTAGCAAAAATATATTTACATATTCGGGCATCACAGAATATGGCGATGGCAATGTTGCGTCATGACAGTGGTAAATGGAAAAATAATGAAAGTTGTAATCACCTTAGATGATTACAGAGGCTCTTTCTAAGCAGTGTTTTTTACAATTCATTGCAAGAAATGGTCAATACATTGACATTGGTTACTCCAATCTTTGATTCAGCAGTTTCATTATTTCAATTATACCAGATATTTGACGATTATATGTTTTTTCCCATCTCTTACATTGATGTTGATTATTCTTTATTACGCGTTATACACCAGATTTAATAAAACCAAACACATAAATTAATTACTGTATAAATCTCCCATTCGCAAAATAAACAAATAAACGTTTTCCCACCAAATCATTGCGTGTACATCGAAATTTTTGTGCTTACATCGAAGTCATTGTGTGTACATCGACATCTTTGTGTGTACATCGAAATCTTTCTCGGTACATCGAAATCACCGTACATGGAAATCATTGTGCGTACAAAACATTAGAACAATAAAAGTTACTGTCAATGGGACAACCATGGAATGTTGCAGAGCACCTTGGTTGTAGGGGAAGCAAATAATACCTCAAGAATCTATTAAACACATTTATAATAAGTGACACGTGGCGCCTTTATAGGGATCTTCAGTTTAAGAAGCCATAAAACTTACCACTATTAAGGGCCGAAAAGGTTGTTTCGGTAGCTGAAGGACCACTTATCCTTTATATGGTACAATTTTTGTTAAGTATTTTCATTTGATTACAACCATCACATTCCACACCTTTTCAACAAAGAAAATTCCGTGGTGCTCAAAAGACGTGCACAGAATATATCGTATTGTTATAATAATTTGGAATAAATTTCGTTATATCCAGAATGTATTTTGAACCGCTTATGTTCCTCCATAAATTATCAACTTTTTTACAACGTTGATAAAACGTTCCATGGACGTCCGAAAAGAACGTGGAAAATAAAACGTCAATGGGACGTTGTAGTAACGTCTTAAAGTAACGTAACCAAGTTAGAACTAACTTGGAACGTCCTAATTACGTCCTGGGCCGGGCTGGGCATTATTATACAAGTAACATACATAAAATTATAAGGTATACAAGAACAAATTGATTGTTTTGTTTCTCTCCGCTCTTTCCGTTCTTTTAAGTCACTATGCACCTAACATCACCTTTTTGCGAGGGTTTATATCGAAAGTAGCTTTTTGCACTCAAAAAATGTGAGCAAAAATCTTAATTAATATTTCTCTCTGAGCTTATATGTTATAGAGATTCAACCGAGTACAAATTCTAAATGTTACCATTACTGTGTGAGAATTATCGTATCTTTTTGTTATCTCTGGCCGAGTCAAGAAGTAAGGTCGATGAGACCAAACATTATCTATATCTGTGGCTTTTCCTCCTCGAGAGGGAAGGTCGACTGGATTTTGTTTAGATAGTATTAATTTCAAATCATTACTT
Organism: Turritopsis dohrnii; assembly: GCA_027922465.2. Taxonomy (NCBI): domain Eukaryota; kingdom Metazoa; phylum Cnidaria; class Hydrozoa; order Anthoathecata; family Oceaniidae; genus Turritopsis; species Turritopsis dohrnii. Next base: position 14,817 of record BQMF02000096.1, on the reverse strand, counting down.
TTTAGTAAATTCTTGATCTCTGTGACTCCAGTTTCAATAAATATGTCTTTATTTGTGCCCCTTTTAATCCATGAAAAAGCAACACTTGAATCTTTCCACACATTCAGTAAGTCAAATGTATAAACACTACTCAGTATTTGTTTAAAGAGGCATTGTACGGCTGAAATCAACAAAAATAGGGCTGTCGAAAAAAACGGTCGTTGTAATCTTGATGTTTTCCATATCTAATCTTTATGAAACAATCGTATCTGTATCTGAGTTATCGTGGAAAGCCAAACAAGAAACGATGTCGAACAAGATGAGCTAGTATAAATATAAAAATTGCTGTTTTTGTAATCAATTTTTTCACTTACGTTATCAAGTTGCAAAAAAATAAAAGCACCAAAAGACTATGAATTTATATAAGAAATTAATTTAGTGGTTCTGATGCGAAAGCCATGTATCATTTAGAAGATATATGTGGATAACATTTACATACTTTTTTTTTCTATCATTTGACAATTATGTTTCTCAAACGATATGGGTTTATACATAACATTTGAATACGAATAAGTTCTGTTTTATGACCTTTTCGATGTGAAATATCATTCGTCTGTATCAAAATGTAAATTTTAGATCACGATTCAACGATAGACTCTTATTTTTTTTACAGAAATATTAAATATATGATAATAACAACAACTCCCTTCTTTTTCTTCCCACATTTACATTCTTCTCCACATTTTACTTCCCTTGTCTTGCAGGGGCAACCAGATCTTTTACCATCTTTTCTGCTGCAAGTCGAGTTACATATACAATGCTGAAAATGCACGAGTGAGTAAATGTAATCAAATTTAAGTTTCGTTGAGAACAAACAACGAAGAAAAAGTTTTGTTTTGAGTGGAATAGGCAATGAAATAGGCAAATCACTTTGAATTAGCTTCCACAACATTCTCTTATAATGATAAAAGTAACCTTACTTGAGTTAAGACAGCTGTGTGTTGACATGTGTTTCTTCACACACAACGATGACTTATAATTCATGAGAAAATTCAGTAATTACTTCTAACACGTATTGTAGAAGAATGAATTCTTTCACCAACATATTGTTTAAAAGGTGTCAAAACTATATTTCAGGTTGATTTCCCGAAATAAAGAAGATCTCTGTTCTTCTCCGACAGAGAAAGCTTGATTATTTGCCGCCATATTTGTTTATATTTTTCATGTTCGATCACGTGACGATAATATTTACAATTTTAGCCGTACAATGCCTCTTTAACTTCGTTAATCAAACGAGACACTGTTAATAATCCAAGCAATTCCAAACGTGAAATAGCCATTTTCTTTAAAGGATTAATACGTGATTTTGCTGTCACAAATGCATTCTTACAAGTACCATTTTTGTACCTTATGCAAATATAAACGCATGTCCCATAAGCACTTTCTGAGGCATCAGAAAATCCATGTAATTCCATTGAAGCAATATCTTTCTTATTAGGGATTCCATAGAACCTTTCAAATTATAACTTATCAATTCCATCTAAATTGTTTATCAAGCGTTGTCATTCTATTTGAAGTTTTTCAGGTAATTTCTCATCCCAGTCTAATTTTTCACTAAACAGTTTTTGGAAAAACACTTTGAAGGAGACTACAATGGGATTAATCAAACCCAACGGGTCGTAGATTGATGCAATAGTTTGTAACACCGTTCGTTTTGTTACGTTTTCAATATCAAATTTCGAGCGAATGGTTTTTAAAACGAAAGTTATTTCATCATTTTTCTTGTTCCAATTAACTCCTAACACTTTTGTCCTGGGTCCATTTTGAAGGTTTTCCTTTTCGCCAAATGTTTTAATAACAAGTTTTTCTAATTCTGAATTGTTCGTTTGAAACTTTCGCAAGTTTAGAGAAGCTTCTGCAAATCTTTCTTTAGCTTTAGTTAAAAACTCAAAAACGTCTTTAACACACCCGTCAAACCGTTATCTTATAATGAATCTAAGAGCTTTTTAACGAATTCAGAATCAACTTCTTGGTACTTCTCTGCATGATGTTGTAAAGTTGCAGAGAGTGTAAAAATGGTGATGGACCTGCCCCAAACAATACTCAATACTCAATAATTTTATTATTTTCGAAGTTTTCAAAGTCAATTGCGTTGGGGTTCTCAAACCATAAAAATCCCAACATGTCGCGTTGGCTTTCACAAATTTCTATATTTGTAGAAAAGCTTTCTCTCAATCTCCAATAAAAGCCATGTTGTGAGCGCGAAAACGTAACAATGCATCAAAAGGTTTTGTTGTTAAAGAGGGCCCGGTTTCTAATATTTCATTCAAAGAGACACTTCCTTTTGCTTTAGAAGATGCGTCATAAGCCATCCTATCTTTGTTGTCGCTCTATTTTCGTCAACAACAGGTTTGGCGGTAAGTAATGGGTTGTGCCAATCAACTGTCCAGCTGGCGCTTTTTCAATAACTTTATTTTCCAATTGTTCGTTTATAATCTCGTTATATCTTGAAAATTATACTCTATTGTCAGAGAATGTTTTCCAAATGATCTTTAATCTATTTGCACAGGTTTTATAATTATCTTCGATAACTGCATACTCCTGTTTTTCCGGAAGTTTCACTTTATATCTTTTGGTTTTATTACTAAATTCAACACTCTCTTTAAATTCTTTTAAAATCATATTTTCTTTTTTCTCATCAATTTTGTTGTTTTTTATTCCCATAGTCTCTAAGTTCCAAAATTTTTCCGCAATCTTAGTCAGACGGTTTTTGTATCCATTGCAACTTTTAGAACAAACATTCGGGTTGGTTTCCAACTTGAGTCATGCATGGACGTATAAAAAGAGAAGGACTCACAACTCATTTCAATAGCTATTCAATTCTATTGTTAAAATCCATTGTGTCGGCATCCCTTTCATACTAAGGCGCGTCTCGCATTTCACTGGATTTTTGTTGAGACGAACGATTATTTACGTGCCAATCCAACGCGGAAAACTGAAATATCAGAGGAATTAAGACTCATTAGCTTTCAAAACACTTTTATTCATTGTTCAAAGCCACAGACGACGATATTTAATCGTTTTTAAAATGTCTGTGAGTTTGCTAGAAGATGTTACAAGTGAAAATAGAAGAAAATCATGGCACATCGTCTCTGCATGTTATGAAGTTAATATTTGCGCCTCAAAAATGCCTAAGCTACACAAAACAGAGAGATAGTTTATCTATCTTTTCTGAAAGTTTCAAGTCTGAAGCTTTAGGAACTCCTAAGGAATCATACTTTTAGTTTTGGTGTTTTTCAACAGTTTTCGTGTTTATAACAAAAGGCTGCTAGTGTGGAAGCCAATGGAAACATGTATTTTTAACAGCACTTGAGGGAGTTTCAAAACTGCTTTTGTCAAAATTTCAATAAAGCGAGACGAGCTTGTTTGAATAGATTTATAAAAGTTGTAAGTCCTTCTCTTTTTATACGTCCATGAGTCATGTTACCATTTAAAATGAATCCTAAATTCAAAGATATAGCTAATGGTTCTCCATGTTTTCCTTTAACGATATCTTTACCGCCTATGAAGTTCTAAAAAATATTTCATCCTACAACAACATCGATCTCGATTAATTCAGTATCATTGTAGTCGGTTAAACGAAGATGCTTCAAACGAGGGAACTTTTCTTTAGCAAATTTTGTATTTTAACCTTTCAATGCGTAGCTAATCTCCAAGGGTAGCTAATCTCGGAAACAAATGCTTTAACCGGTCTTAACATTTTCGAATCCCGGACAAAGCAAGAAGTTGTATGATTTTTTCGCAAAGGCCTCGCATACGATGGCGCTTCGCCACCCCAACGCCCAAAGAAGAAATCATATGGCTCCAAGCTGAAGTCCTTGTAGTAGTAGTAGTAAACCGGTTTCAACAGTAAATTCAACAACATCCAACACTTTCGTTTGTCGGGCACCTCCAAAAGTTCTTAAACACATTTCCCTTTTTCCCACAGTTTTCAACTGAAGTTTTTCTTTAAGCTTTGGGGTCACAAAAGACATTTGGCTGCCACTGTCGAAAATTAATCTAGCCATTTCACTATTACACTTGTCAAGATCATTTTCGCTAGCTTTTGCTGTTTGTAGTAAAACCGTAAATTCGGAAGTCGCACAGTTCGTTACAGTCGATGGATCTTGTGTTTGTTTCAGTTGCTGATCAAGTTTTTTTCCCGAGACAGATACTCGAGTGGTTTTTTTTAATGGGTTGCTCCCTGCGAGGCTGAAACCACTACTAGGCAGAGAGCTACAAGATGAGAAAAGGAAGAACACTTATAAACACTGATGAGAAAGATGAGAAAAGGAAGACAGAGCAAGGTGGCGGATAACCTTGGATTTAAAAGATTGCAAATCATACTCAGCAGGAAAACAACTATGAGGGAGAGAATTCCAGAGGCGAGCAGTCCGAGGGAAAAAGCTAGATGAATAAAATTCCTTATGGCATGTTGGGACCTGAACAGTCAAAGGATGAGAATTGGAGTGTTCCGAGAGAAAGACTTAGGAGAAGGGGTCAGTTGAAGCAAGTCATCCGAACAATGCCCATGAAAGTATTTATAGAAAAGAGACAGGGAAGCAACGTTTCTCCGATGTGAGAGAGGGTGAAGATTAGCATAAAGATCAGGGCCAACTAAGTTAAACAAGAGCCAGATGGCGCAAAACGGTAGCAGCAATTGTACTTAAAGTTATGAAAAGTTACTATCACAAAGTTCTTTGAGGCTTGTGTTTTTTATATCTCACTGGTGGAAAACAGGCATATTTCAAAATTATTAGTTAGTGTAAAAAGCGTCTAATCATAAACCACCAGAAATTAATTTATTAAAGACAAAAGAATTATACATGCATGAGCTGTATATGATTTTTTATAAGAAAATTTTTTGTAAGGCCATGTGTAGAAAAAACCACGCGTTTCGAAAAAAAAATATAATGTTTTTAATTATAATTTCATGAAACCAAAAATGAATTCAAACAAATAACTGCCTTTTCGAACTAGATCTTTGAAAGTCTTAATCAATGATATATATATTTCACTAGATGTCTAACTCCCGTAAAAACGCTATCAAAAGAGTGAGGCCGAAAAAAAAATTGGCAGCCATTATAAATAGTGGCAAAAAATGTAAACAGTGTGCAGTGTAATGGGCGAAAAAGTGAAAGAATTAGCAATAACATGAGTTATGATCTTGTATGTTTATTTATTTTGATGAAAAAATAGTTATTTAACTCAATACGAACTACGATTATAAAAACAAAAGGCAATAAGTTCGAAAATTATGCAGCTCCTGTCGTCGTTATTTTCATGTCTATATTATTCTAAACAATTAAACTACGTTTGGAAATATAACGAACACAGTATCTTTTTTTATATTTGGCTGTTTCAATGTCTTTTGTAGGTTCGTTCTAGAAGAAACTGATGTGTATATAAATGTTTTTGGCTAACTTCAGCATATGGCATGTCAGGCATAAAAACAAGCTCTCATCTTCAGAATCAAAATTGCATTTTTATTGATGGTCAAAATGTGCCCCTGTTCCATTGCATGTGATGCTGTGGCCTATCAGATTACTGATTACTGAATACTAATTTATAAACCTCTTTTGCAAGTGAATATAAAGTTGTAATGCTGGTTTACAAAACCAAAATTTACAAAACCCTTGACTTGGATGCGTGTTTCCTGTGGTTCACTATGACAACGTTGTGATTAGCCCAACATACATAATTAAATCTGACAATCTATGTTAGCAATATTGATGCTTTAGTTCCCAGTATCGATTTGCAGAATCAAAAGATATGGAAACAACAAATCAAGATTGGTCATAATTTCCAATGGGAAAAGTAGTAGATGGGAATTCACATTTTGTCAATATATTGGTTGTTTGTTTGAGAACTATGTTAAGAAGATTGAAACAATTCCAAAAGAGAAGCTGCTGTGTTGAAATATTAACATAAATGCATGTGATGAAATTTTCCATGTGTCCACCTGAGAAGAGCCATATGTTCCTGATAGAATATTTAGAGATAATATAATGCCGATTGCAGGACACACGGTCAAACTCTCATAGTCCCAGAAAAAAATTGGAAAAATGACAAAGTGCCCACCCCTTCTGCGCATGCGTCGAAAAATGTTGACGTCAGCACTATCGTCGAAAACCGTCGAAAAATGTTGACGTCAGCACTATCGTCGAAAAGTGTTGACGTCAGCACTATCGTCGAAAACCGTCGAAAAGTATTGACGTCAGCACTATCGTCGAAAAGTGCTGACGTCAGCACTATCATCGAAGTCATCAATCAAACCCCTTCTGCGCATGCGTCGAAAAGTATTGACGTCAGCGGTTTCATCGGTTGAATTCCCCTCCTCGTAAAAATTCATCAAATGAGTCCGGGAAATCCCCTGACTCAGTTCTGTCCACTCGTAAAAAATTTCCAAGTTGAAAAAGTTTATATAATAAAGGATGTTGAGTTATTTCAGAAAGGTTGTTACTTCTTTATATAACAAGACTAAGGAGAGACTAGGATATGGACAGTCATATAATTATACCAAGCTGTTTAAGGAATATGGTGCGACAGATTTTGATGAGGCAATGCTAGCAGCAGCTAACGAAGGTGACATCGAGGAGGTCAAGCTGTTTAAGGAATATGGTGCGACAGATTTTGATGAGGCAATGCTAGCAGCAGCTAAAAATGGTCACCTCGAGATCGTTCGACAGCTCAAGGAGTGGGGCGCGACGGATTTTAACGAGGCAATGCTAGATGCAGCTTTGTTTGGTCACATCGAGATCGTTCGACTATGTAAGGAGTGGGGCGCTACAAACTTTAGCAGAACAATGTGGCGAGCAGCTGTCGAGGGTCACCTCGAAATTGTTAAACTCTGTAAGGAGTGGGGCGCGACGGATTTTGATGAGATAATGGAAGTAGCAGCTTTCTTTGCTCACATCGAGATCATTAAACTCTGTAAGGAGTGGGGTGCGACGGCGTTTGATGAGGCAATGGCTGCAGCAGCTTTCAATAGTCACTTTATGATTGTAGCACTCTGTCGACGTTGGTTAGGTTATGATGATATTCATGAGGAGCTCTTTCGCTATCATCATAAGCGTCGATTCGGAAATTATGACGCTATTCACGAGGAGCTTTTTCGCTATCATCACAAGCGTCGATTTGGAAAAGATCTCTATTACGAGTTGGTGGAAGTTACCATGCATCCGGATAGGGTGTGGGATTGGTACTATGATGAGGAAGATAAGAAATTTCTAACTGGCTATTTTCAATAAGTTTGTATACTTATTGAAGAACAACCTTGTAACTCCTTGGAAACCTACATCGTATGTAAAGATATGCGTGTTCTGAAGCATCCAATTCTTGCAAGATGTCACTCCAGTCGTTTTTGATGACATTGGTTTCATCATCGATAAGCTTAACATCACTCTTCTCTTTAGGATACCAAACGAATAGCATCTTTGCTTGCCGTCTGATAGTTTTTGGAAGAGCTGTGTAGACTTGGGTGAGAAGCCATAGACTATGTTTTTGATGACGTCCTGTGGTACTTAGATTGAGAAGTGGAGTCCTCTTCTTATCGAGTTTCTCATCAGCTATGGAATCATCGATGATGAATAAGGTTTCCTGCCCTGCCAATTGCTTGGTGAATATCTCAATCCAATATAGTAAGTCCTGTTGTGGTGTAGGTTCGATCAGAAAAACATCATCATCTTCCCAGAGAATCGTACAGTCTTTATAGGTTGTATTCCATCGGAGGGAAGGACAGAGAATGACGATGTAGTCAAAGTGGTGCTTGAAGTGGTTCTGTAGTAAGCGTAGAGCCAGTTCCGTCTTGCCACAGCCTGTCGGTCCTGAAAAAATGGTGGTACAAGGATCTTTAATAAGGTTCATTTATTTTAGTAGCCTACACTGTGGAAGCGCTCATTCATGAAGTTAACCTGTCCATCTTGTAGCACAAAGAGGTAACATTGGATGGCTCCCGCACCATCAGCTTTTTTGGTGATCTGCAGTGTGACACCATCTGAAGTGTTTTTGAGGCGCCTCCCCGCACCATGTAGAGTATTGTCAGCAACACTTCGAAAGTCGATAAAAAGACAGTAATTAGAATCAAAGAATTTAGAAGGACTAATGGCCGGCAGCAGTTCATTGGAAGTGAAATACTTCCGTGCCGGGGCATACATTTCTTCTGGAAGTAAGCCCTGTGTATAGAGTTGATTAGGCTCTCCTTCGATGGTAATGTCTACCTTGCTGATTTTCGGGTTGTAGTAATGGGTGTTATCCATAGCGTATGCTTTTCGTTTGTCTGGATCAAGAAAGAATAGAACAAGAGCCTTTAAACTCTCGCTGGGCACGTTTACCTGTATATTCCAGGCGGTATCTTTCTTGTCCAAAGGGATTATTCTATGCCGTAAAACACGGGTGTAGGGTAGTCGCCTATTGGCAAGTTCATTGTAGACTTTTAGTTTGAAGTCAGAGTCTTCTACCTTGTCGAATTCTAGAGCAATGTTGGAGATAGTGTAGGTGCCGTCAGGATCTTTCTTCGAAGCACCTGATCCTGATCCTGCATCTCTGATGACCTTTCCATACTCTGCGAATTTAATTTTGAAGCTTAAGCGATCGCGAAGCTGTACATAGGGGAGATGCTTGACGAGTTCAAAAAATTCCCATAGAGGAATGGCAAAACGGTTACCATGGACAGCTGCCAGGGAGGACTTACTCGTTGAAGTACTCGTTGCACCCGGTGTGACTCTGAGCTTGTTCACATCACCCTCCGGATCTATTCCCTGTTGGATACGTTCCACTTGCATTTCCTCAGGTAGCCATCTGTCCTTGTAAATTTCCATCACATCCGCATTTTGAATGTCTTGGATGATGTTTCCTTCGTAACTGATAGTCAACTGTTCGATCAAAGCCTTTCCCAAGTTGTTGACGATGTAGCGTCCTGTATCGGTGGAGTTGAGTTTGATATCAAACGTGAGCTTGAGCGATTCTGGTAGAATGACATCATTAGCACCAAGATTCGGCAGCCTCACATCTAGAAATAGAGCCTGGTCAATGGTACTTGGTGTATTCGAGATCTTGACATGCTGACGCGGTGCGTTGAAGGCAAAGCGAGTCATATATTCCTTATGAGGGTTTGCAATACCATACATGTTTATTATAAGAGAAATGGCCTTTAACTCATTTGAAACACCTTACGGTAACTTTGACGATGTAGAAGATACATCGTTTACATCTGACACTACACCGCTTATATCTGACACTACACCGCTTATATCTAATACAGGCGATTCTTCTGAAATACCAAGCGCATCAATTCAGCAGGGAATAGAAATTAAAAAACAGACAATAGAAGATTTATACAACTATCTCGGTATAGAAGGAGATCCCAATTTGGCTTTGGATCGGTTTCGAGTAACTTCAACGAAAACACCAGGTGTTGTAAAAGTTGAATTTTATAAAAATGATGAATGGCACCAATTAACGAAAAAAAAGGGAGGATTTTACGTTAAAGAAGGTATTTTGAAAACCCTAGGTGGTGAGGCTGCTATAAAAACCCAGTTAGGTGTTGATAGTACACCAGAGTGGATGCATAAGGGAAGACGTAAACTGGCGAAACAACTAGAAAATATTGAAATGGATAGCTTGGATGACAGTCAAGTCCTCGACAAAATCTCAAATGCGAGAGAGGTATTGGGTGAAATGCTCGAGCAAGGCACCCCAAAAACATTAGAGGTAGAGGAGTTCTTAAGCGAGCATGGGATTGAATTTAATTTGCGTGAACTTAGAGGCTTAGACGATGCACTAAAACGAATACGTGGGGAGTTGGAGAACAACTTAGCAAAATTAGGCGAACTCGATAATCAAATAGCAAAAGAAGAACGTAAACTAGGTGAAACAAGCAATCCTGAAATACAAGAAGAGATTAAGCGACGACTCTCCAATTTGAAAGCGGAGCGTGCAGATCGACTAGAGGTGCTGAGTGGTAACCGAAAGGAGTTGTCTAGCCAATGGTCGCGCATCAAAGAGACGGTGTTCAAAGTACTCGAGAAGGATAGAACACTAGGGGAGAAACTTCGTATCCTCTTTCGAGAGCAAGGGATCACAATCGTTTCAATCTTAACAGCGTTTTCGCTGGTAATATCAACGATAGCAACCTCTCTCACAGGTGGTGGTGCTCCTACTCGAGGAAGTCCTCCTCCTGCTGCTTCTGGAAGAGCTGGTGTACAGCAATGGGTGAAGAAGCAGCTCGAAGCACTTGGACGCCTTCTTGGAAAACTTGCAAGTAAACTTGGAGCTGCATTGCCAGGGATCATTGGAAGTGTTGTCAGCTGGCTCTTAAACTTTCTGAAGAAAGGTGTCATAACTCTAGCGAGCAATGCATGGCTAGTCGTAGTTTTGGGGGTTGGTCTGATAGGCAACTGGCTATGGTTTGAAATACAAAAGAACCGCAATTAAACCGACACCTACCCACATGAGAGCTTGCTTTTCTTCTTCATGCTGCTTAGCCGCGGAAGACGTTGGAACTTGCTTAACGGGAGATGTTTGAGCTCGCTTAACGGAAGATGTTGGAGGATCGGAGGAAGCCATTCTGCGACCCTGAAATGCTCCCAAAGAGTGTTGTTTAGGTGGTGGTGGTAGTTTACCGATGTGAGTCGCAACGGTAAGCTTTGTCGAAAAATCAGAGATGTTGTCGAGATTCCCAAGCTTTAAATCGCTGGGTATTAGGTATGTACCGAGGGCAACGCCAAAATCAGGTTCCGATCTAGCGTAACTTAAGGCTTTCTGGAACTTACCAATCTCTTCCGCTAAAGAGGTGTCTTTCCGGATCGCTTGCTCTACTGCGGTCATGAAGATCTTTTGAGCATCCAAGGCACGTCCAGTGTCACCCGCTATAACGGAACGTGCACTCGCCTGACTTTCTAAAAGCATTCGTGCGTACATCCGCGTACTCTGCGACAAGCGTTGTATACCAGCTCTACTTAACCCAGCATCAACATCATTTTGAACGTAGAATTCCCAACTTTTGCCAATTCTCCGCATGCGAGCAGGGTATCGCCAGAAGAACTTGTCAGCTGGTATGTCAAACTCTGCAGAGAGCGTCTTGAACGCACTTGAATTGTATTTGTTATCTCGCGGGTTGAAGCTTAGTTCACTTGGTAGAGGAATTTCAAGTTGCTTCAAGATCAGACGTATCTGAAAATAGACGTGAAAGCGGTAGATGCTCGCAATCATAGGGTTCTTATGGTGTAGATGTTGCGTTGATATGCCGCAACCAGTCGTAGCTAACCAGGTAGCAAAAGATAACTGTCCTGGGTACATGTCGATATCGAGCCATATGTCATTTTTCATGGGTACAAACGGAAATGAGAAAATATCGCGAAACTTAGCGATGAAAAAGCTCCCTTGTTGATCCACAACGATCCTTTGCTCCCAGAGTTCCTTAGCAGCTAAGAGTGTACTGGGTTGCCCGAATTTTGGTATATACCGCACCTTGTCGTAGTTCATTTCTCTTATAATAAATGTATGTAAATGTCACCCATCTTGGAGAAACCAAGTTACCAACAGAGTTAAAAGAAGGCACGGAGATTGCGATAAAAGAAGCAGTGTTATACGTGGGGTGGCTCAACCTAGTTCAACACGCTAGATTTACCATTGATCAAGTATCAAAAAAAGACCCCGTCGATTCAAGGTTCCCCCTGCATATAGACTTTCCACCTGGATTATATACGTCAAAGAGTATTCGTTCAAGAATAAATGCAAGATCACTTGGATGCGCAAATCTCGATCCAAGAGAGGATGGTAAGCTTCACTTATCAGTACAAAAAGGGTATTACGTCTCAATAAGTGAAAACTTAGGGGAACTTTTAGGATTAGATAAGAAGTATACTCAAGGTGAATATAGATCGGTGCCAAACTTCTGTACGTTCAAGTCTATACGGCTGTACTGTGAGGAATTCGAAAACAGCTATATTCTGTTAAACGGTGCAATTACGAAAATCGTACACATTTTTAGACTTCAGAAGCCAGAATACGAGTATGGCGACATCATGTCGTATCACTATGAACGTCCTATGTTCACCAACAAATTGAGGTCCTCAACGCGAACGTTGAATTTTTACGTCACCGACGATCAAGGCAGGAAAGTTGATTTACAAGCTATCAATATGCTCGTCGTCTTCAAATAAACAGATGGCAATGTACGACGTGACTACGGAGAAGCTATATCCTGTTTTACCAGACCCAGAGAATGGATACGCAAAAAACTATAGAATTCAAGCGGTGAAGGAGACGGAAGCATACCTATCTCGGGAATTAGAAAGTCGAACATCTTTAGAGCGCAAATTTTCACACTACTCAGCAGTTGCGAAATATGCATGTTACTTTCTGATCGCGGTGAATGTTGTACTCTCTGGTGGTGAGATTGCATGCTTGGTATCAGAAATGGATACTTCGATGAGCATCGGGCTGTGTGTGACAGCTCTCGTGGTGGGTCTAATAATGAGCGGTATTCAAAAATGTGCCTCTATTGTCGATGTAGAAAGACAGAAAAACCATGATATCGCATTCGCTGCGCAGACCGTTCTAGACAGTCTGCGTGTGCTAATATCAAAAGTCTACGAAGACGGTACCATCGATCATCCTGAGTTTACTCGAATTATGGAGGAGAAACAGCTTTACGAACATCAGAAGCAAGAGCTGCGAAAACGATCAAGGAAGGTGATCAAACAGCTTTACGAACATCAGAAGCAAGAGCTTTTGGAACGTGGAAGGAAAGAAGGTCGCGAAGAAATCGCAAAAAAGCTCGTGAGCAGTTCAGATACCCCGAGTGCACCTGCTATGTGATGTATGAGGCACCCCCTCCTTATGTTTTATAGCTTGGTAAAGCTACAAAACGACATTTGTATTATCCATCCCTCCACTTGCTATGGCAGTTGTTACACTCATTGAACACTGACGTTCCCTCGTCACATGACCTGACTTGTTTTGGTATTGAAAGAATGTTCCTGCTCCCACAGCGATGGCAAGTATACAATGTTTGTTCTGGAGCAGTCGCTCTAGGCTTTGACATTTCGTTGAATATTTTAAGGAGTCTATCCTTGGCAGAGTCAAATATTGGATTTGAAAAGTCTTCCATTTATTTACTCGACCTCCCAAGGGGGTCCAACCGTTGGACACCCTTTTCAAGTTCTGCTCTAGTGAGTTGTTCACACTTCATAGTAGCTACAAAACGTTACATGTCGATATCGAACATACCCTCGAACAATTCCCGCGTATCAACATCGGGCAGAGTAAAGTGGTTTTTGTAGAAATTCTCCCTACCCAGGACATCTTCTCGGAACCGGTGCCATGCATGTACGGCGTTGGCGTCTTCGCATTTACCGAGTTCTTCCATCTCAGGGTACTTGATCCGCAGTAGATTTAATCTCTGCCTAAGTTGCTTTCGTTGACATCGTATCATGTAGTACGGATGTGTTGAAGTAGTGCTCCGCGTCTCCACAACACAAAGAATGTTGTCGATCGGTTTTCGATGTGGTACGTAGCGTTGCTCCAGCTCAGCAATTATTTGATCACGCTCTACAAGCTCAGTTTGCGCTTCTATGAGATCGTCGTTCATCAGAGCCAGAGCTGCTTCAGCTTTCTCAATAGCATTTTGCTTTTCTTGGATAATCTTGTTAAAGCCTCTCGGGATAATCTCTTTAAGCAACCAGTTTCGGGCTAAAGCTGCAGTAGGTTTTTCACTACGCATTACGATATAGAGAGCGAGCTCTAAGGAAAGGAACACATCGTGGGGGTTTCGCGACCTCCCAAGGGGTCCCATCAGATGGGACCCCTCTTCAAGTTCTGCTCTAGTGAGTTGCTCACGCTTCATAGTATCTGGAACAGATGTATCTATGTGCTTCAACCCTAAGAACTTACCAAATTGTGCTCTGTGAATGAATGGTTGGTTTTGTCCATCAAAAAGTACTTCAATGGTTGATAATCCGTTGAATAAAGATAAGGTCATCTTTCTTATAGAAACAACTTCCAACTTGCACACGTATGGACGTCAAGTAAGTGGGAGACATTTACTTGAAGCTCTAGGCTTTGACATTTCGTTGAATATTTAAGGAGTCTATCCTTGGCAGAGTCAATATTGGATTTGAAAAGAGATAAAATGAATATTATAGATCCGCTCAAGCAAGTTCTCGCTATAGATTTTACTAAGAAGAGAAATGATTCAGTTACATCCAGATTTAACAGGCTGCTGGGTTCAAAGATAATCATGTTGACAACTCTCATAACGGCATGGTGTTGGTACAAAGATGGCATGAATTGCAATATGTTAGGTTGGGATGTAGGGAACAAATTCATACAAAATGCTTGCTGGATGAAGGGTCTATATATATATGAGGAGCTCACAAAATATGAACTATCTCACGAGTACGGAATTCCTGATACTCTCGATATGACTGGAATTCTCCAGCAGCGAGATGGCAGTCATGTGCTATGTAAGTCGCGAGGATCATGTGTGCCCATGAAAAAGACTATTATCACATCTTACCAATGGATTCCATTCTTCATTCTAGCATGTTCAATGGCATTACAGTTGCCATATATGCTGTTCAAGTGGAACTTTGAGCGATTGGAAAAATTTAAGAGCTGTGTAGAATCTTCCTCTGCAGCAGCGATTTATAATGTGTACTTTTGTGATACTGTGACTTGTACGAAGAATGTGTACATTTTTTGCCAATTTATAGTGGAAATGTTGTACATCATCATGAACCTGTCGATTCTCCAGCATGCAGACAACTCATAGGAGTGCCAGATATAACGAAGAAA